>OX418216.1:160526028-161126028 GCA_948455865.1 Conomelus anceps
AGAAAAAGAAGAAGAAGAAGAAGAAGAAGAAGAAGGAGAAGAAGAAGAAGAAAAAGAAGAAGATGAAGAAGCAGAAGAAGAAGAAGAAGATAAGGAAGGAGATGAAGAAAAAGAAGAAGAAGAAGAAGAAGATGGAAGAAAGGAACAAGTGGATAAGAAGGAGGAAAATAAGGAAGGAGATGAAGAAAAAGAAGAAGAAGAAGAAGAAGATGGAAGAAAGGAACAAGTGGAGAAGAAGGAGGAAAATAAGAAGAGGAAGAACAAGAAGAAGGAGAAAAAAAGAAGAATAGGAAGAAGAAGGAGGAGAACAAGAGGAAGAAGAAGAAGAAGAAGAAGAAAATGAATGAAGAAGAAGAAGGAGAAGAACAAGGGGAAGAAGAAGGAGAATAAGAAAAAGAAGGATAAGAAAAAGGAGAAAGAGAAGAAGAAGAGGAAGAAAAGAAGAAGAAGGAAAAGACGGTGGAGATCATAACAAGAAGAAGAAGAAGAAAAATAAGTAGAGAAATAGAATGAAGAAGAAGAATAAGAATAAGAGGAAGAAGAAGAAGAAGAAGAAGAAGAAAAAGAAAAAGAAGGAGAACAAGAGCAAAAAGAAGGAGAAGAATAAAAAGAAGAAGAAGATGAAGAAAAAGAAGAAGAAAAAGACGGTGGAGATCAAGAGGAAGAAGAAGAAGAAGAAGAAGAAGAAGAAGAAGAAGAAGAAAAAGAAGACAGAGAAGAAGAAAAATGAATGAAGAAGAAGAAAGATGAATGACGAAGAAGAAGGAAGAGGAAGAAGAAGAAGAAGAAGAAGAAGAAAAAGAAGAAGAAGAAGAAAAAGAAGACAGAGAAGAAAAATGAATGAAGAAGAAGAAAAATGAATGACAAAGAAGAAGGAGAAGAACAAGAGGAAGAAGAAGGAGAATAAGAAAAAGAAGGATAAGAAAGAGGAGAAAGAGAAGAAGAAGAAGAAGAAGAAGAAGAAGAAGAAGAAGAAGAAGAAAAAAAAGAAGAGGAAGAAGAAAAGAAGAAGAAGAAGGAAAAGACGGTGGAGATCATAACAAGAAGAAGAAAAATAAGTAGAGAAATAGAATGAAGAAGAAGAATAAGAGTAAGAGGAAGAAGAAGAAGAAGAAGAAGAAGAAGAAGAAGAAGAAGAAGAAGAAAAAGAAGACGAAGAAGAAGAAAAAGAAGGAGAAGAACAAAAGCAAAAAGAAGAAGAAGAATAAAAGGAATATAAAGATGAAGAAAAAGAAGAAGAAAAAGAAAAGAAAAAGAACAAGAAGAAGAAGTAGAAGAAGAAGAAGAAGATGATGAAGAAAAAGAAGATGAAGCGTGGTAAAAATAGACGAAAAAGAAAAGTTAAACAAGAAGTGGTAGAAGAAAAAAGAGTATTAAATTGAATTTGTAGGTAGGATAGAACACACTTTATAAATCGAAATATTCAATTGAATCGGGCAACCTGCTAGTGATGACAATAACTATTATGCTTGTGTCAATGCCTAACATTGTGTCACATGTACATACATAATAATAATAATAATTTAGATGTGTCGTCCATGTTGGAGCATCATTGGGTCAAGGCAAGCAAGACTCTTCTACTATTATAGGCTCGAAATTCAAATTAATTTATATTTACGATTCTTTTTATCCTCGCTGCCACTCTCTCTCACACGCTCCCACTCTCTCACTCTTTATTCGACTCACACTCACTCCGCTTTCTCACTTTCACCCTTATTCACTCTCACTCACTCACTCTCTCCTCTACTCTCTCACACTCACTCGTTCTCTCCCACTCTCACCCTATTTCTCTCTCTGCCACTCTTTCACTCTCACTGCCTCCCACCCACTCTTTTACTCTCTTTCCCTTTCACCGACTCGTTCTCTCTCATTTGCTCTTTTTCTCTCTCTTCTGTTGAAGGTCTACGGCCTTGTGACATTTATCATTCTTCGAATAGAATATTATTATGAAACAAATGGCTGGCTTTATCTTCTCCTTAATTACACTGTATAATAAAAATTAGAAGAGAAGAAGAACAAGATGAGAAAAAGATAGAAGGAAAGAAGAAGAAGAAGAAGATGAGAAAAAGATAGAACAAAAGAAGAAGAAGAAGAAGAAGAAGAAGAAGAAAAAGAATAAGATAAAAAGATAGAAGAAACGAAGAGGAAGAAGAAGAAGAAAAAGAATAAGATAAAAAGATAGAAGAAACGAAGAGGAAGAAGAAGATGATGAGAAAAAGATAGAGGAAAAGAAGAAGAAGAAGAAGAAGAAGAAGAAGAGGAAGAGGAAAAAGAAGAAGAGGAAGAAGAAGAAGAAGAAGAAGAAGAAGAAGACGAAGAAGAAGAAGAAAAAGATAAAAAGATAGAAGAAACGAAGAGGAAGAAGAAGATGATGATGAGAAAAAGATAGAGGAAAAGGAGAAGAAGAAGAAGAAGATGAAGAAGATGATGAGAAAAAGATAGAGGAAAAGAAGAAGAAGAAGAAGATGAGAAGAAAAAGAAGAAGAAGACGGAGAAGAAGAAGAAGAGGAAGAGGAAGAAGAAGAAGAGGAAGAAGAAGAGGAAGAAGATGAGAAGAAGATGATGAGAAAAAGATAGAGGAAAAGAAGAAGAAAATGATGATGAGAAAAAGATAGAAGAAGAAGGAGAAGAAGAAGAAGAAGAAGAGGAAGAAGAGGAAGAAGAAGAAGAAGAAGAAGAAGAAGAAGAAGATGAGAAGAAGATGATGAGAAAAAGTTAGAGGAAAAAGAGAAGAAAAGATAGAAGAAGAAGAAGAAGAAAAAGAAGAAGAAGAAGAAGACGAAGAAGAAGAAGAAGACGAAGAAGAAGAAGAAGAAGAAGAAGAGGAAGAGGAAAAAGAAGAAGAGGAAGAAGAAGAAGAAGAAGAAGAAGAAGAAGAAGATGATGAGAAGAAGATAGAGGAAAAGAAGAAGAAGAAGAAGAAAATGATGATGAGAAAAAGATAGAAGAAGAAGAAGAAGAAGAAGAAGAAGAAGAAGAAGAAGAAGAAGAAGAAGAAGAAGAAGAAGAAGAAGAAGAAGAAGAAGACGAAGAAGAAGACGAAGAAGAAGAAGAAGACGAAGAAGAAGAAGAAGAAGAGGAAGAGGAAAAAGAAGAAGAGGAAGAAGAAGAAGAAGAAGAAGAAGAAGAAGAAGAAGAAGAAGAAGAAGAAGAAGAAGAAGAAGATGATGAGAAGAAGATAGAGGAAAAGAAGAAGAAGAAGAAGAAAATGATGATGAGAAAAAGATAGAAGAAGAAGAAGAAGAAGAAGAAGAAGAAGAAGAAGAAGAAGAAGAAGAAGAAGAAGAAGAAGAAGAAGAAGAAGAAGAAGAAGAAGAAGACGAAGAAGAAGACGAAGAAGAAGAAGAAGACGAAGAAGAAGAAGAAGAAGAAGAAGAGGAAGAGGAAAAAGAAGAAGAGGAAGAAGAAGAAGAAGAAGAAGAAGAAGAAGAAGATGATGAGAAGAAGATAGAGGAAAAGAAGAAGAAGAAGAAGAAAATGATGATGAGAAAAAGATAGAAGAAGAAGAAGAAGAAGAAGAAGAAGAAGAAGAAGAAGAAGAAGACGAAGAAGAAGACGAAGAAGAAGAAGAAGATAAAAAGATAGAAGAAACGAAGAGGAAGAAGAAGATGATGAGAAAAAGATAGAAGAAAAGGAGAAGAAGAAGATGATGAAAAAAAGATAGAGGAAAAGAAGAAGAAGAAGAAAATGATGATGAGAAAAAGATAGAAGAAGAAGAAGAAGAAGAAGAAGAAGAAGAAGAAGAAGAAGAAGAAGACGAAGAAGAAGACGAAGAAGAAGAAGAAGAAGAAGAAAAAAGAAGAAGAAAAAGAAGAAACAATATGGATCTTCAACATCATAATATCACTATTTTAGGTGACAATTTTAGTGGAACTTCAACGGTAACTGGTAAATGTCACCGGTGCCGTCTGATTGTTTCATTCAAATTCATGGACGTTGAAAATATTTAATACACCAATCACACACCACCTGTAAAATTCACCAGGTACCGGTAAAGCTCCCAGGAATTCAACCAATGGTTTAATTGTGGGAGCTTTGCCGGTAACTCAGTAACCGATAAATGTTACCGGTTGTATCAGATTGGTTTTTTAATTAATAGACGTTAAGAAATATGAATAAACCAGTCAGATGATAACATTTACCGGTAAATGAAACGGCTCCCATGAACTCAACTATTAATACCTTTGGAAAAAACTTCAACTTATTGGAATCGTGCCGTTGTCCGTCCGTCCGTCTTGAAAGAAATATTGCAGACTCTTGAAACTTGATGTATGGCTTCTTCAAGTGATATCGCTATTAATTTTGGCGGTCGAATATAAAAGTTATTATGAAGTAATAGCTATTTTCCTACAGTGACCGGAAAAAGTGCCTATTTTTGCACTAACTGTAGCACACAAAATAGTCTATTCCTGCACCAGTGCGGGAAAGTAAATTCCAGCGCGGGAATAGTATATTACAAGTGCGGGAAATGGTGTTTAACATATGAGTATGATAAGTTAACGCACGAGATGAAGTCGATTACGGTATTATCATACGAGCATAGTAAACATCTTCCCGGACGAGTAACGTATGATATTTTTCATCATACAAGTTTAAAATAGCAGATAAGTTGAAATAAGATACTATAAATCATTGTTATTCAAACATAACCTCAACACACCAAATCACAGCAACTCGAGGTGAAATGGGCAATAATGGTTCTAGATCAGCTGATCTAGCTTTCGACCAAATGGTTTTTCAGTGAAAAGGTAGCCAGTAGCCACCCATTAGCTTACGGTAATAATCATTTGATGATTTTTACCACACAGTGTACGGTAATAATCATCAAATGACATCAGCTGTTGTTGATTTCTGTAAACAGCTGTTTACCACATTGATTCCTTGACTGGTAAACTGTCCATAACCTATAAGTATGACGAAAAGTACTTTTTGTCACACTTGTAGGTTATGGACAGTTGCTGTGATTTGTTGTGTTGAGGTTATGTTTGTATAACAATGATTTATAGTGTCTTATTTCAACTTATTTGCTATTTTAGACTTGTATGACAAAAAATATAGTACGTAACTTGTCCAGGAAGATGTTTACCATACTCATATGATAATACCGCACTCGACTTCGTCTTGTGCATTAACTTATCATACTCGTATGTTAAACACCATTTCCTGCACTTGTAATGTTATATACTATTTCCGCACTCCAGATTTGCAACTTAACAACACAAAATAGTGAGCATGTAATACGCAGGTTCCCTATTCTGCATTCAAAAATATGTTGGCTACTCTGCTTCAGCTGCGAAATAGTTGTTGTAGTTGTTGTTGTTGTTGAAATCGATTTGATTCGAAGATAGGTTATGTGAGGAATTGTCAGGTTATGTATGTCTTGTTTTGTTCTGTTTAAATTACTTTATACATTACTGTAGGAAAAATTTAATGTGTAATTCGAGCGCAAAGTATTGCTTCTCCACTCAAGAAACTTTTTTCTCTTGATGCAGAAAAACGCTATTTTGCACTCTAGTTACACAAATAGCTATTCCTGCACTGGAATTTACTTTCCCGCACTGGTGCAGGAATAGACCATTTTGTGTGCTACAGTTAGTGCAAAAATAGGAACTATTTGGGTATTTAATGGGAAAAACATATTTCCACTATAGGCTCTAGATTAGTTTAGGCTAGAGAAAATCAAAACATTGGGCAGCTGGGGCTGTCACTGTTTACGTACATTTGAAAATAAAAACATTGGACATTACAAAGGCTGGTGCTTAGCTCAATTATCCTATTAATTATTTTAAACATCAAGTGTTGATGTTTTCATTTTTGATTGTGTTGAAATCTTTTTTAAAATTATTTTTAATCCTCAAATTAAAAAGGAAAACAGAGAAAACTATTAAGGCATGATATATTATGAGATCTTTTGTACATGAAGAAGGATAAACAAAACTATTTTTCAAAAACTGCCAATGTTCATTTTCTGTCAATGATTGTGAAGGATAAATATGATGTTTATTAAAACCGAATCAGTTAAATGACAAGGTTAGTAGAGATCTGTGATGTTTTCCATGACGAAATACTTAATGAAAAATCAGTTTTAATATTAGATTAGTAGAGAGGTTAGTATGCACCTTAGTTGAATGGTGCTTATGTCTATCAGCACAACTGAGGTTTTAATAATGAGAATAATAATAGTTATAATGATAATAAATAATAATAATAATTAGTATTTATGTGAACAGTAACCTCACGCCCAAGAACAAGGGTGCAGATAAGAGGAACATACTTGATGTACTAAATGATAATCACTATTGCAAAATTAAAAACATTCATCGAACCTAGCCCTTTATTTAATACGCATAGTCTATTTCATGTCTGTTTTTCACAAAAGGTCTCTCCGTACCACATTAACAAGGTACTCTGTACCCTGCTTATATGTGTATGAAGCTACTTTATGTGTAAAAACGAATGATATCAACCAAAATCTTGACGTACATGATTATAATACAAGAAGCCGAGGAGATTATCACTTGGTGAGTCACAATAGTAGCTTATTCAAACAAAAACCTTGTTATATTGGTAGGAACCTCTACAACAACCTACCGCAGTTTTCAGAGTCTTGAAAATATAGAAATATTAAAAAAACAGTTGAACAAATATTTAGATTATATTAAAGCTTTCTATAAAGTACAATAGTTCTTTTTACATGAAAATTAAGCCTCACATCAACTAATTAAAGTAATTATGATATCTGGTGTATAATATTGTTGATCTGACTTGTCTTATACTCCTTAACTGCAGTCTCCAAGACATAATCTACAAAAAAAAGGTTGTGTTTTCTATTTTCGAGATAGCTTATTTCTCAAATCAAATTTCAGATGTCTGATGATTGAGCTTATAAAATAATAGAAATAAATAAAATTTATAATCATTTACTTAACAATGACTGGTTATTATACTTAATTGAAATATTAGAAAGTATTTGTTTTTCTCAAACTAACATTTTATTCTCATGAATGATAACTTTATTCATATGAATAAGGCTCAACCAGATGAATAATGGGCCCAAGAGCTATCTATGACTCACATTTCAATTGCACATGATAGAGAAGCCCATTTTAAAACCATATGTTTCCAGTAGGAGGCCCAAGTGCCTTTTATTTTTATTTTTAAATAGCGAATTTCTAAAATCCTTACATCTCTGGACATTCTTTGAAGAAAGATCCTTGCAAAATTTCATCGAATTTGGTCCACGCGTTTAGCTGCATTTTTACATTACAGATAGACAAAAATTAATGTAGAACGGTCGACTTGAAACAGAGAACTCTCTTCGTTCGGTCAACGATTATTTTATTCGTCGGGCCCTTGGATACTCCATTGTACAGGTACATTGAATTTGTATCTGCACCCATTTATTTGTAGTTATTGCAAAATCTTATCGAACTTTTTTTTGTAGATTACGTCTTGGAGACTCCAGTTAAGGAGTATAAGACAAGTCAGATTAACATTAGTCATATACACTGGATACCATAATTACTATATCAATTAGTTGAGGTGAGGCTTAATTTTGATGTGATAGGAACATTTGTACACTATAAAAAGCTTTATCAACTGAATATTTTTTCAATTTTGATTTGTCTTGTAGATTCTCGATTTCAGTAGTATTTAGTGAATCATTATGCAATAGGCCTCCTAGAATGAAGCAGAAACCAAATAGTGTCGTTCTTTCAGAGCTGTTCAAGTGAAAGCCAACTCATTAGCTTCACTTATACAATGCTCCACTTCCGTATAATAGTTCCATAGAAATTTTCAAGACCTCAACAAGAGTCCTTGTTCATATTCATAACCTACCAACGTATTTAAAAGCGAGCCTTTTTTCTAGCAGGAGGTCTATTGTGGATCTTTAGAGTCATCTTAATGGTATTCTAATATTCTTGAGACAATAAATTATTATAACATGGAACAACACATATTTATTCAGTATACAGAATTCAGCGAGGCCGTTGTTCAAGGGACTTGGTCTCCTAACTATACCCAGCTGATATGTGTATGAAGCTACTTTGTATGTAGAAAAAATATTAACCAAAATCTTTGACCTACACGATTATAATATGAGAAGCCAAAGAGATTATCACTCGGTGAGTTACAATAGTAGCTTATTCAAACAAAAACCTAGTTATATTGGTAGGAAACTCTACAACAAGCTACCGCAGCTTTCAAAGAGTCTTGGAAATATGGGAATATTAATATTAAAAAAAATTGAAAAAATATTTATTTGATAAAGCTTTTTATAGTGAACAAGAGTTCCTTTCACATCAGAATTAAGCCTCACCTCAACTAATTGATATAGTAATTATGGTATCTAGTGTATAATTGTTGATCTGACTTGTCTTATACTCCTCAATTGGAGTCTCCAAGACGTAATCTACTAAAAAAATTACAATACATAAATTCAATAAATTCGGTTCACATTCATTGAGGCAAGTGACATTCAGCCAATTTGTTGATGGCTATTTAAAAAGTTGTCGTCTTAGTGTAAGCTGTTTAGAAAAACGAGGCCAGTGTCACACTTAGCTGAATGCCTGGTGACCAAGTTTCCTGTTTATTAAATTTAATACCAGCAGTAACGTAACTATGGGGAGGATCACGGGGGAGGATCACGGGGATGGATCCCTCCTACCCCCCCTCCCCCCAAGACTCATGAACAAAAGAAATTTTGGAATTTTAACAAGCCCTGAGAGACAATAAAAGGCGTTTAGAATAGCTGAAAATGTAGTTTGGGAGAGATTATTTTGAAAAAAAAAAATTCGGGGGGAGTGAAATCAAATATTCTCTTTTACATATAAAAATACAAACTGTTGATTTATTATTTACATTGAGAAAACATTTTTACAAATAGATGGGACATATTATGCTATGAAAAATAATAAAACAGACTTTTGAGAAAATAAATTAGTCCCCGCATGGACCGAAGGTCTGTGAGCAAGGACGAGTTCATGATCCAGTTAGGCCTACCTATTTAACCCTTTAAAGCCCAAGTTTTTTGAAATATCTCATTTTCTCAATCTGCTTGTGAAAACTTGTCAAAAAGGTAATTTTAAACACTTTTTGAACATCTGTTTCCCTCAGATCGGCCACATTTACTGCTAATCAAAGAAAATATTAACTAGAAATTCATAACCTAAAGTAAATTAAATTGATAAATAAGATATGTAAAATTAATTCTATGTTGGCAATATATTTTGAGAATAAGACATTTTCAGAGTACCCCAGTCCCCCCCCCCCCTTTAAACTAACAAGCTACAGGCAGTCTTGAATTTCTGTTAGAAAACCTCTACTCATCTATACATGTTTTTGCACCTAGGAATCAGCCCTTATCCCTAATAAAAAGTTACTATGCATTTTCATCAGTTAGTACTTACTTTTTTTCATAAAAAGTAGAAATTATTACATTAACAAAAAAATTAAAATTGGTTTACTCACTCACCCCCTCCACATTTTCCACAGTGAATTTAGTTTTTCGCTCTCTACCTTCAAAGGGGATTATCCTTCAAGAATAATAATAATAAAAGTGAAATCGTTAGTGTAATGTACTAAAGTGTTGTAGCCTACAGTGTCAAGTGGATTAAAAGTTGTGCTATTTGGAAATACTGACTTTTTATTCTGTTCAAAATTAGTATTTACTTGTATTAAATCAATATATGGCACTTTCTGAAAAACCTACTGGTTTAGGAGGACCTTTGTTGTAATGATACTGTAAATAAATTGATTGATTGAATTGACAATTATCAATAATATTATTATCATTTATTTATTAATAATAATAATTATTATTAATCATTTCCTCAAGAAGAAGAAGAGGATGAGAAATTGAGAAAGAAGAAGTAGGAGATGCGGTAGGAGTGTGGAAGAAGAGTAAGAAGAAAAAGAAGAAGAAGATGAACAGAGAAGAAGAAAGAAAGAACAAGAAAAATAGTAAAAGAAAAGGTAGTAGAAGAAGAAAAAGAAGCAGAAGATGAACAGAGAAAAAGGAAAGAAAAGAGAAGAGAAATAATAAGAAAAGAGAAGAGAAATAATAAGAAAAGAAAGTAAGTGAAGAAGAAGTATGTGGCGGTGGGTAAGAAGAAGGTAGAAGGTAAAAAGGAGAAGAAGAACAACAACCACAAGACCAACAAGGAGAAGGAAAAAAAAGAAGAGCAAAATGGCAAAGGAGAAAATGAGACAAAAGAGGAATAAGATGAAGATGAAGATACTCCAACGCTGAAGAATAAAAGATTGTAGAAAGAGAGAAGAATGAAGAGAAAGGAGATGGACATTTAAACAGTTTTGGACGGAAAAAGAGAAGAGGGAGTGAAGGACGAAGAAGAAGAAGAAGAAGAAGTAAAATAGGAAGAAGAAAAAAGAAGAAAAAGAATAAGAAGAGGGGAAAGAAAAAGAGAACTAGAATGAAGAAGAGGAAGAAGAAGTAGAAGAAGAAAAAGTAGAAAAAGAAAAAGTAGAAAAAGAAAAAGAAGGAGGAAAACAACAAGAGAAAGAAGAAGAAGGAGAAAAAAGAAGAATGGGGTGAAGACGGAGGAGAACAAGAGGGAGGAGAAGAAGAAGAAGAAGAAGACGGAGGAGAACAAGAGGAAGAAGAAGAAGAAAAAGAAGAAGAAGGAAAAAAGAACAAGAGGAAGAAGAAAAATAGAATGAAGAAGAAGAAGAAAAAGAAGAAGGAGAAGAACAAGAAGAAGAAGAAGATGGAGAAGAAGAAGAAGATGATGAAGAAGGAGAAGAAGAAAAAGAAGAAGAAGAAGAAGAAGAAGAAGAAGAAGAAGAAGAAGAAGATGATGATGATGATGATGATGATGATGATGATGATGATGATGATGATGATGATGATGATGATGATGATGATGATGATGATGATGATGATGATGATGATGATGATGATGATGAAGAAGAAGAAGAAGAAGAAGAAGAAGAAGAGTTATATGAAAAAAGAGTCTATAAAATTAATTTTTTTAATAGGTTAGCACGCTCTAAATATGCCCTGATTCAACTAAATCGGGCAAAATTCTAGTTAACAAGTTACTAAACAAATTGGTACAGATAAATATTATCGATACTCTTTTTGAAAAAACAAGGAATTCTTTTTAATTTCATTACTTGGTCCATGACAGCAAATCAAAGCTCTACTACAAGCTGAAAAAAGAGTTTTTAAATACACAAAAAATAATCAGAGCAAATAAGTAACGTTCTCCTGGGGACCTCTTTTCAAGGGTGACAAATTGGATTGGTCAGCAAAAACGACTCTTTTTTCTGCTGTAAAATCACTTGTTGGTGGTTCGGTACCCACCTAAAACTGTAGGTACATCTTATCAATCACCCTCACACAAATCATGGGTCTGTGAGCGTCATCCTTCGAAAAAAATATATTTTGAAATATTGAAACGTTCAATTTTGAACGATTTATAAATTTTTTCAAAAATGTGGGCTTCATCCATAAAAAATCAATTCTGAATTATTGAAACGTTCAATTTTGAACGATTTTAGAATGATTTCAGAATGTGGGCTTTATCCATAAAAAAATAAATAAATTTTGAATAAATGAAACGTTCAATTTTGAACGATTTTGAATGATTTTAGAAATGTGAGCTTTATCCATAAAAAAAAATCTATTTTGAATTATTGAAACGTTCAATTTTGAAATATTTTAGAAATGTGAGCTTTATCCATAAAAAATCAATTTTGAATCATTGAATGTTCAATTTTGAACGATTTTAAAATAATTTAAAAAATGTAGGTTTCATCCTTCAAAAAAAATAAATTTTGAATTATTGAAACGTTGAATTTTGAACGATTTTAAAATGATTTCCAAAATTGTGCATCATCCATAAAAAATAAATTTTGAGTTATTGAAACGTTCAATTTTGAACGATTTTAAAACTATTATAAAAAAATTCGTTGAACATACCTGTATTAAGAGCAGCATTACTATATTGATGAATGTCTGCGACCACTTTATCATGTTGAAGGTGATTTGTATGGAAGTTATCTTCTTGAGTTAATCGAAGATTTAATTCGAAAAGCGAGTTCAATTAGGTAAAGAGTTACAGTTGATCTTAAAAATAGAGTTTAAATTCCAAAATCGAAGAAACAATGACAATCTGGTTTTTGGTTCACGAGAAGAGAATCTATTACAACACTGCAGTAAAGAGTAGTCAACGCTAAGATGACTGTTTTGACACTAGTCCTTCTTCCACCATTGAATATAGGTGAGACAGAGTCAGTGTGCGATAACCACTTACGTAAAGCTACGTGCATAATGGTGTAAACGTGGGGAAGGTGAGACAAAGATGTTTAAGAGAGAGAGAGTGTGAGAGAGAAAATGAGCGAATGTGAGAGCGGATGAGTGGGAGCGTGGTGGAGATGGTGGGAGAATGAGTGTGGAAGAGAAAGAGTGAATGAGTGGTACCCAGGAAGTGTGGGACAAAGAGGGTGATGATTGTGAGAGAGTGTGGAAAAGAGAGAGAAGGAGTGAGTTTGAGAGCGGAAGAGAGTGAGAGAGAGAGAGTAGTGGAGATGGAGAGAGTTTGGAAGAGAATGAGTGTTTAATGGTACCTGGGAAATGTGAGACAAAGAGAGTGTTGATGAAGAGAGGAGGAGAGAGAAAGTGGTGGAGATCGAGAAGAGTGAGTGACTGGGAGGACGTGAGAGAGTGAGGGAGAGCGATTTAGGAGGAGTACGTGTGAGTGAGTAAGCAAAAGAGAGAGAAATGTGAAAGTAGCAGTGGGAACGATATCATCTGACGTGTTCTTCTTTGGAGCAGTTTAAGAAATCAGTAGGAACAGGAAGAGGATGAGGAGGAGGTGGAGGAGGAAGTGTGTGAGTGGCGAAGGTGGAAGAGAAGAAAAAAGGAGATTGGAAAAGAGGTAGAAGAAAAGGGATGAGGAGGAGAAGGAGGACGAAGAGGTGGAGGAGGAGGAGGAGGAGGAGTGCTGGAGAGGAGGAGGAGAGGGAGAAGAACGAGAAGAAGAAGATGATGAAGAACAAGAACACGAAGAAGAAGTAGGAGATCAAGTAGAAGAGGAAGAAGAAGAAGAAGAAGAAAAAGAAAAAGAAGTGATGATGATGATGAAGAGGAGAAGGAGGAGGAGGAGGAAGGCAAGAAGGAGAGGTTGATGAAGAGGAGAGGAGGAGGAAGAGGAGAAGATAATAAAAAAGAAGAAGGAGAAGAACAAGAAGAAAGAAAAGAAGTAGGAAGAAGAAGAAGGGATGAGGAGTAGGAGGACGAGGAGGAGTGTTGGAGAGGAGGTGAGGAAGAGGAGTAGAAGAAGAAGAACGAAAAGAAGAAGAAGATGATGAAGAACAAGAACACGAAGAAGAAGTAGGAGATTAAGTAGAAGAGGAAGAAGAAAAAGAAGAAGTGATGATTTTGACGAAGAGGAGTAGGAAGGAGTAGGAGGGAAAAAAGAAGAAGAAGAAGAAGAAGAAGATAAAGGCAGGAGAACTGATGAAAAAGATGAAGGGGAAGAGCAAGAAGAAAGAGAAGATGTAGGAAGAAGAAGAAGAAGGGATCAGAAGGAAGAGGAGTAGGAGGTGGTGGAGGAAAGGAGGAGTAGGAGGAGAAGAAGGAAGAGAAGGAGGAGTGAGGGGGAGAAGGAGGATGAGAAGAAGATAAAGACCGGAGAGGATAATGGAAAAGAAGAAGAAAAAAAGCAATAAGTAGGGAGAAGAATAAGAAGGAAAAAAGAAGAACAAGAAAAGGGATGAGGAGGAGAAGGAGGACGAGGAGGTGAGGCGGCGAGGAGGAGAAGTGGTGGTGAAGAGGAGAGGAGGGTAGGAGGGAGAAGAAGAAGAAGAAGAAGAACGAAAAGAAGATGATGAAGAACAAGAACACGAAGAAGAAGTAGTAGATTAAGTACAAGAAGAGGAAGAAGAAGAGAAAAAAAAGTGATGAGGACGAAGAGGAGTAGGAAGAGGAGAAGGAAGAGGTGAAGAAGAAGATAAAGGCACGAGAAGATAATAAAAAAGAAGGAGAAGAACAAGAAGAAAAATAAGATGTAGGAAGAAGAAAAAGGGATGTCGAGGATGAGGAGGATGAGGAGGAGGAAACGAGGAGTAGGAGGAGAAGAAGGATAAAAGGAGGATGAGAAGGAGAGGGGTAGAGGAGGTGGAAAGGAGGAGGAGTAGGAGGAGAAGAAGGCAGAGAAGAAGGAGTATGAGGAGTGACGGGGAGGAGAAGGAGAAGAAAAAGATAAAGACAGGAGAAGATAATGAAAGAGAAGAAGAAGTAGGAAGAAGAAGAAAGAGAAGCAAGAAAAATGAAAGAATTGCTTTTCAAGGTAGTAAAGCTACTCTACTATTAAAATCAAACAGTGCAACATGGCCGATGATCATCAACTTATATTATAAGATAAATATTATACTGCAAGTGAAGCGGCAGATAAACAAGGAGAGAAAGTAACGGTTGAAGCTTTGAAGGTGAAAGTGCAGGAGAGAGTGAGACACAGTAGAAGAGAGAGATCGACGGAGAGGGAATCAGTGAGTGATCGAGAGAGATTGACCGGACGAGTGAGGATTGGGCGTATTTTTTTGCACGGCGCCAGGGCCGTTTTGATGTTGATTCATAACTTGCCCTCAAACGGGTGACCGGCAACCATGACATGAAATTATTTGCTTCATCTGAATTTAGCCGGTGATTCGGAACCCACCTAAAACTGTAGGTCCACCATTCGTAGCAACGTTGTATCGTCATTCACCTCACTACCCACGCACTAGTCTCAGACTCGTGTGAGATTCATCAGCAAGAAACGCAAATACAGATTATTGTAATCGTGTTACACTTCTAATAAATGATGAGGTGTAATAACATTCAGTAAAAAAATATCACAGTAGGATCCAAAATGATTTTCATTTTTATTTATCTGTGATGTTTTCCATGACGAAATAATACTTATAAACAATCTAATATCAAAACTAACATTGTTTTTCTATTAAATATTTTATTTTCACTCACTTTTACTGGAGATACTGGAGAGATGTATTTCACTTCTAAAGAGAAGCTTCTTCAGCCTTTTTTTTAATCTGGTGTTTCATAATATATTTTTTTTAGGATTAAGCCCACATAGGTCTGAGAGCTGTGCGTGGGTAATGAATTGGATGATGGTGATTGATGAGTTGAACCCACAGTTTTAGGTGGGTTCCGAACCACCGGGAAGTTATTTTACACCAGATAACAGTCTTTTTTGCTGGCCAATTCAATCGGTCACACTAACAAAGAGCGCCCAGGAGTTTCGTAGCTTATCTCTGATTGAGCAGATACCTGCTACGGCACTCGGCTATCACTTCCCAAATTTAATGAGATGATTAATTTGTAGAATCATGAAATGTACGATAATACAGAAGAATGATCACTGTAGTTTAGTGATTAAGGCATCCGACCGGCAATTGGGAGGTCCGCGGTTCGATTCCCGGCGGTGACTGATATTTTGATACAGTAGCTTTCATCGATTTCCGGTGCTATTCAATGCTGTTGTTGAATAATAAGACGAAATTGTCACAACAACATTTATTGAAACTTTGAGAAACTAGTTTCGGTTGTTACACCATCATCAATCTCAAACTAATTACTGAAGTACAGAGAAGCTAATATATACAGCCTTAACAGAGCTGAAGACATCATGGAAACTGCAATTAACGACATTGAACTGAACTTAACTGTTAGGATTGATGAAGTTATGTACTGAATATAACAATTTAAAGTTTGACAATAAATTTTATGGGTTAGCGATAGGTTCACCCCTTTCACCACTACTAGATTAATTATTTATGGATAGCCTTGAACATAGAATTTTTGAAAATAATAATTTTAAGGATAGGATTGCTTATTGGTACAGATATGTAGATGATATTATTTGTTAGTGGATGGGTAGTAATAGACAATTAGATAATTTCCTTAGCTATTTGAATAGTTTACACCATAAGATTAAATTCACCATAGAGTTAGAAGAGAATAGTGTTTTAAATTTTCTAGATTTAAGAATTGACCATAGCACCGGAACCCACAACTTCTCTATTTTTAGAAAAGTAACTCATACCGATGTAATCATACCTCATCACTCATGTCACCCAATATTGCACAAACTTGCAGCTTTCAAGAGTATGATTTATAGAGCTTTAACTTCTCCAATGAGCAATCATCACTTTGAAAAAGAGATTACTACGATTAAACAGATAGCTATTACAAATGGATATAAGGAAATCATTGTCAATAAAATTTTAAATAAAATAAGTAGGAGACTAGCAATCAGTGCTAGCATTGCTGTAACTGATACTGGGGAAAGGTCATGCATAACGGTACCTTATCTTGGCCCAATTTCTGATAAATTAGGAAAAGAACTGAAAAATAACGGTTTTGATGTAGTTTTTCAAACCAAACCAATTTTAAAGAGTTTATTTGGGTGTAGTAAAAACAAAATTGATATCTGGGATAATAGTGGGGTTTATAAATTGAATTGCAGTGATTGTAATGCTTGTTATGTGGGTCGGACTGGTAGAAGTTTCAAATGTAGAATGAATGAACATATCAGGGATTGGAGAACCCAAAAAGCAGATTCAAATTTTGCAGAACATCTCATTAATAATGGGCACAAGTTCAAGGCTGAAGAAAGTGTTGAATTTCTGCATTTGATTGGCAAAGGCAGACAATTGAACATTTTAGAACCTTTGGAGATAACTAGGTTGGTAATAAACGATTCCAATACTAGTTTAAATGACCAAATTTATTTTAACCAATTCAATACAACTAACTTGGTTTCATCATAATCCCATCCTACATTTAAAAAACAGTTCTTACATGTATTTCTCAGTTGACCTTGACTGCATTCCAGTGAGCTTCTAATTTTTTAGTTTTAATTTGATAAAATTCTAGCCTTATTACGTATTTTTCTTCTCTGTTGCTTTCCTGATGTTCAAAGTGTTTAGTTATTGATTTGACTCATATTTTTCCTTGTTACTCCTCCCTCCCACCAGGGGGCGTGATTTGACAGCCAATCACAACGTCCAATGAAGGTCAGCCTCTTTCCTGCTTAGCGAATAGTATAATTCAATGTTCAGTATATATTAAGCTTCTCTGTACTTTAGTTTTTAGTTTGATTGAGATTACATAATAATGGTGTAACAATCGAAACTAGTTTCTCAAAGTTTAAATAAATGTGATTGTGACAATTTTGTCTTATTATTCATTATGGATACCTTCCACAATATCACCTTCGCCACTACAAAGAAAGCAATGCTGTTGTCAATATCCGCCATTGCAGAAGTCTCCAGTATATATGAATAGCCCTTTGGTGGTTAATAAATTCTGTTTCCGTAGTTCTGTCAGTTTGTTGAATTGTCAGTTACTCCAAACTAGCTTGTGAGAATAATAATATTGAACAGTATGAAAATGTACTGCAGAAATATTAAGTAATATTGGAGAAGATATGAACAATACAAACATTAATATTATGAGTGATGCCTTACACCAAAATGCAGAGTTAGGACGTTTACAGACTGTTACACAAAAGCGAATTAAATAACGAGTTTAATGCCAGTTAACTAACCATAGTAAGTATAACGGGTTTATTTCTGTTGCACAAAGGTCCATTTGTTAATTTTCGTTAACCAAATGGGCATAATCTGTAATTTGATCAACAGCTGAATCTGAAGTTGAGAAAAAAGATGAATAAGAATCATTTCATTGTGAATTATTTGAATCATTATTCAACTATCTCAATATTATCATATTCTTAGTAGATTTTATTCATTTTGAAAGGTTTTCAAGAACTACAACATAATTTGCTGCTCCATGTTCTGGTACAATAAACATAGCCTATAAAATGTAACTTAACGGCAGTTTGTGAAATTTAATTCTCAGTGAATAGTCAGTTAAGTATCTCTTACACCAGTTAGCCAAATCGGCGTTATCGCTTGTAATTGTGCTTTGTGCAACTACATTTTCTCCATTAAGTTTAATCTCTGAGATTAATTTACTGAGATTAAATTTAATTGGCTTCTGTGCAACTGGCCATTAGTCTTCTCTAAGGTTTTGACCTAATCCAAATGATAGATTTTGGCAAATTCAGTAGCATAGAGCTCTCTGACTGGTATATACTGCCCAAGGGTGATGTAGGAATGATTTGAAACATGAAAAATCTGGAAAGTTTGGGGAGGAAATCACAAATTTAGATTCTGATGACCTTTGAAACATAGCAAGTTTTGCCCCCCCCCCCCCCACCACAACATTGGAAACTTGCTAGGTTACAAAAGTCATAAAAATCTCAATTTTTGATTTTCTCCCCAAAATTTCCAGATCGAATCATTCCTACAATACTAAATATGGATTTAGGGTAAAGCTAAGAAAAATTCAAAAGTTAGTTTGAAGTAGACAATTTAAAAAACTGTCAAATATACAGATACAGAATTTATTAATTTTCGGAAGTCTTCAGTATAAATTGATAGCACTTGAAGGAATTCCAAATGAATGAAAAATTCAAAATTTCAAACCAAATTTATTAATGTCTTCAAAATGGATACAGTGCATAAATTGATAGGTACACACATACATAAGTGGGTAACATTTGTTATCTTGTTTTCCAAATCAAATGAATAAAAATCTTCATTCACATAACTTATGGAAATCAAAATAGAACATACTACCATTAACTTTTCCCACAGAGGCATAAGCCAGTGTATGAGAGAAAAGTTCGAGTTGGGAAAGAAAAAAGAGATTTTAGAAAACATGAGCTTGCAACATATGACAACTAGTTTCTTATTGTTTATCATGATGTGTTCATACTGAAATTTACAATGACCCATTTTGGGAACGTTGGCGTCCACAGTCTAGTCTAAGTCTAGAGCCGTGCTCTTCCAATCTTGGTAATGTTGACAACTCAGAATAAACAATAACTATTTTATTTTATGATTGTGGTGGCAGTCACATGATATGCGACAACTTTCTTTGTGATGTTGGCAGTTCTCAGATCCATGGGGTCTATTCTTGAGGCAGGAAATAAATTGTCAGCCCCCCTTTTTTCTATTGCATGGTCATGACCATGAATTTGAAAGAAGGGGGCTGACAATTTATTTCCTGCCCCAAGAATAGACCCCACGGACCTGAGAACTGTCAACATCACAAAGAAAGTTGTCGCATACTGTGTGACTGCCACCACTATCATAAAATGAAATATTTATTGTTCATTCTGAGTTGTCAACATAACAAAGATTAGAAGAGACCGGTTCTAGACTTAGACTAGACTGTGGATGCCAATGGTCCCAAAATTGGTCATCGTAAATTTCAGCCTGAACACATCATGATAAACAATAAAAAACTAAGAAACTAGTTGTCATATGTTGCAAGCTCATGTTTTTCTTTTAATTACTCATGAAAAGTGGGGGAGAAAAGTCCATGAGAAAATACTTCCAACATGGAATAGGGGAAGCAATCCTCCACCACCACAGATTCTCTGCATTGTAGTCAGGAGGATTGGATGAAGAGAGAAGAGTCGGACCTGCGCACAGTAGAATGCGCATTGTCACTTTTCTGTTGTCATTGTGAGAAACGGAGTGAATGCTACCATGTGGTGGGGGTGAATTGTGAGGGACAGAGCATTGGACCTCTCTCTCTCTCTGCTGCAGTGGCGTAGCAACGGGGGAGCGGAGGTGGCGGACCGCCCCAGGTGACAGCCCAAGGGGGGTGACAAAAAACAGATCCAATCAGGCTTTAAAAGTTTAAAAGGACTGGTATTAAATGTTTTTCTTTTAATAGATCATTTTTCTAATAAATGATAGAGAAAAAATTATTCTGGTTAGGGGTGACATATGACAGGCGATTGAGTTTAGAGAAATGTAGTCATACGGTTGATAGTGCAGGAGCAGTGAGTGTCGAAATGTGTGACACAGTGGTTACTTATCAGCTACATATATTTTCATTATTTGGAGAAATCTGTTCTGTTCTACTACACCTGCCACTGCCATTCACCCTTAGAGAATCAGTGGATTTGTTGATGCAGGTGTCAGGATAGTAGCCAAGGAGCGTCCTCAGGTACGGACACCCTCCATTAGCGATGAATAATCTTTATAGAAATCACTTCATAGAATTAAATTGGCCATGTTGCAATCAAATTTTGATTTATAATGTAGGTTGAAATATTGAAATACAGCATTTACATAAATTATATATGGTTTTTTGGGTGAGAGGTAATACTTTTTTGTGTCGGCTAATAGAGATATGTATGGGTTGAAATAATGTGGGAGGATTTATGTATAGAAACGATAAAATCCAATTTAAGAGGGGTTATTTTTAATTTTTCCGCACTCCATTCAAACAAGAGAGTCATATATTTTGTCAACATCGTGAAAGTACACCTTAATTTATTCTGAGTTATCGGCCTACTGTGAAGGTAGAAGATAAAGTTTAGTAGGGAAAGTTATAAAAGTTATTAGTTTGATACGTGAATAGCAAGTCATAAAGTAATGTGATTGAATTTCAATAAAGCATAATATTATTTCAGTAAAAAAAATTATCTAGTAACAATTTTTTTAGAATAAATTTCAGTGGTAGTCTTGTAGGTGCTTTTTACTAATTGGGCTATACCGTTTACGGTGAGTCTAGAGTCAAGAAAGTGAGGTGCTCCCAAAGGTTGCACCCAAACATTGGCCATGACTCAAATTGAGTCACTCAATATTCTCAAAGACAAAAAAAAAATCAATTGAATTTTTTTACCAAAGATTATGGTGTAAGATGAATGAGCCTGTGTCTAAAAGCGCTTGAGAGGATTATTTTCTTTCTTCTCATCCGGGGGAACCCCGCATCACCATTCTACCATCTATGCTATAGGTATCTGTTTCATTTGAAGTGTTACAGGGCTCTTCTAAGCTAATTCATAATTCACATTTTTTCTCTAAATTCCAATAATAGAGTCCTAAGTACTATTCCCAAAGTGAACCAGTTAATGATCTAATGGAATAATCAACTGAATCACACGCTGTTCAAGCAAGATATTTCAATATTTTCAATAAGCCTACCCACATTCTGAAGAGTTGCGATATGCAGGCCTAAGCTAATTAATTGTGCGGAGCCCAATATCAAGACAAACATCACCAAAATAGCTCAAAATTGCTTTCAAAAGACTCAAAACCAAAACATTTCTGACGCCCACCCCCGGAGTCCTAAATGTTGAATATCTAAATAAAAAATTTATAATTCTTCCATGGTTGATACAAAATAAGAATCAGCTATGAATAAGGTGTCGTTTGTTAACTGTGTGAAAATGTTGTGGGGGGGGGGGGGGTTGACAAGTTGAAATACCGCCCCGGGTGCCACAAGACCTCGCTACGTCTTGGTCTGTGTTGAAAGTATTTTCCCACAGACTTAGGAAATAGTTTTATGATAAATATCCAAGTGGTGACATAATATACACAAATTCACTACATTTGAACACACAAAAAATATTTAAAACATTAATGAACTGGAAAACTAAAAATATAACATTATTCTACAATTATTTCACTCTAATAAAAGTCTCAAACATTTCATGAAAGCTACATGTTTGAACAGAGAAAGATTATTTATTTATTTATGAAAAAAGAGAGGAAATGAAATTTATTCTGCAATAACAGAATACAGCATATATACACAAATTGTCCATTCAGAATTACCTAGCAGGATGTTTTTATGGACAATATAGCTAATGTAATATCATATTGGGAGAATAAACACTATTACCCATACACTAAAACTAAAACCAGATTATTTTAAACCCCACACACAAACACAAACAAAAGCATGAAAAATATAATATAATAATAATAAAACAAAGTAGGCTGAGCGATCCATATGCTGGGTGATCTCAGATGAATATTGATTCTTGAATTCATTTCACTGTGAACAGAATAATACCAGTTCATTATTCATTATACTTACATACATTCGATTCAATTATAATTAGTTGAACACTGATGAAAGTGTCAGGCCTACACACGATTTTCCCCTGATGAGTTAAGACAATCTAATTATCCATTAAAAGACGATGATTTAATATTTATTCAAGTATTTGATTCAATAATCAGATGAAATATTAACTATTTATTTATTATGATTTTTTTTTTAAATTTTACTTCAATAGTTTTTCCTTTGTATATTATTAGATTAGACTATGTTTATGTTTATTTCAGTATTCCAATTTAATATCCTAGACAATACTTCATTATTGATATTTGCTCAATATTTCAATCCTTACTACATTGTCTAATTCAATATCCAAGAATAAGCCCACTTCTCAGTTCAAATCTGATACCCACGATCCTACGATATGGCAAGCGTAAGAATCCTGCAATAATACATCGGGCGTATCCCGTCCTTCTCCAGGATAAGCCCGACTTGAATGCTCAGAGCTAGGCTGAGCGGGGTTTACATTAATTCCACACCACCTCACAACGCTTGCAAGAACAGTGCAGGAACGACAAGGAACAAATAGTTGCTTGCCACTCAAAGAAAATATAAAACAGCAAATGCAAACTCAGCTTTATGTGCACCAGACTCTTATATACGGAGCCAGTACCGTATCAGATGAATCTTTGTTTAAAAATGAAAGACGATAAAACATATTTTAAAACAAAAAAGAAACCGACTTCAGTGAAATGATAATACTCACGTACTAAAAAGTTTAAAATAAAGTATTTACTTTAAACAGAGAACATTTTTAATTTCATACAAGTTATCTTTTGAAGTTGGTGCCAGATATTTTATAAATTCTTTTTTAGGATGAAGCCCACATATGTCTGAGACCTGTGCGTGGGTAATGAGTTGGATGATGGTGATTGATGATTTGGACCTACAGTTTTAGGTGGGTTCCGAACCACCGGGAAGTGATTGATAAGAAATTCTATCTAATAACAAAACTAACACTGTATGTCAATTAAATATGTGATTTACACTCACTTTTTCTGAAATACAGTGATTGATGAGAAATTCTATCTAATATCAAAACTAACACTGTATTTCAATTAAATATGTGATTTACACTCACTTTTTCTGAAATACAGTGATTGATAAGAAATTCTATCTAATATCAAAACTAACACTGTATGTCAATTAAATATGTGATTTACACTCACTTTTTCTGAAATACAGTGATTGATAAGAAATTCTATCTAATATCAAAACTAACACTGTATTTCAATTAAAGATGTGATTTACACTCACTTTTACTGAAATACAGTGTCAGTTTTGATATTAGATTGTTCAATTATTTCGTCATGGAAAACATCATGGAGTAATTCTGTTATATTTTAGAAGTTTATGGGAAATTTGAAAACTTCAAAAGATTACTTGTATGAAATTTAAAATTTTCTCAGTTTAAAGTAAATACTTTATATATTTTAAAATTTTTAGTACGTGAGTATTTTATCATTATATCACTGAAGTCGGTTTTCTTTTTTTGTTTTAAAATATGTTTTATTTAAAGCTTTTTAGTTGAATTTTCAAACTTTGAAGACATGATAAATTTCTTAAAGCCTACATTATGAAATATTTATCAAATTTGCAAGGCAATAATTAATTCCTAACATCCAAACTTAAGTAACTAAAAATCCACTTATAAGAAAAGATAAACTAAGGAAAATTCTACAAAGTTTTATTTAATGTGGAATATTGTATTTAGGAAAATTATAATAGCAAAGGGCTTCTTAAAAGTGGAATGGCTTTTGATTCATTTTGATGTGGTACTTTTCAGAATATACCTACACTGGAGTAGTAGGCCTATATTACATCACAAGTGTGGAAAATTGTGTTTACTGAAAATATGATAAGTTAACGCAGGAGATGAAGTTGAGTGCGGTATCATCATACGAGTATGGTAAACATCTTCCCGGACGAGTTATGTACAATATTTTTCGTGATATTAGTCATATATATTTTTTTAATATAAAAAAACATAAACTTTGAGCTAGTACAAAAGGATCATCAAACATAACCTCAAAATAGCCTATTGTACGGGCAAGTATTTAATGGCAAATAAATATTCTTAATCCATCACAGCAGCGAAACTAAAAATACTTCTGAGATCAGCTGTTTTTCCAAATTCTCTAACTTATGGTTGAAACTAAATAACCTTTATTCCTATGACTCAATAACATCAACTAAATTATTTACAATTTTCATATGAGCATGTGGACAGAAATATTATATTCTTCTTATTCTCGATTCAAATTAAGTTCATGTGATTGGTCAAAACAGG
Organism: Conomelus anceps; assembly: GCA_948455865.1. Taxonomy (NCBI): domain Eukaryota; kingdom Metazoa; phylum Arthropoda; class Insecta; order Hemiptera; family Delphacidae; genus Conomelus; species Conomelus anceps. The sequence continues at coordinate 160,550,280 of OX418216.1, forward strand.
ACATTACAGGCTTCTTTCACACTGAACCAGCTTTGGGTAACCGATGTCGTTTACCCGGCATAATTGCATTGCATCATATGATTTCGAAAACCGTCTAGATGTGAAGCGCTCCATATGATACAATGATCAGTCTGGTAAACGACACCGGTTATCCGATTGGCGGTTATGTGTGGAACTATCCTATTCAAACTTGATTGAAATGAAGACATCGAAGAATGCCCTTTTTCGTTTAATATTGGGCTAAGTATTGGGCCGATCCTTGCGAAACTTGGAAGGGACCACCGCTGAGCGATGCTCTTTCATTTAAAAAAAATTCATCAAAATCGGTTCAATATTGTTCGAATGATTGATGTACGAACATAAAAAAAAACAGGTCGAATATATAGAACCTTGTTCTTTTTGGAAGTCGGTTAAAAAAATGGTCTCTGCTAAAAAAGAAACGAAACCCTATGACCATTCTTATTTTTGTATATGTAAATTGTGGTGATTATGATATTATTAAAATTATACACTGCTAACTACAATGGAATACTATCCAAAAGTTTATCAACTGGAAAATATATAGCTGAATTTATTATTATTCTTATTATAGAGTGCTTCCTATTTCAAAATTGAGAATTTATTAAGAGTGTTACTAGTCTGAGGACTGGTCATTAAGTAAGAGGTTTCCACCAATGCTACTAAATAATAGTTTCCTCCACTTCCATCTATTTCTCATAATCTCATTCCGGACCTTAAAAATAGTGTCAAACCTGAGCATCTTTTCCAATACATAAGTTCTGCTGCAAACAATTTGGGCTCCTTACATTGAGGAAATAAGTTATGGAATATTATCTAGGGTAGGCTTTTGGTCTTGCAACATTTTGTAATTGGAAGACAAAAAGTTACCTACTTTTTACAGCTTCCTGTCACATACTAGGTATGCTATCTTAGTGCGGGGTAGGCCTTAGAGCCTTATTATAAAGAGCCACTTCAGTCGCCGTTGCGCGCGACCGCTACTGATGCTCAGACAAGCCACTTGAAGCGATACATGCTATGAGGAGACTATGACTTGGTGAATCACAATAGCAGTTTATTCAAACAAAAACCTATTTATATTAGTTGAGAACTCTACAACAAGCTACTGCAGTTTTTAAAGAGTCTTCGAAATATAGAAATACTTTAAAAAAAAACAACTGAAAAAATATTAAGTTAAGAGATTTTTATAGCATAAAAGAGTTCCTTTCACATCAAAAATAAGCCTCACCTTAACTAATTGATACCCCCCTTATAAATTATGGTAACTAGTGTATAAGATTGTCAATAACCATTCTAATTTTTTGTTCACCTGTGGCATCAGGTTTCTTTGGAACTACCCATATTGGGGAGTTTGAGTTTTGTATTATATTATTTTGCAATAACTTTTCTATTTCGATATGAACATCTTTTTTGAAAATTTGTGGATACCTATAGTTTTGTGTATATACAGGATTGTCATCTAGAGTATTAATTTTATGTTTCAATAGATTAGTGGAGCAAAGAGGCACATTGCCAACTTTTATGATTTCATGATAGTTATTAATTAAACAATATATTTCTTTTTTTTCTTCATCATTCCTATGGTCTGTACGCATATTTTCAGGAATAATTTCCCTAACAGAGGCGCCTATATCAGGAGTCATGGGAGGTTATTCAGTATTTGATTTGATAATCTCTTCTAGTTCTTCTATTTCCATGGGCTCAGGACAGATAGTCATTAGTTCATGAGAGTAAGCTGAACACATACATCCACCACACCTTCTGCAATACTAAATTTATTGTTACGGGTTCTATGTCTAAAATAACGCTGGCAACACTTAAATTTATCACTCGCACTTTATTTACACAAATAATCACAACACTCACTGATCAGTAATGTCTTACAGAAAAATAAGCAATTGAAAACAGATAAATCGATATTGTTCAACTGATAAAAAGATTTCAATCAACTGTACAAAAATCAATCACTAAAAGTTGAAAGCCCGATCTAATATTAAATAATTACTGTACAATAAACTGTCCAATAATATTCAAAAAAGAAATGTCGAAAAAAAAACAATTAACTTACCTAGTAGCACTGGTCTATAATATAATAAAAACTATTTAGTAGCTCACTGGTATGAATTAAATAGGAAAAAGATTATCACTATAGGCACAGAGAAAGAATTATAACTATATAGGCATGATATATAGAACTGTCACAATTTGTTTATCATGACGAATTTCAAATAAGACTGAACTAGTTTCTACAAATGCGTTCACCTTAAATAGGTTTTTTATCAATCGAGAGATCTCTACATTTTTCTATCATCTTCTAAATAAATAAATAAATAAGGCACTCGCACTTTCTACAATATTCTATAAGATTCCATTAATGTCTAATCAAACAACTAGAACATTCTACAAAGTAAAAAGTAAACACCATAAAAGTGTCAAAAGCAGAGTAATTAATTGCTTGAAAGTAAACATAGATATTACATAGTAGATAACACCGAGAACCACTGTTTCTTCTTCCTCTTTATTCTCGCTACATTATCATTTAGTACAGGTTTGAGTAATCCCCGCCCTGCTTTGGGAATAGACCGAACAGGTACAGTAATTACATTTAGACCTGGTGCCCAGTGGCGTAGCCAGGGGGGGGCCCATGGGGCCCGGGCCCCCTCCCCCGAAATTTCAGAAATAAGAAATTCTCAAATAACTAATAGATAAGGACTTATTAAAGCCGAAGGGTTCTATCTGTTTTGTTGTATTATAACGAACTGATTACAGAAACCCTGTTGTGTAATGGAATATAGCTACAGTTAAAGTCAGATTAATGCATTTTTCAAATTTTTCCTCAATATTTACTCATATAGAAACTTGTTAGGTGCTCAAATGGATAATTTTGATTCAAAATGAGCTACGAAATCGAATAAAACATGTTAGAAAACTGTGACTACCATAATTATTTATTTATTACATTAAATAAAATGAAATTTTCAAGTTTGAAGTGGATTAACTTTGTTAATTATTGATAAATCACATCTTTGAATAAACTCATCTTGTAGAAAATTTAGTTTTGAAGTTAAAATTTAGTGTAACCCACTAGCCTGAACGCACCCAAAGTTCATAAAATCGGGATTTTATTAATGAAAACACACAAATAAATGCAAGTTCTATGCAAGCGTGTAAAATCTGGGAGTTATGATAAAAAAAATTCCGATTTCATGAACTTTGGGTTGGGTGCGTTTTAGGCTAATGACATAAATTATATGAAACTTATAATAATTAGTATTAATTTTGAGACTAAGTACATAAGTTAAGTATGATTAGTTCCAATTCAAGGGTTTTGACTCAAAATAGTCACAGATATCGGTGTCTCAAACTTTATAATTTCAAACCTGGCCACCTAGGTTCTTGGGTAGTAATTTTTCAAAACTTTCTTTTAAACTTTAGAGCCTAACAAGTTGTCTAGATTAGCTTTTCACACCACTAAATTTAATAAAAATCCGGACCCTACTATACCCCAGACCTAGGTGAGCCCCCCCCCCCCCCCGAAATTTGATCCTGGCTAAGCCACTGCCCACATCCCCCCCCCTTGGTGAGCCCCCCCCCCCCCCGAAATCTAATCCTGGCTACACCACTGCTGGTGCCAATTTTATTTTGCTATCATTCATCATGAATAGTAATAATTGCTTACTACCGTTTTCATATTCTAACCAATTTTTGCTAAAATCTACATTTGATTTCAATTGACTCAGTGTTTCATGTCTGAGGAGAATATCATATTAAGGCGAAGATAAGAATATATACATTTTTATTTTTAAATTCATTGAAAAGACCCCTTCTGCATTGAATACATCATATTCGGTTCCCTTACTTTCTCCATTTGGAGTTCTGACTGTAAAGTCTTCTTCATACTTTTTAACATTAATTGGTAAATAGAAGGATCTATATAGTTCTTCAAGGATCCTGTATCAATGAGCCATTTGCGGTTATCGTCATCCAGAAAGTAGAGCAATGACTAGTTGATGGCTTTTAATTCAAAGTCTGTGTACATTGGGCCTGTTCCTAAAAAATGACTTGTCAAATTGTTAACTGCTTCGGTAAGGGAAGTTATTCGGCTTTGCATAGATTATATTTCAGTTTCACGAGGATTGTCCTCTACATGATTCACTTCAAAGGGAGATTTGAAATTTGGTTTGGAAAAATTAGATTGAACTGTGCGCATACTGACAGTATTTTGTGAGTCCCATTCATTATTGTTAATATTTGCAGATTTGAGGTTGTGATTGGAAACTATTTTGTGGAAAACTGCTATTTGACTGATTTTGATATCCAAATCTCGGTTGTTGAGAGAATGAAGTGAACTGATTTCTGGGAAAAATTTATCAAAGCTCATTAGTTTGTCGATTTAATTGATTTTGATATCCAAATCTTGGTTGTTGAGAAAATGAGGTGAACTGGTTTCCGGGAAAACCTTGTTGAAACCCATTAGTTTTCTAAAAAAATTGTGGAGCTTGAGGTCTCAAGAAATTGTGATTAGTGTTGTTAGCGAATGATCTGTTAATGTGGCGAAAGTTTTGATTAGTACTATTTGATTGCAGGCCCGCGCTGGACCCCTTGTTAGGGCGGTGGACGGGCATGGCCAGCGGGCGCCAGCTCACTGCAGGGGGAGGACTAACTAGGGGGGGGGGGGTTCTGGAATATAATAATCATAAAGTGTTAATTGCACATGAGGGAAGTAACAAAAATGAATATGTTCACAAATGTAATGTTCTTTGATTGACTTTACAAACAAACCTGAAGTAGTCTTTTTAATTCGGCGCTGGAGTGGCAAATATAATCGATAATGGTATCCAGTGGCGCCGGGGGGAGGGCTTGGGGTGCCCTCCCCTCCTAGAACTACAACCCGAGGTCCTTAAGAAATTGTTGATAATTTTCAAGAAAATTCACACTAAGTATTACCACTTTTTAAGTAGAATAAAGTTCATAACTAGTGGCTTGACGTGGGGGGCTTTGGGGCTCAAACCTTACCTTCAGGCCCTGAAATACTTATCAAAATGTTGATAATTTTCAAACGAATTAACTGTGTAATATGGATTCCAGGCTGTACATTTTACACTTGTTTAAATAGGATAGCGGTTATAACAATACCGTTACACTATTAAGAGGTGCCATAGGTGGAAATAGAGTTTGTAGCCTGGCAGAATTGAATAAGACTAGTGGCTCGGTTGAGATAACAAAAATAATTCGCTTCACTCATATTGATCTGACAATCATGTAATGTAATACAAGATATCTAGCCTCTAGATCCTCCTGAACCTGTAATAAATTTAACTTTACAGTAATATTGTAACATTTGCAGGGTGAAGCACAGACAGTTCTGAGACCTGTGCATGGGTTATGAGGTGGATGATGATGATTGATGAGTTGAACCTACAGTTTTAGGTGAGTTCCGAATCATCGGCAAGTGATTTTATAGCAGAGAACAGATTATTTTATGGTAGCTGATCCAATCGGTCATCCTCACAAAGAGGGCCCAGGAATTTATAGCTCATCTTATCTGACTGAACAGATACCTGCCACAGTTCGAGCCTATCACTTTCCTAAAAAAGGTATACAGGTGTTGGCGAAAAAATTCCGTAAGGAATCTGCCAGATAGCAAAAACTTATTTCTTCGAAAACGCTTCATTACAGAAATGCAGATAGCAGAAGAATGAAGCTATCTTTCTCAGTAATAAATCAATAAATTAGTACTCATTTAACGAGTACTCATTCAACTCATTCAACAAAATAGATGCAAAAGCACGTTTTTTATTTGGAATTCATTAGTGACTGAATCAGTGTTAGTAATATGAATATTATTCAATTATCTAATACAATACAGAATTCATAATGTTGCGGGTTCTATATCTAAAGTTATCAGAAACGTTATGCTTCTAGAGCCCTCATTTAGAGAGTGAATTGAATACATTCATTGTGAAATTGACTGAAAAATCATATAAAACCACCGTGATTATTGAGTTATTCTATGAAATACGCAAAAAAAGCCAAACGAAGGCGTTTTTTAAATTGAAGGGTATGAACTTGGTTATTTATTGCGAATAGAGCACCCAGAGTTCATAGAATCAGAAATTAAATTGGTTCAAAACACACAAGAATAGCAAGTGGGAAGCATCTGTGCAAAATCTGTGTACTTTGATTCAATAAAACTCGACTAAGCTTTGTCGTTCTTAACAGGGCTCAATTTCTAAATAATTGAGAAGTACCGGAGCTGTGACCTATGTACCGGGGTCTGGGGGTATGGAATACTTCCCAGCAAAACGGGGGTCCGGGGGTACTCCCCGGGGAAATTGTTGAAAATTACACTTGAATAGGTGCATTTTTACACATTTGACCATGATTTGTAATGCACATATAATATTACTTAATATACAAAATAATAAGATTCAGGTTTTTAAAAATAAGGTCTTTTAAACGATTTTTGCCGAAAACTTGAAAACCATAGCTATAAAAGTCAAAAACTTAGCCTGAATTAAAAAAAAGAAACAATAATTTCCAGCTAGTTCAAATCTGGCTTAAAATAAATTCCTGGATTTCTTGTTCCATGACGACGAACTGCGTTGTTAATATTAACTTTTCAAGTGAATTAAACGACTCGCAGTCAAATCAATTTGACTGCAAGTCGTTTAATTCACTTGAAAAGTTAATATTAAAATAAATGATTCTATTATCGATTTAGATAGCTGGAGCTCCGCTCCGGTGTGCTCCGGCTGAAATTAAGCCCTGGTTATTAACTATTGGGTACATTCACATTTAATTGAAAAAAAAAACGATTTCACAAGTTTTGAAGAAGAATTTGAAAACGATTTGGTTCATTGCCAATTAAATTAGTTTAGCCATTAAGCCAACAATAAAAAAACGTGTTTTCATGATCATTTTGTAAATGTTTGTAAAATATCCCACCAATTCAAAGATTAGGTAATCTCGATTTGCGTTCAGACTGGCGTTTCACGTTCACTTTATTACCCACGCAAAAGTCTCAGAATGGTGTGGGCATCATAAAAATGTATAATAGTATGTCTTGCAGCACATTTAGCCAATATTATTTCAATTCAATTTAATTCACACCACCTGTATGGAGGCCTTGGAGTTTTCTGAATTTATGATTGAATAGCTGCAATCTTTCACCCTCTTTATTTCTGTAACAAAGCGTTTCCGGACCTTCATTGATTTGATTTTTTTTTATCTTAATAAGAAGATGCTTATGCAGTCTGGCAGAATCTTGAACTCTTGAAACACTCCGTACAAATGACACATTTTGTTTCCCCATAGCTAATACACTTTAAAAAGTCAAGGAATGAAGCCCCTCAAGGAACTTTATCGGGCAACAATCTTGTAAAAAAAAGCTCAGAAAAATCCCAATTTTACCCCCTTCACCAAAAATAATTTTACCTGGAAGGACGGGTAAGCCCCCCCACCATAGTCTGTGTGCGCCTCTGACAGTGTCTGGATCTATGGAGTTCAAAATATCAGCTTCTGAGTGCATTTTAACAGTTTTCGTTTGTTGAAGATGATCTCAATCTGGTTATAACTCTATTACCTTCAATGCTTTAAAAGGAAGAGATTCTTGGGATTTGAATAATTTTGGGTCGAAATAGGCCAGATCCTAGCCGAGGCCCCATGCGAGAACTGGAAGAATCAAGTTCATTCAGTAGTAGCCTACACCCTACAGTCGCAACACTCAAACCGGCCGCTCGGCTATATCGACGATAAGCCTCGGCGTAAAACTTGTCAGTTTCAGAACAGGAGGGTGCCAAAAATTTCCAGGCTGGAGGGCGCACCGGGATACGTCCCGGTGTCCAGGCGGGCCAGCACGGGCCTGGTTGTATGATTGTGAGTTGTTTTTTATTATAGCATTGATACTCGTATTGAAACTTTATTGCCGTAGAAGAATGCTACAATAATTATTTTATGTCTTGCATCGTCAAGATTTTGAATTTGCAGAATTTGCAAATGAGAGCCTAAAGTCGGGTGCACTCCATGAATCAGGTTTCTAGTAAGGGTTGCATTGAGTTGGTGCATTAAATTCTTCAAAAGTTAACCAGTAATACCATCTAATTTGTATTTTGTTAAAACAGTTGTTCGTTTTTCATCAAGGCGATTTATAAATTTGATCTTTTCTTTTGAATAAGGTTCTTTTGGGTAAGGTTTTTCATAAACGTGATTTCAGCAATTAAATCGGGTACAGCTCTATTGTCCGCAAAGTTTGTTTTCAAAGCGGTCATGAGCTCTTTGATTGTTGTACAATTATTATTAAAACTACCGCCTCTGCGGGTCCCTCAAGATGATTTACGGCTGCCCTAAAGAGGAGCCAATGATTGCCTTCACGTTCAGATATTGTATTGTTGCAATAAGCTGAATATAGTTCTTCACAAGTGGATACGGTACGAATTGTGGGAGTTTGTAACATGTTCCATCTTATCTAGGTATGAATTTGAGTACGGTATGTCATGTGAAATAGGTTTTGAGATAGGAGTGGACATTATGATGGGTAATTATGGAGGAGATATAACGATATTACTCACAGTGAGTTGTTGTTGATTGAGATCGCAGGTATCGATGTCTTCTCCTTCCAGTTGTTGAACGAGGGTGCAGGTGTCGAAGTCGTCGTCATCGTCTGATGAAGTTGATGAAATAATTGAGGAAGTTCCTCTGTAGAGTGTGAGGTCACGGTGTCGTCTTAAAATTCTTTCATCCTTGGACGTTGCCAGCGTTGATTGAATTCAGATGCAGTTCCTCTTGTAAGATGATTTTCGTTGCAGGTGGTATCAGGTTGAATAAGATGTTGAGTCTAGCGAGTTCAGTGGTGTAATAGTTGAATCCGGTTCACAAATTCTTCACAATGAAGAAAATTTCGTTGTTTTTTTTCGACCATGAATTACAGTTGAATACTTTTTCAAACGAAAGTTTTTTGGAGACAGGACAAAAGATCACGAAATTTCACAAAAAACTTTTCACGGGTCTTCTTTATGTTCGGGCGCCAGTTAAGTGAACGGATGTAGCACACAAGTTTTTAAAAAGAAACTTTCATTTGTTAACTACAAACTATTAACAATCAAGGAGCGAAGTGCTCCCACCAAGAGTTTGACCAGTACTAAATTCATAATCTACTTTCCAAACAAAAGATAGGTACAATACAATGTCAGCAGTTTTAGCTATATAAAAGGCTAGTATAATTGCTTAACTTAGGACATCATAATCGATGTTGTCACATTTTCTGTATCTGACATGAACAAAACTCAATTCACCTAGAGCCACAAAAGTCATTAATAAGAGAACAGATTACTGTAATAAAATATTGAGGGTCGTATTCATGAATGCTTCTTAGCAAAGAATGACTTGGTTAGCGGCGATAAGAATAGTCTTACTTACAAAGTTCACTAAGTGACAAGCCAGCGAGTAGCTGTAGCACTAAAGTCCAACCCAGCTCCCACAGTAAAGACCTGACTCCTGATAAATAATTTAGACTAAAAACACTAATGTACACTAAAAAACACAAATATAAAAATTCATATAAATATGGCAGGGACAGCTGTAGCCTGACTTGGCAGCTTGTTTTCCTAAGTTCATATTTAAAAACCTCATTTATAAAGATCTTCTAAGTCAAGACTTTCTTAGAATTATTGGTTTCTCGTTTCCGTTCTTAGTCAACCTAGGTTATCTTGAAGCTGTTCTTGATTTTATGTTCAATCATATTTTGGCTTCATTATTATTTATTATAGCATCGGTTCATCAAAATAAAATTAAATCATCACATTCAATTTCTGCACCATTGCAATGTAATTCACTGTATATTTGACCAAGGGCGGATTAAAGGGGGGGCGGAGGGGGCGACCGCCCCCCCCGAGGGCTTGCACATTTTAAAAAATTAAAAAGGGTAACACTTGTGACATGCACACGGTTAAATTTTAATTGTCCCGCCACAGACGAAATACCTCCAACTTGTCTTACCACTCCGCCTCCGCCGGCCGGGAATTAACAAATGTTGTAATACTTATTTTGCTTTATTTTCTATATTACCTTTACTTTATCTTTAACTGTTGACATAATTTTAATTCAATGACGAATTAACAAATGACAGAGAATGAAGGAAATCTTATATCAAGTGAAATTAGTTTGAATAAGATTAATCTTTTATAGAATAGGTAGGGGCATATAAATCTCTGTTTGTTTTTGACGTAATACATATTTATTGTAGTACTGGTATTATGAGACATGAAAGAATGTTGAGATTAATTTAAATATATATATAGGTCTAAAAATCATCACGATCACGAATAAATTGCTTAGACTCTGTTCATTTCTCTGTAAATTTTGATAAAAATTAAGCTAGCAAAGAAATTTTTGTTTAAGACATATTGTATTGTATAAAAAAATTTGTATTCCTAATTCCACATGAATATACAGAAATAAACTACTCTAGCTAGGGGAAATTTGATTGTTCTTAAACACGAAAAAATTATATTTCTACTACATTTTAAGTGCTAGAATAGTGTAAAATGCGGTTAAAGGCTACTAAATTTCCAAAAAATTTATTCCGTACCCCCCCCCCCCCCCGATCAACGGGTATTTTTGGGGTATGTCGCCCCCTCCCATAAAAATTCATTAATCCGCCACTGTATTTGACTTACTGAAACTATTTTAATTTTCTTTATGAAAATCGATTCTCAACCTACCAACGATTCTTCTTCTCACCTGGTATGAAGATTTGGAACGTTTGGGATGAAGCAATGTAGAGTACAATGGAGTAAATGCAAAGTTTTGTGGTCAGCAGTTGGATAGCACTCAGTGCACTACCGTACCTCAATTTTCCATTATTTTTTCAAATTCGAAAACAAAATATTAATTTCCTGGATTTCTTGTTCCATGACGACTTGCGTTGTTAATATTAACTTTTCATGTGAAATTTAACGACATACAATTGAGATTAAGTGAGTTATTATACTTATTCTTAACAAATATTTGACTGCATGTCGTTAAATTTCACATGAAAAGTTAAAATATTAATATAAACTATATCAGTCAACTACATAACATAAACTGTAATTTTATATAACGTGATTAATGTTTAGGTTTTCATTTATGTTAATTTATTCATGTTTGTTAATGCTGTCTGAGATTACAATTCGAGTTTAGGTTAGCTTTTGACCACATTCAATTCTTTCTCAAATTAGATTAAATCAATATTTCTTACAGAATGTCATGATCTAACAGAATTTCATTGCAGTTTTTGTTTTGACAAATCTCACTTGAATACAGAGACCCTTTTCAAATCATACAGAGATGAGAATGCTTCAAGTTACCACGTTCATAAATACGGCTCTGAAAGTTCATAGAAAGGAAAAATGACAATAATTATTGTATATAGTTTTACCAACCTTATTCAGATGACAAGAATGTCCTGAAAAAGGATGCATTTCCGTTCTACATGTTCTACGTTATTTTATTTTCCACCTTAGTTTCTTTTTCGTATTCAAGCCTGGTCACCCTTATTATGAATGCATTCTGTATAACATATTCCTGGAATAAGTATTATAAATTAAATCACTTTCAGTGGCATTACTTTTAAAATTGAATTTCACATCAAAGTTGAGGTCAGAACTAATTGATATAGTAATTATGGTGAATAGTGTTTAAGATAGTATAATTTTGTCAATCTGACTTGTCTTACATTCCTTAACTGGAGTCTCCAAGACGTAATCTATGAAACAGAATTTGACTTATAGGATGAAAGTCCTAGATAGGTCAAACTACTGAAAGTTGGAGGCCTGTTATTGGCAAAGAGAATCTACATAACTGATATGCTACACCAAAACAAATTATTTTGCTCAAATATGAGAAGAAGTTCATGGCCATCAGCGATGTTTATTTTTTTTGGCAGAATACCTCTCATTGAAAGTCAATGTTAGAGCATGCATACAAGTCAGCACTTAGAACTGGTAAGCAAGGGTATTTTCTGGCGGCCATTTTCCAAAACTGTCTAATAATAATTAAAAAAAAATGCAAATAAACAAATAGATAACTTGCAAATAAACAAAAATACACATTAAAATTGCCTGACCGGTAATTGGGAGGTCCGCGGTTCGATTCCCGGCGGTGGAAAAATATTTTAGTGTAGAAGCGTTCATCAATTTCCATCAGCTATTGGATGATGTTGTCAATATCCGCCAATGCAGGATTCTTCAGTATAGTCTAATTAATAGCACTTTGAGGAATTCGAAATTAATAAATTATGTTCTACCTATTTGTCAGTTTGATAAATTGTCAGTTCCTTCAAAACCAACTTGTGATTAAAATTGCATGCAATGTAATCTATGATGTGCCCATAGAGCTTAATCGAGAAAAATTGGCAGAAAACATCTACAATAAAAACTTTGTGAATACAGAATTAAAGAAATTAGACTTTGTAAATGAGTGCATACCGCTTGTCAAATTAGGACCAAGAAATAAGGAAGTTGTACACTGGGTGATGGAATGTGAGCCTAACATTAGGAAATATTTAATCAACAAGAAGAGAGTATTTCTGGATTGGACATCTTGCAGAATTAACGATTATATATAGCTATTGCAAGATGCTTCAAGTGCCAGAGCTTCGGACACATAACTAAGTTTTGCAAAGCAGAAAAGGAAATTTGTTTTCACTGTGCTTCTGAAGGTCATAACATAAAAGCTTGCCCTAATCTTTCAAAGCAACCAACTTGTTTTAATTGCAAAAAAAATAAGAAATCAGCAGATCATAAAGTAAATGATACTAAATGTCCATGCAATGAAAAAGCTTTGCAACAGTTGATTGATCGAACTAATTATGGGATTATTTAAGAAAATATTTTATAATAAGAAAGAAAAAATAAATAAGGTTTCAATTGATATTGATGAAATCTTAAATTCATCAATTAAAACACACATTGATCAAAAAGCAAAAAGTAGGACAAGCTTGTACATAAATTTTGGTCAGTTCACTAACGTAAGCATTTCTTTCTGTTGCTGTTCGAATAAAAATAAAGTAAAATTCTCAGATGGCATTGCTACAATAATAAGGAAGAAAACAATTATGCGACCTGATTTCGAACGTCTATCAACAGTGATTCTGCAACCACAGATACATATTCTTCACTCTTATATTTCTCACTCTTTAAATAACCGTACACAGAATGATGGAGTAATAGCATATGCAAAAAATTCTCTAAATGTGCAGTCAGTGGAGTTGAATATCAGGCAGGCCAATGTTCTCCATCTACAATTGCAAACTCCAAAAGAGAAATATAATATATTAGCAATCTACAGATCCCCTTCGCACTACAGTATAACGGAATTTTTAGAAGATTTAGAAACTGTGCTCAATAGACTGAGAGGAGACTTCAACATAAATACGCTACAACCACAACGGCATTATCAACTTGATGAATACTATTATTTATTAAGTGAACACGGATTGAAGAACTGTATCAAAAAGGCTACCAGGGTAACCACGGTAACATCTACTTGCCTAGATCACATGCTGACCAATTGCAAACACAATATTCATCCAATCATATATCATTCAAGTATCACAGATCACTTCATTACAATTTTGGGACTGCAAGAATATTCAAATATCAGTAACAGAGTGAATTTAGATGAACAAGATTCAACTAATCGTAGATCAATCAATTTGGATGGATTGAGAGGAGGACTACTGAGAGAGCATTGGGAAGAGATTTTCAAAAGTGATAACACAGATGAAGCATACGAAAAGTTTATAACAATTCTGCAACAACATGTGGATAAGAATACGCATCATTACACACAGAAGAAGAAGATCAAGATCATCAAACCATGGATCACAAAAGGACTTGTCTCATCCATAAGAACAAGGAATCATTTAAATAGAAGAAGGAAGTTAGATCCAGAAAATCAAGAACTCGCAAATTATTATCGAATCTACAGGAATACATAAACGTCTCTTATCCAGAATACAAAAGAAAGTTACTTCAAGAGTCAATTCAACAAAGCAGGGAATGATGTAAGGAAAACTTGGAAAATTATCAAGGATGCTACTGATTCAAACCAAGAAAGAAAAATTCAACTCAATGCTGTAAAGAATAATGATAAAATTGTAACACTGGAAGAAAATCCCGAAGTTCTATTGAACCATGTAAATGATTACTTTGTTAATATTGGAGAAACAATGGCTAGGAAAATCTCTGGAAGTTAATGGTTCATTTCCTACCTCAATAACCGACAACAAAGAACAAAAGTTGGGAGCCAGATGAGTGCAGAAGGGTCCATGAAGTTTGGAATACCACAAGGGACTGTTCTGGGCCCAATTTAGTATTCAATATTTGCAAATGAGCTGTGCTCCATCCAAATCCAAGGTAGGGTGATAGCCTTTGCAGACGACACAGCACTCCTCTTTCAAGGAAATAACTGGGAAGAAGTATTTCAAATAGTCGAAACAGAACTTTCAAAAATCACTAGATGGCTGGGAAATAATTTACTCTCATTGAATGCAGAAAAAAACAAATTTTCAACAGTTTCTTTAACTGATAGTACCAAACCACATAAGACATTGATAAAAGTTCATTATTGTGATAGGATTAATAACAATTGTAATTGTCCACTGATAGAACGCTCAGATGGTATTAAATATCTTGGAATAATAGTAGATGACTTATTAAAATGGGATAAGCACATATCGTACACAACTGCAAAAATAAGGAAGCTAATATATAAATTTTATCAGCTGAGGCATATTATTAATAAAGAAATGATAAAAACAGTGTATTTTACATTAGTTGAATCTCTCATAAGATATGGTACATCACTGTTATTCACTGTTAGTATGGTATTCCATGTATGGTATTCACTGTTAGTTTGGGGATCCGCAAATTATAGTTTTGTGGATCCAATTTTCAAAATTCAAAAACGTATTTTAAAAATAATGGGGAATAGGGAAGCCCACTTCCCAACCAGCGAACTATTCATGGAAAACAGAATACTTAGTGTTAGGCAATTGTATATTTTGTTGTTAATCACTTATATAAAGAAAAATGATAATGAAAATAATTTTCTAACTCATAGCCACAATACTAGAATAAGAAGCCTCAATTATCAGGATGTACCCAGAATGAACACAGCATTTGGGCAAAGATCAATAGGATATTTAGGGCCAACAATGTACAATAGAATTCCACTGGAAATAAAAGAAGAAAGCAATAGTAATAGATTTAAAAAAAAGATAAGGAATTGGTTATATAATATTGGAGTCCACCGAAGTGAGGAGCTAATAGTAAATAGGATGTGAATAGAAATATGATTAGGTAGTTTTAGGTAGTAAATAGTTTTTATTATTGTATTAGTTATAATGGCTAGTTAGGAATAGTATTAGCTTGACCTAAGATTTATATTGATGATCACCCCGACACATAGTTTTATAGTGGGGAATCATATTTTTTTTCAAATTCAGCAATGAAATCACTGTGTTTTATATTTAATAATATTGTCATGTTTGAGCTATATCAATAAACTCCTCTGGATGTGTTCTCCATCATCCAGAGAAATTATTATTAATGATATGAGTGATTAAGCTATACTCACATAATTTTCATTGTTCGTAAGTACGTTCATGAGGTTGTCAACTGGATCAGAACCCTCTTCACCTGAAAATTACAGTTTTTCTGTATTGTGTTGAACCAACAGAATAGGATGGAGATTATTAGCTACTTCATTTCACTTGCAATTTGGTCAAGTTAAATGTAAAATGAGATGAAAAATCGAATAAAACAAGTAAGAAATTTGTAACTTCTGTAATCTTCAAGATATTCAAAAATTGCCCAAAAACATGTTTTACAAGTTGATAATTAATAGGGCAATTAACATGAATTTTTTCTCACAAAGCATGTAGGAAATTCTAGAAAATAATGTCCAGTAGCCCAGCAGTCATAAACAACTGACGTCTCATAAAATCAGGATTTTAATGAAGCAAACCACAGTGATATGTAACAAAGTGTGCAAATATGATGTTTTATTTCAATAAAAACAGATTCTATGAAATCTGGGTTTAGTGTTTGCTATTTCATTATGCAACCGTTCTTGTTCAGAATTGAATTCTCTACAAGTTTTGTCAGATAAACTACAAGTTTATTGTACAATTAATAAAGTTAATTCACTTCAAATTTGAAAAACGTTTTCAAATTTTTGTAATCTGTTGTTGCTTATAGCTAACCTTCTTGCAGGTTAGCCTCACCACCACTAGTCTTATTATCGTAATTCACTTTGTACCATAAAAATCTATTTGCTCCATATAAATCAATCAATCAATCATTTATTTATTTACAAGTTCCAAATTAAGGCCCTGCTAAACCATGTGGGTTTTTCAGCAGGTGCCAACATAATATAAATTACAAAATGGAAATCAATCATATAATACAAATTACAAAAAAGAAGAAATTAGGGAAGAGAAGAATAGGGAAAATGAAGGTTATGGTGAAAATTGAATATTAGTCTAATGTATGTAAAGAATAAGAAATGTAACTAAACAAGTAAGAAAAAAAGTGTAATAAATAAATTACTATAAAAGTAAATGGTCGCTCTGATGCGGAGGCGGTGTAACACAATTATTATTTGTTAACCAAGATTTTACCAGCAATGGAAAACAAAACATAACAAAGAAAAAGTAGCAACCGTCCGTGTGCTACAATAAATAGGCTAAAACAAAATTAAAAATATAAGCAAAGCTTCAGGATGAAATAAAATCCAGAATTCAATATGATTTAGCAAATATAGTTAAAAATGTAGGTTTACTCAGTATTATTTTTTATGAATATAACGTGTGTTAAAATGTATTTTATTGTGATTGATGGATCGAGAATAATGTTTTCGTGGAAAGCCACGGTTCAGAGCCACATGGACCAGTAATTATTATCGATTTGTTAGTCAGTCAATGTTCAAAATCGAAATTCATGTGATCTTATTTGTTAATTTTCTGTTTGTAAATTATTTTTCAACGTATCTGGTTCTTTTTAAATTTATTTGTAATATTAATCACAACCCATGAATGCAATAGTACCGTTTTTATTCAAAATTTCATTTTATCATTCTCAACCACATGGGTTAAACGACGCTTATTTTGGCGTCATGTCCTTCAATTTTGCAGATTGGGGGTAAGAGTGACCACTTCCTTGAAAGATCACTGTTCTCTTGCATTCCCCACTTACACTAAAATCAGACCGAAGAGGACTATGCTTCGTA
This sequence comes from Conomelus anceps, assembly GCA_948455865.1. Lineage (NCBI taxonomy): Eukaryota > Metazoa > Arthropoda > Insecta > Hemiptera > Delphacidae > Conomelus > Conomelus anceps. The sequence continues at coordinate 160,567,572 of OX418216.1, forward strand.
GTAACTGTATCAGTGTTAAATGTAACTTTTTGTTTAAAATTCCAGATAATATCTCTGCAAGATCAAATTTTAAGTAGACCAGTCTGTATTAAAAGACGACCTGACTTAAAAAGAAGAAATCAATGTGAGTCGACAATAATTATTAAAGCCCCCCCCCCCCCCCCCCCCCCCTACTAAAAGTGTGTGCACATGATTTATTAAAAAAAGGATAGGCTGTTTCGAGTTGTACAAAATTCGAGTCTTACTTTTTCGCCAAGCTAAATCTATGCCACGTGCACTATAAACTCAAATTTTTTATGACACTGATGATAACACAATCATATGAAAGCCAAGAGAAATTTTGAATGGGTTGAAAATACCAGAGACCCATCAGTCCATCAAACTAGCAAGACCCAAGACATTGAATGATGCTTTGGCCCAGGCATTGAAGTTTGAAAAAGTTTGGCAGTCAGTACCAGGTCAGTCTTCAAAGCAATTAATTACTCTTATTTTGACACTTTTATGATAATATCATAATTTTTTATGCGAGAGTCCTTATCTGTTTATTTTAGAATTCGGTAGAAGTTGATAGAAAGATGGAGAGATATCTTGATTGTTGAAAAACCTATTGAAGGTAAACGCATTTGTAAAAACTAGTTCAGTCTTCTTTGAAATTTAAATTCTTTGAGATAAACAAGTAGTGACAGTTAATTACCATGCTGTGTATTACCAATACTGTGCCTTTAGTGATAATTATTTTTTCTTTTTAATTTATAACAGTGGACTCCACTCATAGCTTTTATTGCATTAGAGACTTGTGCTACATAAGTTCAATTGCTCGTTTTAGACGTTTCTTCTTGAATTATTGGACAGTTTATTGAACAGTTATTATTTAATACTAGCTGGCCCAACGCGCATTGCTGCATTCTCATGAAAATTCTCATTGATTTTATTATTTGCCACCTCCCGCTGAGGTTACATTTCAAATTAGGAAAGAAGATAGTCCTAGGGCTCTTCCAGCTCTTGTTTTCTTAATCACCACCTCTGAATGAAGAAACATTTCAAATTTAAACCCTTATAGTCATAGATGCTAGGTTTTTCATTTTATTATTCGCCACCTCCCGCTGAGGCTGCATTTCAAATTTCTAGCTGCATTGGTTAACAGATGTCATCAACCCGGCAATTACAATTATATTCATCAAACCAGGTCATATGTTTCCTATATAATGCAAGGCTCCTACTACACGGTACATCCAAAGTATTTGTGGTCCAGACAGCATAAATAACGCCGCTAAGGGGCCTGCCATATGATTAAAAACTGTTGACTTCTATCAGCTGTTCCTTTAAGCTGTTTGGCTGGCAAGTTCAGTAGGTTAAGTCTGTAAAATGGATTAATCTATATATATAAAAATGAATGTCTGTGTGTATGTATGTATGTATGTATGTATGTATGTATGTATGTTCCCTATAGACTTCAAAACTACTTGACAGATCGGCATGAAACTTTGGGAATATGTTGTGTGAATATTGGGGATAGTTTCTGACCATAAATTTTAATAGGGGAGCTAATAATTATTATTAATTAATCCATTTTATAGACCTAACCAACTGAACTTGCCGGCCAAACAGCTTAAAGGAACAGCTGATAGATATCAAAAATTTTTAATCATATGGCAGGCCCCTTAGCGGCGTTATTTACGCTGTCTGGAACGCAAAGACTTTGAATGTACCATGCAGTTGGAGCCTTGCAGTTTGTCGCAAACATATGACTGGGTATGATGAAATGTAATTATGCCGGGTTGATGACATCTGTTAAGCAATGCAGCTAGAAATTTGAAATGCAGCCTCAGCGGGAGGTGGCGAATAATAAAAACAAAAACCTAGCATCTACCCTTATAGTCGTAGGAGGTTTAAATTCAGAGGTGGTGATGAAGAAAACAACGAAGGAGGCCTCTATGATCAGCTGGAAGAGCCATAGGACTAACTTCTTTCCTAATTGAAATGTAACCTCAGTGGGAGGTGGCGAATAAAATCAAAGAGAATTTTATGAGAACGCAGCAACGCGCGTCGAGCCAGCTAGTCTTATCTTCTTTCTATATATATAAAAATGAATGTGTGTTTGTATGTATGTTCCCAGTAAACTCCGAAACCGCTGAACCGATTTGAATGAAATTTTCAGGGACGATGTAGAATAGTCCTGAGATGGTTCCTGTGAAGTTTGAGAGTTCATGATGCCCCCCATTTTTTTCTGGGGGGCAAAACGTAGGCTACTGTACCTCTTAATATTTATGTGTCCTAATTGAACTCAGAATCCGCTGAACCGATTTCAATGAAATTTTCAGTGACGATGTAGAATAGTTCTGAGATAGTTTCTGTGAAGTTTGGCAGTTCAAAGCCCCCCCATTTTTTTCTCCGGGGGGGAGGGGGGCATACTTATACTTTGATATTTTGTGTCCTAACCGCTGAAGCGATTTCGATGAAATTTTCTGGCACAATGTAGAATAGTCCCAAGATAGTTTCTGTAAAGTTTGGCAGTTCAAAGCCCCCCATTTTTTTCTTAGGGGGGGGGGAGGGGGGCAAACTTATACTTTGATATTTTGTGTCCTAACCGCTGAACCGATTTCAATGAAATTTTCAGTGACGATGTAGAATTGTTCTGAGATGGTTCCTGTGAAGTTTGGGAGTTCAAAGCCCCCCATTTTTTTTCTCTGGGGGTTAGGGGGGGCATACTTATACTTTGATATTTTGTGTCCTAACCGCTGAAGCGATTTCGATGAAATTTTCTGGCACAATGTAGAATAGTCCCAAGATAGTTTCTGTAAAGTTTGGCAGTTCAAAGCCCCCCATTTTTTTCTTCGGGGGGGGAGGGGGGGGCATACTTATACTTTGATATTTTGTGTCCTAACCGCTGAACCGATTTCAATGAAATTTTCAGTGACGATGTAGAATAGTTCTGAGATGGTTCCTGTGAAGTTTGGGAGTTCAAAGTCCCCCATTTTTTTTCTCCGGGGGTTAGGGAAGCGATTTCGATGAAATTTTCTGGCACAATGTAGAATAGTCCCAAGATAGTTTCTGTGAAGTTTGGCAGTTCAAAGCCCCCCATTTTTTTCTGCGGGGGGGAGGGGGGCTTACTTATACTTTGATATTTTGTGTCCTAACCGCTGAAGCGATTTCGATGAAATTTTCTGGCACAATGTAGAATAGTCCCAAGATAGTTTCTGTGAAGTTTGGCAGTTCAAAGCCCCCCATTTTTTTCTCCGGGGGGGAGGGGGGCATACTTATACTTTGATATTTTGTGTCCTAACCGCTGAAGCAATTTCGATGAAATTTTCTGGCACAATGTAGAATAGTCCCAAGATAGTTTCTGTTAAGTTTGGCAGTTCAAAGCCCCCCATTTTTTTCCGCGAGTGGAGGAGGGGCTGCTTACTTACCCTTTGATATTTTTGTGATCTAACTGCTTTTGTTCCCTTTGATATTTTTCTGGTACAATAGTCCCATATAGTTTCTGAAGTTTGATAAATCAAAGTGCCCCTCACCCCCTGAGTGATGTGACCGAGGGGGGGGGGGGAGGTCAAAGAAGTGAAATTATGAATATTACAATTTGGAAAAAATGATTTTGATGTAGATTTGAGGTGCAATGCAGTATAGTCTTGAGATAGTTCCTGTAAAATTCGGAGTTCAAAGTGCCCCATTGTTTCTGGGTGGTGAGGTGGGGGGGGGTTTGGGAGTCATACTTTTTTAAATATTTTTTTTACTATTCGGTAGATCTTTTTAAGATGAACTAAAATATTGATTTTACATTTTTAAAACTTCAAGCTTAACTTGAACTTATTTGTAAATATCAATCTCAATATCAATATCCATTTACAATTTATATTTTTTTTTAAACATGTACAATTAATAAAATTCCTGAAAATATATTGTTACAAAATATGTACAAAAATTAGGTGTGTTTTTATTTGGGCATAGCCCGTCTACCTGCCCCACGCATTCCTCATTATCACAGCCCACTATGCCCCCTCTCATTGCTGCCACTGGCGTAGCAACGCACGCCGGGTACCGCTAGTATAAAAATGAATGTCTGTCTGTCTGTATGTATGTATGTATGTTCCCTATAGACTCCAGAACCACTGAACCGATTTTTATGAAATTTTCAGGCACAATGTAGAATAGTCCCAAGATGGTTCCTGTGAAGTTTGGAAGTTCAAAAGTATTCGCTGAAGGACACAGAAAGGAGAAATCTATCCTTAAAGGAACAGCTCATAGAAGTAGACAGTTTTTAATCATATGGCACCCCCTTACTCATAGAACACAGTTGTAAACAGAAACGTTACAATAACGTTACCGTACATTATGGTCACAAGGTAACAGAAAACAAAATGGTTACCAATATGGTAACAAAAACGATACATAAACGTTTCAAAAAACCATACTTATCCCTCAAAAATTGTCACAAGATTCGGTCACAATAACATGACAAAAAAGTTTCAGGTAACCGTTCAGGACAAAAAAAAAATAGGAAATAATAGTAACAATCTATGGTTACAAAAACGTTACTCTAACGTTATCAATGTTGAAAACGTTTTTTTTTATGGAATGATTTCCACCTCAGCCCTGTGGTTAACAATATGATGGTAACTCAAACGTTGCATAAACGTTACAACAAACCATATACTTATATCCCTCAAAAATTGTCACAAGATTTGGTCACAATAATGTTACAAAAACGTTTCAGGTAACTGTTTGGGACACAAAAAAAAGATAGGAAATAAAGATTACAATCTATGGTTTCAAAAACGTTACTCTATGATTGTCTATAACGTTTTCAATGCTAAGAATGATCTTTTTTGTGGAATAAATTCTTCCTCAGCCATGTGGTTAGCAATATGATGTTAACTCAAACGTTGCATTAACGTTACAACAAACAAACCAAACTTATCCCTCAAAAATTGTCACAAGATTTGGTCACAATAACATTACAAAAAAGTTTCAGATAACCATTCGGGACAAAAAAAATAGGAAATAATAATAACCTAACAAACACGTTATGGGTACAGCCATTAGGGGGAAAAAATAGTAACAATCTATATGGCTACAAAAACGTTACTCTTACGTTATCAATGTTGAAAACGTTTTTTTTTTTTTTTTTTGTGGAATGATTTCCCCCTCAGCCCTGTGGTTAGCAATATGATTGTAACTCAAACATTGCATTAACGTTACAATAAACCATACAGTAAACCCTCATGATTGAAAAAAAATGTTATGAAAGTTATGGTCACAATAACGTTACAAAAACGTTTCAAGCAACCATTCGGGACAACATTTCATTTAATCAAAAAAATCATTATAGATCACAAAAATCTATCAAAAGTTCCCCAGCCAAATTTCTGCCAAAAGCTAATTAGTGGACAAAAATAATGAGACAAATTTTAAAGTAATAAAACTAACATTAAATTTAAAAATTCAACTAATCCATGTTCTAGCCCTATACAAAATTTACCTTATCCTGAAAAATGGTTGAGATATTTTCATAAATAACTAAGATATTCAAAAATAGAGATTATAATCTGATTTCATAAGTGAAGTATATGAGAATGCCTGTATTTTCTACTGCACTGAAAAGATGAACTGCTCTAAAAATTGTGATTCGTAAATATCATGATATTTTTAATGATATCCTTAAAGGAAACATTTGATTCTATCCTACTCAAGTATTTTTCATCGATAAATTTGATAGAATAGTCAGAATTTCAATATTCTACTTTTTAAACTGGTGAAAAAAGTTTACTCATATAAAGCTAAAATACTATTTAAAAACGCCGCCCCCGCAATCTCCGACAGATTTCGAGCACTCGTCCAATCACAGGCGGGTAATAACGCGTGATCGCGTGGGTTCATCTGTAACGGCCGAAACCGGGAAACCGCCGTTCCATTACGATTACAGTATTTTAGTTTACGTGTCAGTAATAGTAAATTCATTTGTGTTCTAAAGATTATAATGATTCTCACGACACATTAATCCAACAAAAGGTAAGCTGAGTTCATATTACATAAATATAAGTTATTTTGTAAACACGCCCATATGTTAATTGCAATTTTTCTTTCATTTGGATTTGGAGTAGTAGAAGTAGGCTAATGCAGAACGAATTCAATGATTCATGGCCTATAATAAAACCATAGAATAATATAATAACATCATATAAGTTGAGTCCTAAGCTTTCGTGTTATCTAATCTGTTATTTATTTATTGAAATAGTATATATTATATGTAACATTGAAGTCATTTTCAATAAACACTGTTGAAATCGAAATTTAACCAAATTTGGCAATGACGCTTTTTGCTGTGGGCTCAACTTATACGATACTTACCCTATATTTTACTTATATATTTATTACAAAAACCCAATCAAGCAGAGACATATCGAGGTAGCATTGGTACTGTGCATATGTTGTCAGAACAGGCTCTGCGAATTTTGAAGCATATAATATTAATTCGAACGGATAAGTAGTATTTTTGTTTATTATTATTAGTATTTATAATATCTTAATAATTTACATCATTAACTTGTCTAATATAAGTTAAAGTGTTTAAATAAAAAGTCAAATTCTATTTTCGAGGTTAGGTGTACCAATATTGATAAATTTTCTTGTAATTAAATAGTCTCAAGTTGACAATTGTAATAAATTAAGTAATATTTCATTAAACATTTAACTAAAATCAATTGAAAACAATTTTTAGCTGGGAAAATGAGTCCAAAAAGGCATCTAAATCTAATTGTTCAACTGAAACTCAGGTAGCTACTCGATCTCAGCAATTATTAACAAAAAAATCTCCAACAGCTCTTAAAGCTACTGTAGATGTAGAAGAAATAGTTGCTAGAATATTGAGTGATCACACCAAATTGAAAACAAAATTAGAAACATCACTAAAAAATTCTGAGGAAGAACGAATAGGGTTAGTGGATCACATAAAATCTCTGGAAGTTATTGTAAAATTGCAGCAGGAAGACCATAAAACTGAAATACTAAATCTCATGAGTCAATGTAGGTCTATGTCAGAGGAAATCAAAATATTAAAATCAAAAATAAACTTGGCTAATGTAAGATCTGAACCTCTGATCAATACAAAAAAAGTAGAACCTAAATCAAATGGGGAAAAAATAAATAGAAATGGTCAAACAAAAACGTATAGTCAGGTTTTGCAAACAGCAACCAAAACTAAAGTAAGGGCAAATAACGATAGGAAAGGTAGAGTACTGCTCTTGACATCCAGTCATGGACGAGACTGTAGTGACCTACTAAATAAAAGATTAAAAAATAAGTATGAAGTTCAGAGCTTTTTCAAACCAAGTGCCCCAATAAACGCAATCATAGAGTCAGCACAGGAAAAAACTACAGATTTTGGAAAAAACGATTTTCTAATAGTACTGGGTGGCTCAAACAATATAAATGAACCTAATCTAAAACATCTTCCTGAAATAAATGAAAAAATTAAAGAGATTGTGCCACTCAGCCAAAAAACTAATGTAATAATAAGTACAATTCCGTATAGGTGTGATAGGCCAGAGCTAAATGAAGCCATTAAGTCAACAAATAAATCAATTCATAATACAATCGACAGCCTAAAAAATAAGAATTCTAAGCAGTTGGGGATTTGTTTTCTAAATGAAAGGCTGAAAAAACAAAACTTCACTAATCATGGTCTACATCTAAATCAATCTGGCAAAGTAATATTTTGTAATAGGCTGGCAGAGCTGATTGAAAGTCGTTTGCAATCTACTGTCAATAATTCTCCTAAACAATCATCTAACGAACCTTTTTTAGTAAAGTGGCTCAAAACCGGGAAGGGAAACTAGTTTCAGATGATAAATTCATATCTTCAATTGTATTAAAAGGCGTTAATCGATCAAAAAATCAGGATAGCATTAGTGGAAGGAACTCTTGTAGCAATCTGATAGGCTCTTAAGACTCTAAGAGATTAAGTAAATCTACTTCAATATGCAAAAGCAACGATAAAGTAATAATAAGGGATGATAGGGAAGTACCGGTACTCACTGTGTTCCATCAGAATATTCAATACATTCGTAACAAAATAGACAGAATCGAAGTATTTTTTAAAGAAGAGGCTCCTGATATAGCTATTTTCACAGAGCATGGTTTAAAAGAAGATGAATTGTCACAACTTAATATTCCAAACTATTCATTGAAAACGTCGTATTGCAGGACATCTCATCGAAGTGGGGGAGTAGCTATCTTCACTAAAAATGCTAAGAATATGCAAACATTTAATTTAGAATATGTAGAGAAATTTGCTGTGGAAATGGATTTAGAAGTTACTGGTTTGAAAGTAAAAATCGACAATAATTTCGAAGTAGCGGTGTTAGGTATTTACAGGTCACCAAATGGGGAATGGAACAATTTTCGTGAACACTATTCAATAGACTTTTAGAGTAACACTACTTGTTTTACAAACGTTATTGTAGCGGGAGATTTCAATACAGACTTTGCAACACAGAATAAAATGACAGAAGATTTAAAGGATATTATATGCATGAATAACTTGGAAATAGAAGTTCATAAATATTCTAGAGTCACAAGAACATCACAAACAATAATTGATAACATCCTTACTAATATAGATTACTCTGAAACAAGATTAGGCTGCTCGGAACTATCTGATCATGACTATAAAATCTTAGTGGTGGGGTTGCAAGGTAATAAATCAATTGAAAAGAGTAGAGTAATGAAAGAAATTCAACAATGTGAACAGGGGAATATCGATTGATTGAAGCAGATCTGCTACAAAAAAACTGGAGTAGGATTTAAAATAGCAATGGTCTAAATAACAAATATGATAGTTTCATTAATATTTTAAGGCTTCATATTACTATGAGTTGTCCAGTTGAAAAAGTCCCTGTAAAAAACAAATTAGACATAATTGAAGAGTGGATAACTGATGATATCCTTGCAGAAAGAAATAGGGTTAAAGATGCATATGATGAATTCAAACTATCTAGAAATATGGTAAGTGAAGATAATCACAAAGCTCTAAAGAAAAACTGTACAAAAGAAGTGAAAAGAGCCAAATGTAAGAAAACAGCTGAAATTTTGAAAAATAGTGTGTACTTTAGCACAGCAGTGTGGGATGTAATAAAAAAAAATAGGCAAGTAGCTCATGTAGATGCTCATACTAGTGTCCCTAGAATAATAATTAACGAAAATAACAAATATATTGATGATAGTGTAGACATATGTAATTTCTTCAACAGATATTATCAACTGGTTGCTAAGAATCTTAAAAAATCTCTCAATACAGGTATTAGTGATGCAAGCATGTGGAATACTGATGGGATTCAGAACGAATTAAAATTCCACCCAGTATCCCAAGGTGAGTTGTCGAATATCATTGATAGTTTGAATAATAAAAAAACTGTAGGAATGGATGGGGTATCCAGTAAAATTCTGAAAGAATGTAAAGATCAATTGTTAGACCCTTTAATTCATCTGATCAATCATTCATTAGAACAAGGTGTTGTTCCAGATAATTTGAAAGAGGGGAAGATCTTGCCAATCTTCAAAAGTGGTGATAGAGAAAAGGTGAAAAACTATTGGCCCATTAGTATTTTAAATGTAATAGGTAAATTTTTTGAAAGAGTAGTTCTAAATAGGTTACTTCTGCAACTTCAAGAAGCTAACTATATCTGTGATGAACAGCATGGCTTCCAGAAAGGGAGATCAACAAAAACAGCCATAGTTTCTCTAGTTGAAAAACTAATAGATATAATAGATTCAGGTGATAAAGCTACTGCAATCTTCTTAGTTTTATCAAAGGCATTTGATTGTGTTAATCATAGAAATTTATTGGAAATACTGCAAAATTTAGGCGTAAATGGGGTTGAATTGAAATGGTTTGAATCATATCTTATTGGGAGAAAACAATGTGTAGACGAACTAACTACAGTAGTTGGGAATAGTATAGTAAAGAATAAATCTAAAAAATTAAAGGTCCAAGCTGGAGGGCCTCAGGGGTCAATACTAGTGTGTGTTTTCAACATCTCATTGGTAATTTTATCCTTCCCAGCCATTGTATTTTTCGTCAGTGTTTTAGATGCGGCTTCTTATTCATTTATAGACAATGGAAGTATTCCATGGTCATCGTTTTTATGTTCACGAGTGAGTAGCTCTCTTCTCTCGATTTACTTCCATACAACTCCTTGTAGAAGCTAGAAGCTTGTCTAACTATGCCTAGCCTACTTCTCTCTATCTTGCCTCTTTTGTCCCTCACCCTTATTTTTCATTCTGTACTGTCAAAAAGTTGTAATTTTAGTTTCTTCATGGATCCGTTTTTGTCCAGAACAATTTTGATCAAGTTGTCTTCAAAAGCCTTGAGGTCCTTTCGTATATGGTATTTCACTAGCTTACACATTATATTGTACTCAATTTTATCATTAACGCTTTTATTTATTTTCTTCTTCAATGCTTCCCTTTCTACAATCAATCTTTTTGTTTCCTTAGAAATTTTCTTTCTTTTCAATTTCGTTTCCAACTCAAACATTCCTTTAAGTATTAGTTCCAATTGATTATAGCTTTGTTGCAAGGTGACTTCTCGTTGTTCACTCCAATGTTGCAGCTTTGTTTCAAATTCATGCGCCTCATTAGATTTGAATTTGATTGATCTTGTCACCTGATGATTCAATGAAGCTCTTGGTCTCCTCCTAAAGTATTGTTTTGACAACTCGACTGTAATTAGCCTATGATCAGAACTGAATTGTAGACTTCCTGATATTTCCAGTTGTTTTAACATTCCTTTATTAGGGGCTAGAACATAGTCTATCTCGTTCTTAACAAGTTTATTTGGCGAAATTCACGTCCATTTCTTTCCCTTCCTTTTTTTAAAGAACGTGTTGATTATTCTCATTTCCTGTTCATGACAAAAATCAACTAATCTCTGACCTGCTCCATTTCTCACACCATACCCATACTTTCCTGCTACGAGCTTTTCATTGGCCTCTTGACAACCAACTTGACTGTTAAAATCACCCATGATCAAATTCATATCTTTGTCGTTCTTAACAGGGCTCAATTCCTAAATAATTGAGAAGTACCGGAGCTGTGACCAATGTACCGGGGTCTGGGGGTATGGAATACTCCCCAGCAAAACGGGGGTCCGGGGGTCCTCCCCGGGGAAATTGTTGAAAATTACACTTGAATAGGTGCATTTTCACGCATTTGACCATGGTTTGTAATGCACATATAATATTACTTAATATACAAAAAAATAAGATTCAGGTTTTTAAAAATAAGGTCTTTCAAACGATTTTTGACAGAAACTTGGAAACCATAGCTACAAAGGTCAAAAACTTAGCCTAAATTAAAAAAAAAAACAATAGTTTCCAGCTAGTCCAGATTTGGTTTGAAATAAATGATTCTATTTTCGAGTTAGATAGCTGAAGCTCCACTCCAGTGTGCTCTGGCTGAAATTGAGCCCTGGTTATTAACTATTGGGTACATTCACATTTAATAAAAAAAAACGATTTCACAAGTTTTGAAGGAGAATTTGAAAAAGATTTGGTTCATTGCCAATTAAATTAGTTAAGCCATTAAGCCAACAATAAAAAACGTGTTTTCATTATCATTTTGTAAATTTCTGTATTCAATTCGCGTTCAGACTGGCGTTTCAAGTTCACTTTATTACCCACGCAAAAGTCTCAGAATGGTGTGGGCATCATAAAAATGTATAATATTAAGTCTTGTAGCACATTTAGCCAATATTATTTCAATTCAATTTAATTCACACCACCTGTATGGAGGCCTTAGAGTTTTCTGAATTTATGATTGAATAGCTGCAATCTTTCACCCTCTTTATTTCTGTAACAAAGCGTTTCCGGACCTTCATTGATTTGATTTTTTTTATCTTAATAAGAAGATGCTTATGCAGTCTGGCAGAATCTTGAACTCTTGAAACACTCCGTACAAATGACACATTTTGTTTCCCCATAGCTAATACACTTTAAAAAGTCAAGTAATGAACCCCCTCAAGAAACTTTATCGAGCAACAATCTTGTAAAAAAAGCTCAGAAAAATCCCAAATTTACCCCTCTTCCCCTAAAATAATTTTACCTGGTAGGACGGGTAAGCCCCCCCACCAAAGTCTGTGTGCGCCTCTGACAGTGTCTGGATCTATGGAGTTCAAAATATCAGCTTCTGAGTGCATTTTAACAGTTTTCGTTTGTTGATCTCAATCTGGTTATAATTCTATTACCTTCAATGCTTTAAAAGGAAGAGATTCTTGGGATTTGAATAATTTTGGGTCGAAATAGGCCAGATCCTAGCCGAGGGCGCCCAGTGCAAATACTGGAAGAATCAAGTTCATTCAGTAGTAGCCTACACCCTACAGTCGCAACACTCAACCCGGCCGCTCGGTTATATCGACGATAAGCCTCGGCGTAAAACTTGTCAGTTTCAGAACAGGAGGGCGCACCGGGATACATCCCGGTGTCCCGGTGGGCCAGCACGGTCCTGATTCTGCCCCTTCAACACATAATTTACAATACACTTTTCTATACACCGTTCTTGGCATTTCCACAGGTAGGCTTGATGCATAATGAGCATGAATCTGGTGTTTTATTGTTGCAAAATGAACATTGACAATGTAGAATGTCTATTTGATGACTTGTTATGGAATGTAGATTTCTTGAGTTGTAAGTTGATAGATCTCATTAAAATAAGGAAAGCCATGAAATTTGAAAAAGTTTTTTTCATCTGTTTACTTTAAATCAAGAGCAAACTTCATGTGCGTTCAAAATGACCGCCTCCATCGTTCTAGTGTTGAGCAAGCACAAATAGTTATTTATGTATTAAGAGCATGAAGTGCAACTTTATTGCTCAAGCCAAAACAGTTACTGCATGACGCATAGTGGAGCGCAGTAGTTTTGCAAGAGCGAAAAAGAAGCTTCACACATTAATTACATACAATACTTTTCCTACAACTGAAGTTCTGGATTTCAACACAGTAAAAGCTTGTAATTTGTTGCATTACAGACCATGTGCGGATTTGGTTAGCGTGCGCCAATGAGAATTTCAAGGATTCTGAGATCCACCAATGAGAAGACATCAAAATCAAAGCAGAAGCGTAAAGAAAACAACTGGCAAGCACGAAGTACTTTTCCTACAACTGCTTGTAAAGTAGTTCTTCATGTACTGAAAACTAATTGTAAAATACCTCTTCACTGCTCAGCAAGCAGTAAACTACTTCACGCTCACCAGCTGTTTTCTTTACATATCTGTTTTGATTTTGATGTCTTCTCATTGGTGGATCACAGAATCCATGAAATTCACATAACCTCAACAATGGCGAACGCTAACCAAACCCGCGCATGGTCTGTGATGTAACAAACTACAAGCTTTAATTTTGTTGGAATCCAGAACTGCAGTTGTAGGAAAAATATTGTATGTAATTCGCGCATGAAGCTTCTTTATCACTCTCGCAAAATTACTGCACTCTGCTATGCATTGTGCAGTAAATGTTTTGGCTCAAGTGATAAAGTTGCACTTCATGCTCTTAATACACAAATAACTATTACCAGTAGCAGAGAAGTAAAGAGGTATTTCACAATTAGTTTTCAGTATGTAAAGAACCACTTTATGAGAAGTTGTAGGGAAAATCTATTATAGAAAGGGAAATTAAAATCAGCTGATTTCAATTGAGAGCATTTGCTCTTATTGGAAGAGTAAGAGGTTGAAGTATGAGTCAAATATTATTCATATTGAAAAGATCATTTGTTCATACCACAAACGCATGCTCTGGAAAAGGTGTTCATACTCATGAGCATGTGCTCACTTTTTATTCACATGGCCCATTATTATTATATACAGGATATATTTCATTTCTTCCATAAGCTTCCAAAGAATAATAACAAAATTAAAAATAATAAGAAATTATTGTAGGCTGATAATATTATAACAACTAAAGATACCAGCTGTATTGAATCAATCTAGCATTAGATTCCAAAATTAATAGCATTTTGAGTTATCATCAGCTGTACAGTAGGTGAATAAATGTGATCAACACCTTCTCATTATGCAAGCAAGCATATGCAACCCGTGGGACAAAAGGCCTTGGGACTAATACTCCTAATTGATATGACGTCATCTCATTTGGTTCGTTTACATTTTAGTTTGGAATCAAGATATTCAATTTTTCAATCAGCTGTAGAAAAATTCCATTGTAAGATTAGGTGAACATGGTATTGTTTTCGTTCTGAAGTTTATAGTAAAACTAGCCGGCAGACTCGCTTCGCTCGCCTTAACCGTCTAGCCAGGGGGCTCCGCCCCCTGGACACCCGGGGGGGTCCAACTAATTTCCATTGTGATTAGATAAATTTACAGAAATAGGTGATTTTGGGGAGAATTTTGATACCATTACTTAGTATGCATCTAGGGTCTTAATCAAACATATACTTTTCATAAACGTTGGCTTTTAGCTTTGTTTGAAACAAATTATTATTCATTAATAGACCTAACCTACTGAACTTGCCAGCCAAACAGCTTAAAGGAACAGCTGATAGAAGTCAACCGTTTTTAATCATATGGCAGACCCCTTAGCAGCGTTATTTACACTGTCTTTGAACAGCAAAAGACTTTGCACTTTGCATGTAGGCTACCATACAGTCGGAGCCTTGCAATATGTGGGAAACATATGACTGGGTATGATGAAATGTTATTATGCCATGTATGTAAAATTTGTGTTTGGATGTCTTTTATCATGCTGACGTGCCATATGCATATATATATATATATATATATATATATATATATATATATATTTATATATATATAATATATTATGCCAGGTTGATGACATCTGTTAAGTGAAAATTTCAAAATATTTTCCATATGATTAAAATATCCCAGTAAGCTAGCTAGTCATGTACCCATGCTTTGCATAGGCAAAACTTTAACCCCCTAAAAACACCCCTAAAATTGCGAATTTTGAAAAATCCTTTCTTAGCACGCATCTAGTCCCCCTACTGAATATGTGTACCAAATTTTATCGTTTTTGGTCGAGTGGTTCCTGAGAAACTGTGATGAATGAGTGAGTCAGTCAGTGGTATTTCGATTATATAGATATAGATTCAATATCCTCTTTCCTGGAACTCTTCGTTCAGTGCATATTTTCAATTGATTTAGGATATATCACAGCATACGCGCCGGGCTTACTCAACTATTTGGAAAGCTATCACCTCAAAATTATATTTAAATGAAAATACAGAAAAAATTGAGACATGGAAGCACAATTTCAAACATGAAACACTTTTCTGAATGTTAAATAAAAACGTTTAAAAATGGCATGGAGAAACTAACCTCTAATTGCAAATCTGTCAATAAAGTGTCAGTAAACAATATTCTAGCACTCTAACAATGTATATATTCTTAATTAATGGATAATAGTAATCATTTAGTTGACATTCAATGTATTTTTCAATTTAAAATCATTTCCAAATATGCATGATTATGTAGTTCATTGAAACTGTTAACTCATTTAGACCTGCTGTCTAATATCACTCTCAAATATTGATATCACTTGACAATACATGATATTGCAGATTGATTATTTCAACTTCTCAATAGTTTGTCAGATTGAGTATCAATCACAGTCTTATCGACTATTTCTTGACATTATTTGACTTGCAGCTTTTGCGATTTTAGATAATTGATATTATTATCATTGAAAATTAGCTTAATAGTATTGAAATATTAGATGATAGATATCGATAAATGTCTTAGTTAATTGAAATCCAATATTACAGAAAAAATAATCTTTTTCTTAACTACCCTACAACCAACCTACATTTTCGATAGATTGGTATTCTACATCACTGTCATTATCAAGCTTTCAAATTTGAACTTGCATGTTTTTCGTTCTTACATGGAGAAATGGCTAGTGGTGTGAAAATGAATTTGAAAACATTAATTTGGGTTTGATTAAATGTTAATAAAACCTACCCACCTAATCCAAACCTAACCTAACCGAAATCTTCCCAAACCAAAGCTAACCTAACTTTACCAAACCAAAGCCAACCTTACCAATGCTAACCTAATCAACGCAAACCAAATCCAACCTAACCTAACCCAACCAAACCAAATCGAACCTAACCAAAGCTAACCTAACCTAACCAAAGCTAACTTAACCAAACCTTAACAAACCAAAGCTGACCCAATCAAAAGCTAATCCAACCTAACCTAATCAAAGCCAAACTATCTTTGGTTTGGTAAGGTTGGGTTGGCTTAGTTTAGGTTAGCTTTGGTTAGATTAGGTAAGATTTGGTTAGATTAGGTTGGATTTGGTTTGGTCAGGTTAGGTTGGGTTAGGTTAGGTTGAGTTAGGTTCGGTTGGTTTTGGTTAGGTGAGCAGGAGTTGGATTTGGCTGAATATGTCAAATTCGGTATGGTATCAAATTGACAGCTTAGACTCAAAAATTATATTCATTATTCTTCAAAAAAGGTGTCATTACAATATTCCTGTAAGTTCATGTTAGGTTATGTTTATTCAAAAATTCAAACATACATAATATTCACACTGCTTACTAAAGTATTATACAATACAAATAAAATATGAAACCGAATTATAAGAAGTGCATTACCCAGCATTTTGCCACTGCCAACATGAAAAAACTTGTGTGTTGGCCAGTGAGATATGTCAGTTACTTGTGCACCTTCTTACCTATTCAAGTGCACTTGTGCACTTACAGTTTTATTACAAAAAATAAATTAATTAATGTCAATTTGATGCAATCAGTTCCTAAATCATGTTTTCTCTCAATTATAGCCTTGAGCTACTTCTAACTAGATAGGACTCTTACCCCTTCGGTCAACTACCCCTAATCCGACTCAACCAGTTCCTGTATTAAAAATTTACATACTAAACAGAAGGCTATTATAATAATTACTATTATTTGTGTCCAGGAAGGGATGAATGTCTTGTCCATCAATTTTTCAATTATGTTTATAAACTAAAATTTGGTTAAGTTAACTAAATATCTAAAATCACATGTCACATTAATAAAATTAGGATCACAATGAATTAAACAACATAATAAGAAAACTGTAGAAATTTATTGTTTTGAATCAATTAAATCTGATTTTATGCAACCTGAGTTTTGTTTTGATACTGAGTTATTCAACATTTCATTCAGAATCAAAAGTTTTACAAGATAGAAAAAATACAGGTTTATACTTGAAATAAATTATTAGTAAATTTTGTTTCATGTCTATAAAAATACTGTAATTACCAGTTTCTGACATTTTTATTTGACTTCTAAGTTCATTTTACTTATAACCTAACCTAATTTCCAAGTAAAATAAGTGTCAAAAGCAGATAATGTAGTTTTGTTATCGGTAGCCTACATAACAATCTTGTACAATAGTGTCTATAGAGCCATATTGATAGTTTAGACACCGTCGATATCATTTAGTCAATCTGATCAATCTATCCAATGATTGTCAAGATTTATGGGCGGAATACAATGAGAAGTGTACGTCTGTACATTGTTTTAAAAAAACGTATTTTTTAAATTAAATACATGATTAAACATGAAAAAAACATAATTTATGTGATCATTGTGTCATGTAAGCAGATAATTCATTGTTGAATTTCTAAATACTGTTTTTTTGACACTTATTGACGAAATCTGCTATTGGAGGTTAGTTTCTTCATGTCATTTTCGAACGTTTTTATTTAATATTATGAAAAAAATTTCAGGTTTAAAATTGTGCTTCTGCAGCTCAATTTGTTCTGTATTTTCATTTAAATATAGTTTTGAGGCGATAGCTTTTCAAATAGTTGAGTAATATGCCCAGCACATATGCTGCAATATATCCTTGATTTACTTTGTTGATTATCTTTAAATCAATAAGACTTCTATGAACTTTTCAGTGAAAACCAGTAGTGACATGTATGTGTGTGTTGCCAATGTAACCTTCAAAAATTGTTATGAACTTTTAAGTTGAGAGTTGGTGAGAATGAGTTTTGTAGGTACTAAAATCCTGTTTGAATGTAGATAAATGAATGAATAGGTTAATAAATGATGCGGATTCAACTAACGTGTGTGTTTTAAGTGCATTATTTATAATGTTTTGCATCATTTCTTTATTAATGTTAAGCAGGTAAGTTTTACCTACCATTATTGCTATTCTAGTCTTCCTCAGAAGACTAGTATTGAAGAATGTATTATAATAAATTGAATTGTACAGTGTCCAGCATAATAAAATCAATCATCATTGAAAATTGAATTGAAATCGAATCTCAATCATGTTAAACTACATTTCTTTTATTAAATAATTCAAATTGTTAGCATGCCATGTGATAAGAGCATGAATTAACTGACCAACCTATATAAATCTAAGGTTTAATGAATCTATGTCAAAGAATATTATATTAGCCTTGCTATAAAAACTCAATTCTTTCAGTATTATATTGCAAATAATATAAAACTGACTTTTCAAGTGAATTGCAGTCAAATTTTATTAAAAATAAGTAGTATTTCACTTACTTTGTCATTTAATTCACTTGAAATGTTAATATTAACAACGCAGTTCGTCATGGAACAAGAAATCCAGGAATTTAATATAAAACTGTTCTGAACACTAATGTTCACCACTTGTAATCATGTGTGGAAAGGTAATTCCAGAAAGGCAGAGGGAATTAACACTGAAGTAATTCTTCAAATTTGATTGGTTAAATTGTCAACTGTCTTTCTTCAAATTAATGTAAGCATCTACATCGTACATTCAAATTCATTCAATAATCAAGTTTTTCACTTTCTTGTCTCATATATAAGATTTTATTGGCGTTTTTATGGTAGTTGCTAGAAATTCTTAGTGATGCAATTGGAGTAATACAGGGGTTCGTTTTATTAAGTAGATTCGAGATAGGATAGAATGACTGTTCTAATTATTATGTGAAGGAAGCTCAATTGGACAAATTCATCTATAATAATCTTCATATGACTAAAATCATTAATATTAGTGTGGAATCATCAGTGTTATGGTAATAATTATTTAGCTTAAAATTGATGAATAAATTAACCCGTTTATCTGGTAAGTTTCCTGTCTGGGTTATCTGGGTTTTCCTGTCTTGGCCACAACATTCCCTTATGTTTGTTCTCAGTAACTTCATTAAGGATCTGTCAGTGCTTTATTATCTTCAAATGTTACAGAATAAATTGCATGTATTGCAATTTTTGCAAGTGGTAAGTACACCTGAGTTTGATTAATAATTATTTGTTGCTACTTTGTGAAATTCTTACAGAATGATATTGTTTCAAGTTTTGTATTTAAAAGAACAAATGCAGTCATCATGATCGATATAGCCTAAATTTAGATTAATCGATTTCTTGTGAAATCTTGTTCAATTATCCATGGAAATTGATAATAATGTAGCCTATTGCTCGGCTAATCCTCTACCATATGATTTAGAGCATTAGCTCCAAATGAGATTACATCATTGATCAGTCCCAAGGCCTTATGTAGCGTAGGCCACGGTTCTGCAGCCCCGGGGCTCACTAGTTATTATAATTTGAATTATAATTTCATTAATAATTATGACTTAAATATAAATACAGTGTCAGTTTTGATATTGGATTATTATATTGGAACAGATATCAGGATCAAGGTGGACAGCTTGAAAAATCCTGCTGCACATTTTTCACTGCCTATATGAATACGCTTTTCAATGCAATATCAAATAAATCAATAAAGAATAAGATCAATAATAATCTGCTTACCAGCTTTCATTTCCACATATGCTTTCATGAGCTGCAAAAATTTATTTTGAAACTCGTCTAGATTAATTCCTTTTTTGGTATATGTGATTTTCTCACCAGGATAGAGGTACTTTGATAAGATACCGAAATTTAGAAATTTAATCGCATTCAATGCTACTCCCGCAGCTTTCTTATACTTCACAGTTAAATCATCGTTCACCTGGAATAGGAACAAGCATTAGATAGGTTGTGCAAAACACTGCTAAAAACCCACTATGCTGAAAATACTTTTATGCCTGTGTTTCCAGTCATTCAGTGGATTAGTCAGCAGACATTGATTCAATAGCGGTCATAAGGCTTGTTTTACACATACCTGGCCGACAGGCAATCAGTGTTGTTAACCCAGCTGTAGGGACAATGGGAGAAGTGGATAAAAAGTAGTTAGCCTAAGGCCGGCAATAGACAGACTGCTTCAAGTAGTCGTAAGTGACTGCAAAAGTGCGGTCGATTTGCAGTCAGACCCGACTGCAAACCGACTGCTTGAAGTAGTCCAAAAGCAGTCGGTTTGCAGTTGGCTCGACTGCTTTTGGACTGCTTCAAGCAGTCGGTGACTGCCTTGTTGAATAGCCGGAGTAGAGTTGAGACTGCGGAGAGCCTACCATAAAGACAATAAATTATTAATAAAATTACTGAGAATAATTTTCTAGAAATGATTGGAGCACAAATTAATTGAAGAAAGACACATTTAATCAAATTTCTGAATATGGTTTAAAACAAATTTAATAATAGTTTGAAAAATTGGTAAATGGATGGAATGAGAAATGGATCCTCAAAAATTAAATTATAATTAATTTAATATAAGAATACATTATTCTCGTCATACAAAGATGGCCACTTGACATGAAAAAATACAAGAAATAGTAGCATTACAGTATATAAAATCACAGGGTTATTAATTACACAGCAAATAATTATAAATCAATAAAAAGATAATATTTCTTGACTTGATCATTTCAAATAACAAATATTAATAACCAGCCTAAGTACTAGAATCAAATTCATGGATTTCTTGTTCCATAACGATCTGCGTTGTTAATATTAACTTTGTATTGTAAATTTAATGACTTGCAATCAGTTTTTATAGGTGAATAAATAATGATTGTACTCACACTTGGGCAAACGCTTTCGAGTTATGGAAACTCAACTTTAAGGCATTCTAGATCGGCGATGTTGGTTAGAAGAAGTTGGTCAAAAAGTATGTGTGATCAAAATTTAATTCATTGAGCATCAAACCAATATCGCCGATCTAGGATGCCTTGAATATGAGTTTTCATAACTTGAAAACGTTCGGCTATAAGTGTGAGTACAATTATTATTTAACCACCTATAAAAATTAACTGCAAGTCGATAAATTTACAATAAAACTTTATTACTAGAAATATTGAATAATGATATTTTTATGAAAAGATAGAGCTGGAACCGTAAGTACGATACTGCATTCTTTTTTAATAATGATTTCCATGAAATCACTAGAGACTAGATGGACCCAAAAATATATTTTAGTCCTACACAGGATGATTCACTATCTTGAAGTATTTATTGTAAGTGACAGATTCACTTTAAATAACTTTTAGAGCTTAACATTACTCAAAATTAGGGGGTAAACTAAATCTTAAACGAGCAAAGTTCAATTAGGTGAAAATTATGCAAAAATCAAAAAATATAATAAAACAGGATCTTTGTCTTTGAAGAAGACTCTAGTGACAAAGTACATCTAGTTTTAAAAACAATGTGCCATGTTCACAGAACGCATACATAGCCTACTAAATACACACAATAAGTGAAATATGAGCGGTGGTATGAGCAGTCGAGTGGACTGCTTGAAGCGGTCCGTGTATTGCCGACCGACTGCATTTTTGCAGTCGGCAGCTCGGCGGAACTAGACTGCAAATGGACTGCTTGTTTTGTTACCGACCGCAACTCGACTGCTCAAGCAGTCCGTGTAGTGCGGTCTTGATTTTAACATTGAAAATGCAATCCGCCCAACTGCGACTGCTTCAAGCAGTCCAACCCAACTGCTTCAAGCAGTCCGTCTTTTGCCGGCCTAATGCTAGAAGTAGATGAATAATTTCAAGTTTTAACTAGGTTTTGAGTGAATGAAAGAAGATGCAACTAGCCATCTATACTCTGTTCATGGAGAGGGAAGACAATGTAGACAATGATGCGTGTATGAGAGTATATCTTCAAACAACAAGACCGATTGACAGTTATCTACAGAAATACAATAATCAACTTGCAGTATATGAATGAATGAACTTTATTGAGTACAAAAAAAAAAAAAAATAGTTTCATCAGATCTAACTCCATCAAACAAAAAGGAGTAAAAATGAAAATAAATTTTACCAAAAGTCTTTGTAAATCCTGCAATGAAACCAAACTAAATACATCATAACTAAAATAATTAAATAATTATTTAAGAAAACACAGTTCATTAGGCTTGGCAATCTGCCATCAGCCGAAGCTGATAAACATTTTAGTATTTTAGGCCTGATACTTGATATTACACACACACATATGTGTGGCTGGGTTTGCGATGAACAACAATAGAAAACATGGATAAAAGATGACTAAATTATTATAGTAAATATGAATTGGGTGATAAGGCACATACTTTTGCATTATTTATTTACCACATTATCAATAATCAAACTCATCAATGATTGCCCTTCTATATCTCAATATAGAACCACAGGGTTATCTGAAAAATTACCATGTCATCTGTGTACAGTAGAGCACTAACTATGAAACCATCTATGTTTAAGCCTCCCACTATCTTTTCACATATGTCATGTACAAAGATAAGAAATAATAATGCCGAGGCCAAGCAGCCTTGCTTTAATCCGCTTTCAATGTTAAAACTTTAAGTTTTTCCTCCATTACACCTCCATTACGCCTTTGTTTTGTTATAGAGATTCTTTATCAAATGTATGCATTTATTCGAAAGTCCCAAATTGTAAAGTTTGTAAAATATAGCTTCTCTATCCACACTATCGAATGCGGCCTTGAAATTGATAAAAAATCAATAAGCTTTCTTTTTCTCAACGCTCAACTTATAGACCCACTTTGTTATACTGTGGAGTGTGAACACATCAACTGTTGAGTAGCCTCTTCGGAAACCTGCCTGATTCTCCCCTATTACTTTTCTGCTTTCTATCCATTCTTCTATTCTCATCAATAGTATTCCTACAAACACTTGAGCAAAAGAATTAACGAGACTTATAGTTCTGAAATTAGAAACAATTGATCTATCACTTTTCTTATGCAGGGGAAATATGATCAACCTGGTGAAGGCTGCGGGCAGTTTCATTTACAAAAATATTTTTAAAAAATTCTGATAGGAGCTCCCTATACTCAATAGGTGATCCCGGTATTCTGTCATCTCCTGGTGCCTTATTCTCACGAAGCTTTCTCAAAGCCGAATGAATTTCATCCATCTCTATTTCCTTATCCAAATCATGATCTTCTACAAATGGTGCTGCATAGTTTGTTGGGTCATTTCTAGCAGGTGAGTATAATTGTTGAAAGTACCTTACCCAATTTTCTGACGTGAGCTCGATAAGGCATCGGCGGCGACATCGAGCGAGCGCCAACCCTCCTCATCATCAGCTACATCCAATGGTGGGGGGTGGTTGGTTGATAAGGACTTGCTAAAGGAATTCATAGCCGAGCTATTATCAGACGAGGTGTTTTTAAATAACCTCGCTGATCTATGGCTGAAAGACTTGTTGATGAACTTGTGGAGAGGGTGACAGCATGAGTGTTAAGCGTATGTGAGCCACGTATAGCGGCTATTGAGGAGAATATTGACTCGCTGGTGGCTGAAGTCGGCGTCATGCATGAGAAGTTGACGGCGCGCGAAAGGGCGTTCGAGGGCAAACTGGATTCTCATGAGCAATATCAACATTGTAACAACATCAGAATATTTGGCCTACGTGAAGAGAGAGGTGAGAATGTCACGGAGGTGGTCACAAATTTATGCCGTGATAAACTTGACATCCAGATCGATCTGTTGCTCATTGACCGTTGTCACCGTGTGGGACATCTTTCAAAGGGGCCAGATAAAAGCAGGACTGAACGCAGACCTCGAACTATCATCATCAAGTTTGTGAGCTATCAGACCCGGTGCACTATCCTGACTGCAAGAAAGCGACTTAAGGGCACTGCTATCACTATAAGAGATCTCACTCAGCACCAAAATACATACTTCAAGGAGGTCGCTCAGAAAGTGAGGATCAGACATGTGTGGAGCATCGATGGAAGGATACTCTGGCGTGAGGGTGATCAAGTCCTATCGAGTAAGTTCATTTGATTCATAAATTATAGGAGATTTAAGAAGTAGGTATAATTTGGCGGTTCTGGGACAACCTTGAAACTTTCTGGGACAACCCCCCTCCCAACCTCCCCCATGGTCCCTCCCCCTCCCCCATGTTCCCTCCCCCCTCCCCCATGTTAACCCCCCCAAATCCCCTAAAATACACCAAACACAAAAATACTTCAAATACATAATGAAGCATGTAGAAATTATGGTTTCATGCATGTTATGGGAGTTTTGAAAAGTTGGACTGAGATAAGTACCCTACCATCTTTGAATTCAATTGAAAGATTTGTAATTTTTAGCTGCTGATGTAGCCTAATTGGTAGATTAACCATCTTATGAGTCTCCAACTAATATCAATACATCCACCACCTCTTGAGCCATCAATTTAATAAATTCATTAATCATTTTTTCATTAGGTAGCATGTGAGATCATCCACTGTTTTCCATCTCCTTGGACATCAATGTATTGATAGATTTGTCATCTTGTCAGTAACCTATTTAATAAATTACATTTTAATCTACCCTAAAATTTTGTACATATATCACCATTTACTAAATCCCCAGCCATCAGTGTAATTAATTGATTAGCCATCAGTCACAAATTCAATTCAAAGATTATCCATCTCATCAGAAACCAATAAAATTAACAGCTCCACCATCAACAATTTAATGAAAAGCTGAGCTGTCTCATCAGTCCCCACCTAAATTACAGATTGTTCATCTTTTCAGTTGCTATTTCAATTGAAATATTAGCTCTCTTTTCACTCACCATTAATATAATATTGATACATATACACCTATATCTTCATCAGCATTCAATCCATCAGTTACAAATTTGATCAACCAATTTCATCAATACATTACCACCCTTCTCATAAAACACTGGAATAATGAATAGATTGGTCATCTCATCAGTCACCATTTCAATCAGTCCTTAATTTAAACAGAGTATCAACTATCTTGTTGGTCACTAATAAAATATAATATACCCTCTTCCTCATCATGTAATTGATAGATTAGTCACCTTGTCAGTAATCAATTTAATAAATTACATTTTAATCTACCCTAATATTTACTAAATCCCCAGCCACCAGTGTAATTAATTGATTAGCCATCAGTCACAAATTCAATTAATAAACCTACCATCTCATCAGTTGTCAATGAAATTAATAGAATGAATGGAATGTGGAGAGCCCTCACAATATGGGTGTAATGGGAATTTGAACTTTAACAATGAGTATCCCACCATCTTGTTAGTAACCAATAAAATCGATAGATTAGTCATCTTCTGTTACTAAATCATTTATTTATTCAAAACACAATCAAGTAAAGATATAACAGTCATAGCCCACTAATGCTTTCTTCACAAATTTTCCATGAAAAATCTAAATTTTATGTTATATCCAATTTGAACTAGGAAATTCCACTTTGAATTTGATTTTTTCCAAAAACAAAAAAAAAATTAATTAAAAGCATAGCACTAACACAACCCAATAGTACAGAGAAATTGGATATATTTGAGTTTTATTCAGATTTAAAAGTTAAAATCAAGAAGTTATAACATACCATATTCATTCAAATTCAATAATTGATCATCTAATCAGTTTCATATTTTTTTTTATCATCAGAAATTACTGTGTGATGCAAGAATTTAAACTACCTTGGTGAGCAGAATTGATCCAATTTCTAAATAAATATCACCCCCATCTCCTCAGGCACTGGTGTAGTTAATCATCTCATCATTTATCAATTCAATTAATATATCAGTTATCAATAATAAAATATATATGTACACTCAGTATATCACTATTTGCTATATCCCCTGTTACCAGTGTAATTAACCATCTTATCAGTCACCAATAATACATGTATACCCTCAAATCCAGTATAATTCACTATATCTTCTTGGTTAGAATAAGTTGAACTTCCAAATAAATATCTTCTCATCTCATCAGATACCATTGATAGCCATCTCATTAGTTATCATTGAATGGATTAGTCACCTTATTACTCTCCATTCTTGTTATAGATTTACCATCTCATCAGACATTGGTTCAATTGACCTTCTTGTTAGTGACTAATAATATTACATTGATATATACCCCATATTGTCAGTTGTTATTGAAATTAATATATTACCCATCTTATCAGTCACCAATAATATTGATATATACCCAAAACATCATCACCATCCAGACCAGATTATGATAGATCCTCATTGTACAGACATTGGGTGAGTAGTGGATGAAGAGGATGATTCATAAACCTTCACATTATAATTATAGGCTTTATATTGATATATACTCTATTTCCAACCTTGGTAATATTGTCAATTCAATTGAAATATCAGCTATCTTATCAGCCACCAACAATATGGTTATCATTCAAATTAATAGATTTACCATCTCATAATTTACCAATAATAGCATTATTATCACACCAACCTGTGTCTGATTAAGAGAGTGGTACTCACTGTTTAGGTTGCTAGTGAAGAATTGCAAGCCTTTATATAGTGCTGGCTTTGATTTGAACCGACTTTGTGAACTGAATAAGATAGGGTTTGTGCAGATTTGCATCTTAATTAAACCTATACCTGAATTTTAGTATATCTCCTCAAACACAAATTTAATTAATACATCAACCATCGGTTTGATTAGCCCTTTTGTCTGTCACCAGTAATATCACATTGATATATACCCTATTTCTCATCTTATGAAATCATCATTAAAATTAAAATATTAGCCATCTTATCAACCACCAATAATATTGATACATACCCTAACATCATCATTCCTCCCACCCAGACCTGTTTATAATAGATCCCACTGTTCAGATATTAGGTGAGGAGTGGATGAAGATCCATAAGCCTTCACATTATACTCTATTTTCAACCTTCCCAATTTGATTGAAATATCAGCTATCTTGTTAGCCATCAATAATATGATACCCCATTTCCCATCTCATTGGTTATCATTCAAATTAATAGATTCACCATCTCATCAGTTACCAATAATAGCATTATTATCCCACCAACCTATGTTTCATTAAGAAAGGTAATCCAGGCTACTTGTGAAGACTGAACAAGAAATGTGGTTACAAGCCTTTATATAGTGATGAAGTTTGACAAATGATTTTGAAGTGGCTGGGACACCATTCAATATAATTTAGGTTGAGGGAAGTAGATTTGGTTCATATTCTTGATTTTTCTTATAAGCAGTATGTTGTAATGTAGCAATGCATTGTGAAAAAATATCAATTAGCTAGAACTTACCTATGTCATGATAGATTAAATTTGATTTGCAGGTTGAATTGTGATAGACAGGGAAGGAGTGTGGAATTTTTTTTTAATTACCTTGCAGTATAACTCTCATGGAAATTGGAATTTTCAGGATCTCAAATGTTAGATTAAATTGACTTGGATTATATCGCATGGTGTTGCTATATCTATATTGAATTGCCTTGGAAATTTGAACAAGAACCATCTAATAAACTTTATTTTAGGTGGGTTCCGAACCACTGGGTAAGTGATAATAAAGCTAGTACAAGATGGCTAATCAGTTGTTGACTGACCTCCGCTATAACCACCATTAAAACCACCGTTAAAACCACCGTTAAAATTCTTGTTATAACCACCGTTAAACTGAGCCAGAAGTCTTACAGTTTTAAGTGTAATGACCCAAAAAATTATATTTTTTTTCCAATAAATTATACTATTAAAATTCTATTATTTTCCCCTATTATTAATGCTAGGTTTGGTTGAGCTGGCGGGTCTAGTTGGGTTGGAAAGAGCGTGGGAAAAAATGTGTGAGCGTGGGAAAATCTTTATTTTCCAATCAATTATCATCGGAAAATGGTGTTCGATACATGAATTTGGGATGCCTTTAAAAGCCGAACAAGATGGCACCGTCCAATTCAATTTATTATGAGCGGTTGAAAAGCTCAAATTTTTTCGTGATTTTTAACTCCCGTGAAAATGGGAATTTTCGAGATCGGATAGATTGCGTTCATTCAACTTTGACTTACCTATGATAATTTAGGTTAGGTTTAATTGGATTCGTTTACGTTAACCTTAAATTTAAGGTTAAAGAAAAACTGTGACGGAACCGCTACCACTTTTAGCGAGGCGACCACACCCAAAAATTCTATTATTTTTTCCTCAATTAATCGTGATCGGAAAATTGTACTTGATACATGAATTTGAGGTGCCTTGGAAGGCTGAACAAGATGGCGTCTTCAAATTGAAATTCCCTTCACGGGTTAAAAAGTTCAAATTTTTTCGTGATTTTTAGCTCCCGTGAAAATGGGAATTTCCGAGATCAGATAGATTGCGTTGATTCTACTTGGACTTACCTATGTTAGGTTAGGTTAGGTTTGGATGGGTTGGTTAAGGTTAACCTTAAATTTAAGGTTAAATAAAAACTGCGCCAGAACCCTCACCCTCCCCTACTACTATCTATTCTTTGATAAACTCTCAGATTTTCATTATTTGAATTAATTTATCAGTTATCGCTTTTGGGTATGTGGAGAGAGTTATCATTGTGAAGAGAAATTATTATTGGTAACTTATTCATTTATTTTTATTTTTTATTTTCTTCCTTCTTGAGGAGGGAAGAGGAAGCGCTAAAAGATATTTGATTATAACAATGGGCTCCACACTCTATACTATTGATAGAACTCTTCAACCAATTTTCTTTGTAATGGTTGCTCATTTATATCAGTTTATTACTCAATTTCCCTTCAGCCTGGTAAAAATAAAGTGTATTGCAGAAAGTTAGCAATTACTGCTACTTTCCTAAAACAATGAATACAGTTAACCGCTAGATGTTTACAATTCAGGGTGACTAGCAAAGTAAGCTACAAAAATTCCCTGACTTTTCCCTGACTTTCCCTGACCTTTTCTACAATTTTCCCTGACCAATATAAGGTACTAGGCCGCAGGCTCGCTTCGCTCGCCTTAACCGTCTAGCCAGGGGGCAGAGTCCCCCCTGGACCCCATGGGGTGGTTTAAAATTCGTACCAGCACTTTTGTTTGTTGATCATCTGTTGTCGTGGATACAGGCACAGTTATTCAATTCACAACTCCATACTTCTTATGTATAATTTTCAAATTTTCACTTTTGACCGTACTTTCTGGATTTTTTCAGAATTCTTTCTTAGCATGCATCTAGAGCCCCAACGGGACATGTGTACCAAATTTCAACTTAATTAGCCATGTGGCTTACGAGAAACACTGATGAATGAGTCATTGAATCAGGGTTATTTGGCTTTTATATACGGTAGATGAAAAACAAAAAGACCTTACCGAATAATAAAAACAATTTTATGTTTGTTAACCTACCTATGTAGCTTATTTATCTGGTTACCCATCTAAAAACGCATTTCAAGTTCGATATTGGAGCATTTCATGTGAGGGTTTCTATAATTGAACGAGCGTAGCGAGTTCTTAGTTTTGAATTGTGATTTGTAACTGGAGGCTCGCGGCTTTTTCTGTATGTTTTTTGGGTTTGTGTGTATGTTCGACAATAACTTTCAAATGCTTTGACCAACCAACTTCAAATTTTAAACACACATTCTTGGAACCTTAGTACAGATAAAGCTCATTTGTCAATGAAATTGACCCACTCCTTCATCCTTTTTGAAGCGAAACAAAAGGATAGGTTCACAGCCCTTCATTAATATATCTATGTATTACTGTTTTTTAGGAAATAGCTGTTTTCACCATATGGAATTCGCAATAGATTTAAAAATATATTAATTTATTTATTGAGTTATTATCAGCTGTGGGTGAATAAATGCGATCAGGCTTTTTATAGAATCTCTATCAGCTGATAAACTAATTTCATTGCCCTGATAAATAAATATATAAACAGTTTTTTTTATGTGGTAAATATATCTAGGGGATAGTGTTGTACCTTGAGAGTGATGTACCTTGGAACACTTCAGTTTTTCAACCAAAGGGGCTATTTAGTGGTTAATTTTATGTTTTTCAACACTAGATGTTCGTATAGTTCGAAGTTCAGCAGCATCAGATGATTATTAAAGGTATGATAGGCAAACAAAATTTCAACTAGTCAAAAGAAAAAATTTTCAAAGTTATTTTATTGGTATTCTTATGTTGTGAGAGCTGTATATTTTCAACTTCATGTGACAACTGATTCTACAACTATTGGTGAGTGAAACTCCATTATTCATAATGCTCTTAAACAAAACCTTTAATGGATTTATTTAAAATAGTGACTTCTTGTACCAGGGAATACAACCACATAGTGTACCTCGGAACATGTGAAAAGGACGCATAGTAGGCCTATTCCTTCATCTTATGATTCTGACAATGATATGATTCTGACAGTTGACACAAATGATGAAGACAGCGCTGTAGAAGAATGTCTATTTTGTAATGAACAATATCCACTGGATCAGTATGGAGAAAATTGGTTCAGGTGCACAGCACAGTCTACATGTGATGGGCACATGCAATTTGTGCAGGATGTGAGAAAAACGAATGGGAAAAATTTATTTGTAACATTTGTAATAATTAAAAATTTAATAAATGAGTTAAGTATTGACCAGTAGGCTATTATTATTTCTCCAAATAACATGAGAGTTCCAAGGTACAAAAGGTACCTTATTTGTAATAATTAAAAATTTAATAAATGAGTTAAGTATTGACCAGTAGGCTATTATTATTTCTCCAAATAACATGAGAGTTCCAAGGTTCCCATAAGGTACATCAATCAACATGATGTAGCCTACTTTGGAGCACTTGCAAGAATTAACAATTTTATTTATTTTCTTTTTTGTTACCAAAGGATAAGGTTGAATTCATATCTTATTTGATAGAAAACATGATGCACTTGTCAAGAAAAATATTGTTTCCGTTGAAAGATGCATAGTTTTGTTATTAGAAGCCAAAATATAAAATGTGCTCCAAGGTACAACACTCTCACCTATTCTATAGATACTCCATTTCCCTGATATACAGGGTGTCCCATGTAAGGTATAGAAACCGGTCACCAAGGATTCTACACCAAATTTCTGACAAAAAATGTTCAGTGACGTTTTTGAAAAGAGGCCTTTGTTTTCGAGATATCGCGATATTATGACTTTTTCGAGATAAGCTCACTTCCCACCATTAAATGCTCAATAACTCAAAAACTACTGATCAGATTGAAATTATGATGACATTGTTGGAAAAAGCACAACATTTTGCTGAAGATACACGTATTTTCAATATGTAACCCAATCATTTAGGGTGTTTTTTTTTAGGGGTCAAAGTACAAAAAAGGGAGTTTTTATAAATCTCACTGAAATTTTAAAGCGATTTTTCTCGATTTGTTTTCAGGGTGACATAATAAAAAAATTTCATTAAAAACTTCCTAATTTCCCAAGCTTTAAAATTATACTAAAATTTTATAAATTGGTGATTCGTAAATGCTTGAAAATTGTAAAAAACTGTCACAAACCCACAAGAATTAGTGTCTAAGGGACAAGAGCTGAAAGAGTAGAAATTTGATTTCAAAATATTTTTGTAAACAGATGTTTTTTCAAAATAAATTATCAATCACTGTGTTCCTTGAGTGACCGCAGGAAGCCGTTGAAGGCAAACTGTAAAAATACTGATCTACAGTAAGTACTGTATTACAGTACTCTTATCAGAAACTTCTTACCTAATCACAGGTCTGAAGTCATCGTTGGAAAAAGAAGTAATTCCTTAATTAAGTTGAATATTTCTAAGATTGCTCCATTGGATGAGATTGAAAATCAGGATCAACTGAAGAAAAATGAGTGTAACATAATCATTTCTGATGACTGTGGTGTGCTATGGTGTATTCGAAATTGCCTACTGTATAGTTTATTTATTTATCTATTTCACAATAGATTGAAATTTCAAATAGATTGAATTTTCAATTTTTAGAGCATTGACAAAAGAATAAACATTACCAAATATTATTCATCATAACGTGAATCATGCTAGTTTAAATAAAAATCATTTCCAGCAAAATGCGCCGGACAACAGTGTATCCACATTCCTTGCCTCAAAGCATTCAGAGGCAATTCTTCCATGAGATCAAAAAGATCTAAAATATTTTATTGATAAATCTTTTATTTGAGATCCAATAAAAAAATTAAAAACATCACAATTCAAATGCTTGTTAAATAAATATGACCCAAGAATGTGATTATCGATTATTCCAGTCTACACATTACCCAAAAATTTGTGCTGTAACCGGTTTGGTCTCATTACGTGAGGATTTCCAGTTGCCCAAGTACTGTATGTGTATTATGAAAATTGATAACACCACTTCTTGTGAACGTGCTCTCATCCAATCTACCTTTATTGGGAAGCAGTGATTCAACAGAGATTAATCATTTTGGGAAAAAATCTGATTACAACAAGATTTTGAAATTAAATTTCTACTCTCTTAGGTCTTGTCCCTTACACACTAATTCTTGTTGGTTTGTGACAGTTTTTTACAATTTTGAAGCATTTGCAAATCACCAAAAAATAAAATTTTAAAGCTTGAGTAATGAGGAAGTCTTTCTGTAAAATTTTAATTATTTCACCCTAAAAACAAATCGAGAAAAATCGATTTGAAATTTCAGCGAGATTTAGAAAAATCCACTTTTTTGTACTTTGACCCCTAAAAAACACCCCCTAAATGATTGGGTTATAAATTGTAAATACGTGTATCTTCAGCGAAATGTTGTGCTCTTTCCAACAATGTCATCATAATTCCAATCTGATCAGTAGTTTTTGAGTTATTGAGCATTTAATGGCGGGAAGTAAGCGTATCTCAAAGAAGTCATAATATCAAGATATCTCGAAAACAAAGGCCTCATTTCAAAAACGTCACTGAACATTTTTTGACATCCTTGGTAACCGGTTTTTACACCTTACATGGGACACCCTGTATAAGCATACGTGTACGGTAGGTATTTTTTGTGGAAAATAAATCTTTGCATCAGAACATCGATAAACTTGAACTTTAAGTGATAGTTGTCTTGTGAATTTCAACTAAATCAGTATCTTCAAAACAGCCGTTTTTCGTTACCTCCTACCCCTACCATAAGCTTCGCAAATGAGTTTCCCTTTCCAAAATTGGTTGTTTGGAAGCGCCCGTAGGGCTCACTAGTATAATTATTATCAGGTATATAATTACTACGAAGTTTTCCCGATATTTTTTCAAATTCCCTGACTTTTCCATGACTTTTACAGAATTTAAAAATTCCCTGACTTTTCCCGGTTTTCCCGATTTTCCCGGTCGCTAGTCACCCTGCAATTTATACAGGGGCTGAAGTTGAGGGCTGTGAAGCAAAATTCTTTATTTTTCATCTTACAAACTCAAAAAGATTATTATTATTATTACTTTTTTTTGTTTCTCAATTGTTTAGGCTGTGATTTTTCTTTTTTCTTCTCAAGGAAATAAATATTATTATTATTGGTTAGAATGCTGGAGATATTCCAGGTGTTTTTGAATGGATGTATGAATGTTGTGAATAGTGTAATGATAGATTTTTTTTTAGTTGTGTTGCCCACGATCACGTTTTCTCAGCAGAAAACCTCATGCTATTAAGAGGAATGTGTATCACATAGTTTATTACGATGAGCACCTTAGATGACCAGGTAGCCACGTTGGACACCAGGTGTTTGCTTCAGGGTAAGTTGAAGCAGCTTACTGGGTTCCTCAAAATCGCACATGTTAAGAGGCCTTAATACCCTTGGAAAAAACACTAAAATAAGCACTTTGTAGTTTTCTGTTTCAGACGCTATTTTTGGAGCTAGAGATATGGGAATGGTGGCAAATTGTAGATAAATATTGCTAGAATGGTCGTATAACCTCAGAATTTTAATATCACATACCATTTTTTTATAATTACATGTCGAAGTTTATAAAAGTTTAACAGCTCATATGGCTGTAATAGAGTTAAAATTTCGAAATTCGGAGGTTATACTACCATTCTTTAGATCTTTCTGCACAATTTGGTACCATTTTCATCTTTATTGGATTGAAAATAGCGACCAAAATAGAAAACTACGAAGTGCTGTTTTTGACTCTAGCAGAGACTCTTCATCGCAAGACCTAATGCTTCTACTAACCATTCCACAGAAAACCAAGTATTGCACTCACACTGCCTTGCCGGCCGTTGCATAAACACACACAAGCGCATGCATGCATTTAGGCGCCAGACAATGTTATCTTGGCAATGATTTCCTTATTGTCATTATAATAACAGTGAGACAGAAATAGTTGTCGGATATTCATTCTACAGCTGCAAAGTTTTGGGTCATTCGATTGAGGTAGAGTAGGCTCTTTCATTTTCGAACAGTGCATCTTACTTCGAAATATTTTATTCAAAATCATATTTTTTGTGAGATGTAGTTGAGGTGATTCTGCAGACGTACTTCGGAGAAAAGCTTCTACCAACCCATTTTTGGATGTTTTAGGAGTTACTCAAAATTTCGTAGTTGACATCTTTGAGAAACTCTCTCCTCTGATTGTTAGAGCTTTTTGAATTGAATATAATTATATATTATAAATTTCCAAAAAATTACTTCTTTGTGAGTAAAGGGCAGGGGAAATGGGATTTTTTAATTTTGTCAAAATAATGTTTTTGGTGGCAATTTCAAGGACTTTCTATTGGAAGCAAGAGACAGCTCTGTTCGACAAAAATTGGCATCTCAGTTGTAGCTAAAAAAAATTTGGATAGGAGCAGGCTAGCATTAATAATTTTTAAATGTTGATCGAACGGTTTGCAAAATACCCCCTTTTGGAGAGGGACAGGCAAAACTGTGACTAGACCAAAATATGGAGCTCTAAAATTATATTGAAAAACTTTATTATCAATAAATTCCATTTTCTATCCTCGAAGGTGACAGTGTTGCTGATGGTGGAAAACAATTACAACCCATTTGTTGAGTGGATGGCCTAGATAAAAGAAAACAAAAAATTTACAATTTCGACATACCGCAATGCTTTGCATAATTTGTTTTTGGAGCAAATGAGCAATAAGAAGAATTTACTACTGAGTATTCTAAATTTTTTTAAATCATCCCTTTTTTGAGTTGGAGGTGATGGAATTCAATTAGGCGAAATTGTAATTTGTGGAATTTGGAATTATTTGTTGAACAACTTTAAATATTTTGATAATTGGATAGGCTATAGTAGTGTGCATGGAAGCATTACAAAAATTTTAATAGGCCACGTGAATTGACCGTATCAAGAAATGTGAAATTTTACATTTATGAAAAAATAAAGCTTTGGAGATCGACCAATACTTCCTAATCAACATACCTTGTAAAACCCAGCCCCTTACAAGTTTTAGTCATTAGGAAACCTTCCTCTATTGAATCAGCGATCACGCTTTTTTTTTAGCTTGTGCAAAGATCAATATGAATTGTGTGATTATAACCACCTTCGATATCACTTTATATGCATTCAATTGTGTTATATTTTGTAATTTAATAAACAATTATTTATTCCAGTGGCCTGTGGAAGGAGGAAAGGTGTAAATTGCTCACTGCCTCAAACTTTGGAACTGTTTGTAAACGATGTTCAACAACAAGTTGTGGGAATCTTGTAAAGTCTTTGCTTTACACTGATATTGACTGCTCTGCCAACAGGTATGGCAAAGAAAATGAAATAAATGCCATCATGAAGATGGAAGAGGATCTAGGAGAATCTATAAAAAATGTGGCTTATTTATTGATAGTGAAATTCCATACCTAGGTGCAACTCCAGATGGCATTATTGGGGACAACTCTATAATTGAAGTGAAATGTCCAGAGTTTTTAAAAATGTTACTCCAGAGGATGCCATCAAATCCAAAAAATTCCCTTTCCTCAACTTAGTAGGAGATAGATTTGAAGTAAATAAAAGCCACAACTTCTTCTATCAAGTTCAGGGGCAGTTACACATAACAAAGAGCAACAAAGATAAATGTTTGTTTGCTTCATGGACACCTCACAGCATCATAATTGAGACTATTTTCAGAGATGATGGCTTTTGGAAAAACCAGATGGAAGAGTTCTCACATTATTCTCTGCTGTAAAATCACTTCCCGGTGGCTCGGAACCCACCTAAAACTGTAGGTCAGTGGCGTAGCCAGGATTAGATTTCGGGGGGGGGGGGGCTCACAATGGTGGTCAGGGGGATAGGAGGGTCCGGAATTTTTTAAATTTAATGGTGTAAAATGTTAATGTAGACAACTTGTTGGGCTCTAAAGTTCAATAGAAATGAAAAATTACTACCCAAGTACCTAGGTGGCCAGGTTTAAAATGATTAGGTTTGATATACTATTATCAGTGGCTATTTTGAGTCAAACCCCTTGAATTGAAACTAACCATACATAACTTATGTACTGAATCTCAAAATTAATAGAATGATAATAAATTGCATTTCAAGTTTATAAAAATACAATTCAAATAAACATGAAGAAAACATACCTTTTTATAAGTTTCATATAATATATGACATTAGTCTAAAAAAATACACCACATCATTAAATTACATTCTGTCATCATTTAATTTTTTTCCAATATGATTTTACTTTTCATTGTGAGTTACCTTTTAGCTTGCTTCCATTAAAAGATTAGAGTTTTGGTATCCAAGAAATGAAATGCATTTCGAACTAGGCTACTTGATTTATTACTTGATTATTCTATTTTTTCACCTGTTTCATTATTTTACTATAAACAAAGGACATCTGATTTAGATTGTGTAATTCCAAGTCTCTTGTCTGTTTATAATATTCCGATACAATTTTTTATGATCATATCATGAATTAATCTATTTTAAAGAAAATAATTCATGCACATTTTTCATTATTGTTGAATACTATAGCACTTTTATTGAAAGTCACCATTCAAATATTATAACTGCAAGCATCATTTATTTAAGTTATTTATGTTTTTAAGGAAGTGATAGCCGAGTGCCGTAGCAGGTATTGGTTCAATCAGAGATAAGCTACGAAAATCCTAGGCTCTCTTTGTAACGGTGACCGATTGGATTGGCCAGCAAAAATACTGTTCTCTGTTGTAAAATCACTTCCCGGTGGTTCGGAACCCACCTAAAACTGTAGGTCTAACTCGTCATTCACCATCATCCAATTCATTACCCACGCACAGGTCTCAGACCTATGTGGGCTTCATCCTCCGAAAAAAGTCTTCTAATTTTTCAATTTTTCATATTTTAATATATTAATTATTACATTTTTTATATAAACTGCCATATATAGTCATTACTTAGTGTATTACTATCTAGTCAGTTCTCAATGATTTCTTCTTCTTCTTTTTATTATTATTATTTCTATTGTTATCATTATTATTTTATTTTTTGTTCTGTGAGCTCTGAAATATATTTTATAGTCTTCATTGTAATAACATTTTTCTATTAAATTCAATTTTATTCACAACTCCGATCAACTTCTACTGATTATAATATATATCCGCCATCAATCTAACTGTATCAATTATTGAAAAACTAGGTATGGAACCACTTTATATATGGTGACTCACCTTTTGATGTTTTTGAATTTTTGCAACTGTGGAATAGATTATTTTGAGAAATAAAAATGATTTTATTTGAATGATTTGGTGATAGGAATGAAACTTAGTTAAAAGCATAATTGATGCTGACGAATTACTAAGATTTTGTATATTTTCAAGAGACGTGCATTGCCCGACCTAAAATCCGTTCGCAATCTACAAGTGAATCACGACCCACCGGTTGGGAATCATAAACACAGCTTATTTTATTCTCTACGTACAGGCGAAAATGAAGAAGAGAGACCAAAGTTGTGAGTAAGTGAAAAGAGTTTAGATTGTAGGAGAGGAGTGTAGTATGGCAAGGCGGAGAGGTGGGGGAGAGACTGTAGTTTTCAGGACGGCACGGTTGCTGCCCCGTTCTCCACCTCTTGCCTACCGACTATGACTCTGACTCTACTGAGGTCGATTACAAGAATCGGACTCCACCACTGAGTTTTGCCAAAGGTATTAAGGCCTCTCAACGCACAGTCTGTGGGCTGCCATATTGATGAGCTGTGTTGTATTCTTAGGCCAAAACGGTGCAATGTGATCTTGGTGTGCGAAACATGGCTGAAACCGTTTGTGTCATTGAAAGGAGTGAAGCTCAAGGGGTATACTCTCCTGAGAAATGACAGGCTTCATAAAAATGGTGGAGGAGTAGCAGCATACGTAAGAGATGGATACAAGTCAGTATTGAAATTCAAATCTGATACTTCACAGGCGAATAAGCCTGAATACTTGTTAATAGAAATAACAGTACTGCAAAACAAAATTTCAATAGACATATGCTATAGACCACACATATTGGCTTCATGGATGAGTTCGAGGAGGCTCTCACACAGTGCATGGCTAACTATAGCCACATAATTGTGATGGTGACTTTAATACAGACTTGCTTCGACCTATTTCATTTGACAGAACTCAACTTACAACAATTTTTCAGTCTTGCAATCTGATACTACTTCCACTGGAGGCCATCCATCACACTGCTATGTTCCATACCCTTCTAGACCTTATTGCTGTATCTGATCTAAAATTGGTGAAATCTCATGGGCAGATCCCGGCTCCTGGCTTATCTGGACATGATCTTATATATTGTGTTTACTCAATCAGATCTCCAAAATTAAAGCCAAAACTAATCCATTATCATGATTATAAAAACATAAATTATTCAGCATTATACAGGAAAACAGTTGAGATGCCCTGGCAAGGCATTTTTTATACTAATTATGTGAACAATATGTTGAATATTATCCTTAATAATCTGCAAAACCTATTCAATAAGCATGTACCTTTCAGGCAGAGGCGAGTCACTAGGACGCCAGCACCATGGATCACCCCAGATGTAAAACAATTAATGAAAGAATGTGATAGGCTGTGTGTAATAGCCAGGTGAACTGATAACCCAGAAATGTATGCAGAGTACAAGATTAAACGTAATAGATGAAAGCAAATGATAAGAAACTTTAAAAGTCAATATTTTCATAGTCTTCTAAATTCTCAAAGGTCTGCTGCTTCTAAATGGAAAACATTAAAATCTTTGGGAGCTGGTAGGGATAGAACTAAATTTATTATCAGACATTCTGCTGAGGAACTGAATAGCTGCTTTTCTTGGGTTTCAGTGAGCCTGGATCTTGCTTATGAATTCACTAGTAATTTTGAAATAACACTCTCCAATGATGAATTTTATTTCGCAGCAGTGCCACAAATGGATGTTATAAAGGCACTTAGTGAATGCTCTCCCAATTAAATTCATCAGAATTATTTTACCTTTAATAGCTCCTTTTATTACCCACCTGAACAACACCTCTTTTATGATTTCCGAATTTCCCTCAGCATTCAAATTTTCCATGATCATTCCTTTCAACAAGATACCTAATCCTCTTTCATCTTCAGATTATAGACTGGTTGACATACTGTCTGTCTTGTCTAAGGGTCAGGAGAAGCTTGCTCATAAGCAGATAAGTAGAGGTCTACTAAGTAGCTGCCAATCTGGGTTTCGAAAGGGGCACAGTACTAGCTCTGCTGTGTGTCTCTGATGACATCAGGTTGGCGATGGACAAGAGGCAGGCCACATTCATGGTTCTTATTGACCTGATCAAGGCTTTCGATTGTATTTATCACCCTCTTCTGTTGAAGAAATTGAGAAATTTTGGCTTCTCAAGGAGCAGCACAGCATGGTTGAGATCCTACCTACTTGACAGACAGCAGTGTGTTTGATCAGCTGAGTTGTCGGGGTGGAGGGTCGTCAACAGGGGAGTCCCACAGGGTTCCTTATTGGGCCCTCTTTCTTTTAGCCTATATGTAAATGACATAGCTAACAGACTCACACATTCAAAATATCATTTATATGCTGATGACCTACAACTTTACTGACATTTTAAAACCAATGACTTTGAGGCTGCAGTCAATCTGATGAATAATGACCTTGCTGCATTATGACCTTGCTGTAAACGTCGCTAGACATTTACAATTTATACAGGAGCTGAAGTTGAGGGCCGCGAAGCAAAATTCTTTATTTTTCATCTTACAAACTCTAAAAGATTATTATTATTACTTTTTTTTGTTTCTCAATTGTTTAGGCTGTGATTTTTCCAGTTTCACACTGGATTTCACAACATGGATTGAAGATAGAAGAAAGCAAATCCAAATCCATAATGATTGGCAACAGAAGACTCTTGAGACAACTTGACATGGACAATGGGCCTTTTTTTGAAATCAACATGCACAGACTGGAATACAGTGACACTATAACAAACTTAGGGATAACATTTAATAGACACTTGAACTGGACAGAACAGGTAACTAAGACATGTAATAGGGTATTTGCCAGTATACACTCACTGAAGAGAATTGGATCAGTGATACAATTCCATGAAAAAGTGATGCTGGTGAAGACGTTGGTATTCCCTCACTTTTATTATGGTGATGTAGTAACTAATGACATGACTGTGACGCTATCTGAGCGACTACAAAGGGCCCAGAACTACTGTGTGAGATTCATCTTCGGACTAGATAGGAATGATCATGTAAGTCCTTATTACACACAGCTTGGAATTCTAAGACTGCAAGATTGTAGATCATAAGATCATATGCTGATTCTCCTCCACCAAATATTGTCCACAAAAAACTCCAGAGTATCTAAGTTCCAATTTTCGATTCATTGGGGATATTAATAGAAGAGGCACAAGATATGGTGCAGGCTTGTTGAACATACCGAGACATCGCACTGTGAAGTTTTATGGGTCATTCTGTGTGACCACCTGCAGACTGTGGAATAGGCCACCAGTGGCTGTGGGGGCAGTGGAGAGGCGGACACTGTTCAGCGCGTCTTGAGGTGGCTGAGTGAGGGTGATCGGGGCAATAGGTGAAGCTGTATGGTGTGAGTGAGAGATAGAGAGAGAGAGAGATTGAGAGAGAGAGAGAGAGAGAGAGAGTGTGTGTGTGTGTGTGTGTGTAATTTTATACTTCATATAAATTGAAAGATTTACTTTTTTTCTTATAGTTTTTACTCAAGATTTTTTTTATAATTCTCTTTTTGCTTAAAATTTTGTATAATTTTTTTTTTAATGATTATTATTTTTTTTTTAATATTGTTTAAACTTAATTTTTGGTTTCATTTAATATTGTTACAATAAATGATAATAGTTTAAGTTAGAGCTGTATAGGAGGGTTAAGTGGCAGAGAGGGCCGGCTGCGCCCTAACTTCGCGCCCTCCAAGTACAGTATAACAAATAAAGGCAGTAATTCTATTCTATTCTATCGCTTGCCGATTTAAAGATAAGCTCATTAAATACAGCCATTATCTACGTCCTGTGGTAAATTATTTATTCGACTACAACTCTCTGATAAACGTTAATAATACCAATATTCATCTGATTGTTTCCATTTTAATTTCGGCAATAGGGGATATACAGATTCACGGTAATTCTTTTTTTCATTCAACATTAAGCAGATAGGCATATGGTCTGGGAAACATTCATTCATTACACAAAAATCTTCAACAATATCTAGACACTCCAATGAAATACAACAAAAATCAATAAATTACTGATGCACCTCTACTGCTGCTTTGAGTAAATTCTCCTTGTGAGTCACCTTTAATCCTACCATTCGTAATTGCAAAATTAAAATCTTCACATAATTCTAGTATTTTCCTCCCTTTACGATTCCTAGTCAAATTCTTGGAATTCCTGGTACAAGTTACCCTACTACCTCCACAAACAACGTATTGCGGGAGAGTTTGAAATTGCAGTATATGAGTGAACCGGTAACTGCGACAGCGAATGTGATACTGAACTCAGTGTGAAATGGTAGAAATTAATCAATCGATCTACAGCTGATGTGAGTCATCAATTTTTCACTCATACAAACGCAAACGTTTGTTTTGGTTTGTCTCTCGTATGCGTGAACAGAGTAACATAGAGTTACATAGATGTAACTTGTGTAGTGCGTAGCCTTACGACCTAAAGGCCGCAGTGGCGAGGCGTCCGGTCATCGTTTGATCCGGCAATGAGTAAAGAAATTTGACTAAGCATAATGAAATAATCTCAACTCTTAAATGGACATTTGTAGGTTTCAAAGCTCAGAATCACGTTGAACTACATTCAAAAACTGTGAAAATAGTATCAAAAACCAATAAGAATATGATGAGTAGACGCTCAATATGAATATGAAGCGTAAAAGCACAGACAAACCCAGAATGCTCACGCTAAGTTCCAAAAACATGCGCTAGAATGCATAGGTATAGCGCCTAGAGAGTAGAGTGTTTCCCTCTCTACTTTCTCTGTTCTGTTCGCTCTCACTCATCATCACTCCCTCCATCCGTCACTTCTTCATTCCTGCAACATCATCTACAGGTGTCCTTCGCATATGCATGCTCACCCTACAGCACTGTTGCCGGATCAAGCGTTATTGCCAGATTTCATTACATTTTACGTTTTTCTCTGCTACTGCGTGCTCTGATGTGATGACAGATCTGCCGGCTACAATAATAATGGCGATTGGGTTGACTGCCTCTAAAGTATACTGCTATTGCAAATCCCGTTTCATTTCATTTTGTCAAAATATTAATAAGCCTCTATAACTAAATTATTTAGATTATGTGATAAAATATTATTTAAAATAAAAATAAATTTGAATTCATGTAAAAATGTTAAATAGAAAAATAGAATACGTTTCTACAATGTTTTTCCCGTAATTTAACATTTTGAGGAAGTTTCATTTCCATCTATGTGTTTACTTCCGTTAACTTTTTCTAGGAATAATTTTATGTTACTGTTTAGGCTGACTGAACAAAAAAAAAAAAAAAATGTTAAACTGTTTCGAGAAACAAATAAACCGATTCAATGGAGTATTGAAGGACCCGATATTCCATACCTATTCTATAGCAAATAAATAATAATACATGGATTTTTATTTTGAAAATTTATACGGACTTTTCCCCCCTACAAAACCCGCCCGCGGATTATTGATTGAAATAATTGACATGAAATAATTTTTTAAAATTATTAAAAAAATTATCCATCGAAATTTTCTTAATGTCCCCTACGTCCAACGTCAATCCCAAAAACCTATAAAATTTATAAACTTAAAAAACACTTTTGAATGGAAATTGACTCACGTTATGGCGTGACGGCCGTTTCGCTCTGCTTTTGTGGAAACAAGATGGGTCTTCAACATCATATAAAATGTATTCAACAGAAAGTCAGAATATTTTCCATATTGTCACTTTTTATTTTAAGCACCTCTCCTCTACGAGAGGATGATTTCTTGATAAAACTTCACATACATATTTTGCTCACTTTTCAATGCCTTTTGCCAATATTATTTATTTATCCTCTACAAAATAATTTAAAAATAAAAAACATTTCTTAAAGTTTTCGAAATTTTCTCCAACCCCTTTGACTTTTCTAGCGGTAACAAGGCATATTGAACTTCTGCACCTACTTACCTTACACTTCCAATCAAAAAAGCTAAAATTACTCACAAACAAAAAGTTTAAAATTTCTTTGCCCCCCCCCCTCGTTTTTCAACAAAATTTTGTTTTTCACCTCCCCCCAAACACTAGTGAATTACGGTATCAAAAAGCGTTCAAATTACATTTAGTACAAATTTGTCGGTTTCTATCTGATAGAAATAAGAATTTTCCAAAACTATTAACATTTAAAAAAATGAAAATGTTGACCCTGTTGAAATAGAAAAAAACTAAAATTTCCCCCATTTAATAATGGTGTAAGCCTGTCAAAATATCACAACAGGCTTTTCTTACATTGAATAATAAAAACAAATTCTAGTATGAAATGTTTTACAATGAAATATCAATGAATAAATAATTCAATTGAATTATAAAATAATATAATAAATTGTCATAGTATTCAGTAGGCTATATATTCG
Source organism: Conomelus anceps (assembly GCA_948455865.1). NCBI lineage: Eukaryota > Metazoa > Arthropoda > Insecta > Hemiptera > Delphacidae > Conomelus > Conomelus anceps. The sequence goes on from OX418216.1 coordinate 160,611,613, forward strand.
AAGCAACTGTGATTTAGTAACAATTTATTTATTTATTTGATTAATATGTTTCAATACAAATAATACTGACCTTAATGATATTGATACAAATTATACTGATCAAAAGAAACATTGATTAATGATTATCACCATCACATCATATCAAAATAATATAAAGTGAAATATAACTTTTATTTTTAGTAGCAAAATCGTTGGTAAGTTTGGAGAAGTTAAGACGGGCAATGCTGTTTTTGATGAAAATAATTTTTTTATTTTTATTTTGTTGTGCAAAAACATCGTAACTGTGCAGTGACTTTTGTATTTCTATCGGTCACCGCTACAGATTCTGTCAACGAGCGCCGTGACTTATCTTATCTGAGTTACAGATAGCGGAGCTAACCGTTCGGACGTATCACTTCCCATAGTTATTTATGATGTATGTATTTTCCCCCTTGGAAAATACTTTATCCGCCATTGATTTTACACAAATGTTTTTTTTTAATTCTTGCTTGTAGGGTATTCCATATTCCCAGACGTTTCAGCCCCCCCCCCCCCTTGGAGAGATCATGGTTCCACCACAGGGTGATAGCGTAGGGTTAGCGTAGTGTTTATGAAATCTATTATCTTATATTATTATGATTATTTCTAATGTTTTTGTGAGTTATTTGAGAGTTGATCAATAATAATCTTATAATGCAATAACTTGGCAGCCCCAGGAGCCAGCCTTATTCGCAAGCCTATAAAGCCGGCCCTGACTATATATCAAAACCTGATGAAGAAAAATCTTACGTCTGTGGAAGCATATTTTAAACATATATATACATACTGTTAAATATAACTAATATAAATATAATATTAGTTAAATATAACTAACTTACTGCTGAAAATAACTAATCAAGCTCTGCCAGCTTAAGCTTTCTGTTTCTTTTTTATTCTGTACTTCAACTCAAAATGAGGTGATTTTTTCAACAAGAGTTGAATACGCCTTTTGCTCAACTGTTCAAAGTTATGCCTATATCTCAGAAAGGGGTTATTTATTCAAACAGCGTTGAATACGCCTTTTGAAGTTTTAAAAGGCTCAAACAAATTTCCGCCAAAAATCCCAACTTTCAATTTTTCCCTAAATTTTGCACCCCTACAATAATAGCCCTCGCATTCAAATCAAGGGGTGGCATAGCATTGTTCGTAATGTGTCCTCAACTTACCATTAACCTCCAATTACAAAACCCTTGAAAAATCATTTAACAAAAAAAAAAAATCATTTTTTCAACATGTTCCATTTCAAGCGACCCTCTTTTTCTAGGGGATTATTTCACAAATGCATGTTCTGCTGACTTTCTAATGCCTTAGGGGTGACTTTTAAAAATGATTCCACATCGCATTTAATACAGATTTTTTCATTATATATGATACAAGAAACAAATTTTCAAACATATTAATATTTAAGAAGTCCACAATTTCAACCCCCTCATTTCTTTTGAAGAGAATCCATTTGTGACGCACACATCCCAATAGATTGTCTTGCACTTAAAAATGAAAAATCAAGAAGCTTTTCATTAAAAAAAATTAACAAATTTGTACAAATTTCCAGTTTTAAACCACTTTCATCCCCTTAAACGATATATTTTTACAAATCGCACACATATCATTTCGTTTAACACAAAAATCACTATAGAATAAAAAAAAAATTTCAAAAATATCAATGTCCAGCTTTTTCAAAAAATTTTATCCCAACCTAAACCCCCCAAAAACCAAATTTTCCAAAAACGTTTCACAACAACTTATAAACAATCACCCAATTCTGATTTAAAACTATTTTCAAAAAAAACATTTATCAAATTTTCAACCCCCCCTTTACCTGGTAACTTGGGGCACTTTTTGGAAATGTCAGATTCCTCCCTATGGTTTTGAGCCCAACCGAGAATAAACCACTCACCTACAATCGAACCCCCATCATTGAATCTTCAATATCAATAAGTGAATGAGTAATTCCAGAGTTGCTAATTTAATTACTTTGAAGAACTTTTACATGAAGTAGTGATAACTCAAATATTCCCGCATTGCAACATGTGCTGCTCCCCATGGACGAGTTTTCCATCCGTAGAGTGCCGACAATTCAAGTATTCCCGCACTGCAACAGTGCTGCTCCCCGTGTTGAAATCATTGACGCGTGGCGCTATCTCTGAATTAAATCATTAACTAGGAAATCCGCAAGCGACGTGATCGATCTGGTTCTTTAATCTGTGGTAAAAGGCTTGCAAATCACTCCAGTCCCCTCCCGCGCTGAATCGGAGCCCCCTGCCATCAGTTTCCAAACCATTCAAGTAATGCGTGTGATACATCACGACCGGCTGCGATGAATAAGGCTACGGTTACTCTGCATGCGAATTCTGACCAACATCATTCTGATGAATCCATCAGAACTGTTGGTCAGAACATGCTGGTTACACTGTTTGTGAGTTGTGAATATCAGTTCAGTACGTCTCTGCATTCCGGTCATAATAAATGACCAGTGGCGGATCTAGGATTTTTTTTTGGGGGGGGGGGGCCTGAATGGGGTAAGGTTTTGCGAAAGGACTTTCATACAATGAAGCGACCAAAACAGTAATTTAACGTCGTTTAAAAACGTTTGTTTCAGATAAGGAACTTTGAATTATTTTTTTTTAAAAAAGCAGAGCAAATACTATTCTAAGACTGCGAGTTCTAGCTTAAATATTAAACACAAAAAAATTAACATTATCATGATAAAAACAATTTTTTGAAAAATGTAAGTTTACTTTCAGCTTAAAACTGACATTAAAACGTGTGTAGCCCACAGTTTAAGTTAAATTTAAGGTAATAGAGCTATAGGTAGGCTCCTTTTTTGATTGGAGTGATGGTGTGTGCGCGTCCTTGCTAGTGCGCATATCGTTTCAATGGAACTGGATAAACGGAGCAGGCTCAAAAATCAAAACACATTGGTTTCAGGCAATGTAAATGTAACTAAGACTTTATACAGTATTGAAAAGTTAATGGATATCATACAATTGAAGTCTTGGAAATGTAATTAGGTAATTCTTGCAAATGAATATTTTACAAGCTTCAAAAAAATTTACATTGTTACAGAAAATTTGTTGGAGGTTTAAGGGGGGGGGGCTTCATCCCGAAAGCCCCCCCCCCCTTCCGTAGATCCGCCACTGGCAGTGACGATTTTTATCAAATGGATAGCCCATTCCCCAAGTTATTGATGGAAGGTGGCAAAACTACACAAGTGAATGAACTATTTGCTGCAAGGAAGGAAATAGGAGAGCACCGAATGTTGTTCAAAGATCTGTGTACCAGTCCGCAAATGTTTTTTGAGTACTTTAGGATGATTCCTGGAACCCATAAACATGTACAAAGTGTAGTAGCTCTTTCCAATTTTGGAAAACAAAGAATAGACTAGAGTATAGATAAATCTTTGCAAATAAGTAACTCTTTGCACAATCAAAAAGTAGAAAAGAATAGAAAAATTTAGAGGTAGGACTCATTCAACGAACAATAACTTATGATATAAGTTATTGAAACTAGAGTTAGATGAATTGACAATATTATTGTAAATATGTAAATTAATTTATCTAACTCTAGTTTCAATCAATGAGGCAATTTCATGACATAATTAATCTGACCTTTTCACAATACTAGCCTACACAAGTACTATATATTTTTATATAATTTATTATTCATTAGATGGTTCAATTTATTTTGATTTTCAAATGTATGCCCTCAATTAGATCTTGTGAGTGCATCATGAAATCAGTCCCCATTATTTCGGCTGTTTTCACGTTTTCTCCTATATTCACATTATACAGGAGGTGCAATTGAAGAAAATGCTTTTAGTTCTCTACCTTTTAAATGTGAGTTGAGCCTATTCAGAGGAGAGATTAAAGATGCTCAAACAGCTTCAAAAAACACCAATTTGCCTCGAATTTTTAAACATTTTCCTGTGGAGGCCCAAAGGCCCTTTGTACCCCCTTGGGATGTGGTGGGGAACCTCCCTGCGATGACTGGTGGAGGAATCCACGCCTCGCCACTGCTAAAGGGGGTCCATTCGGATAGTCTCACCATTGTGGGAAAGGATTCAAAGAAACAAGGACGAGATCAAGAGAGTTCAAGTTTACTGAATAACTTGTAACTTACACATCGGTTCTCTAGGAACTAAGAAAGGCCTTCTCGGTAGTTGCGCGGTAGTGTCCCCTCAAGTAGCTTCAGTCTCAGGTCGGAGAACTACTGACGGTCGCAGCTTGCAAAAGTGCTAAGGAAAGCTATTACCTGCGAGCCCCCTCTCTAAGATTGTTATATAAAATATGGGGAATTCATTAGTGGGTGATCACGACTTAGTGTACCAACAGTGGCAATACGTTCTCCAATTGGGCCCCTCTCCTCAAAATCATATAAATATCCCCCCTCACCCATGCCACCCTCCCACTGGGAAACTTGCATATTTTGAGGGCAGTTATCTTAGTTATGTAAGAACTAAACACCTTTTTCTATATTAAATTTTAAAATTCAATCATGTTTCAAGGGGGGGACTAGTCTAATGATTTTGGCTCTAGTGTATGGGTTCCTGAAAGATGGAAATGGATGAGAGTTGATTTCATTATAAATAATTACCATAAGATCTACATTCACATCTTCCTTGTTAGCACCTCCGCTCCTGTTCCCAGAAGTGGTGTTCTCTCATAATTCGTCTCATTCGCGCAGGTTCAACTTTAATAAAAAGGCACTTCATCTGAATCACGGTGAAATTACTAAGTCAAGAAAAGAGAAGAAAATTCGAGAAATTCTGACTAAAACTTTTGGACATAATATATTACAGTTTCTTTAAAATTTATTTAAAACTAGCTGACCCGACGCGCGTTGCTGCGTTCTCATAAAAATTCTTGATTTTATTATTTGCCACCTCCCACTGAGGTAACATTTCAAATTTAAACCTTCTAGTACTATTAGGGAAGAAGTTAGTCCTAGGGCTCTTCCAGCTGATCAGAGCATCCTTCCAGCATCCTTCGTTGTTTTCTTACACAGTAAGACCTTACTCACCACCTCTCAATGAACATTTCAAATTTAAATCTCCTACAACTATTAGGGTAGAAGCTAGGTTTTTGATTCTATTATTCACCACCTCCTACTGAGACTACATTTCAAATTTCTAGCTGCATTGGTTAACAGATGTCATCAAAACGGCATAATTACATTTCCCAGTATACGGGTATGATCCCAGTCATATGTTTCCTACATACTGCAAGGCTCCTACTGAATGGTAGCCTACATGCAAAGTCTTTGCGTTCCAGATAGCGTAAATAACATCGCTAAGGTGCCTGCCATCTGTATTTAAAATAGGCGAACGTGTTTTTTTGTGATGACAACTCCTCCGTGGTTTCTCGACCGATTTGTTCTTTCACGTCTCATTTGAAAGATCTCATCGAGTAGATGTTTGATAACGTCTTACATTTTGAAAAAAGTCATCAAAGTGGACATGAGCAATGAACGATCAAAGTTTCAATTTTTGCCATTGCTTTAACATAGGGATCAGTGAGCTGAAAATTTTCACATTTCAACTTATGATGATTTTATGATCAGCTGTTTTGAAACAAAGAGTTTATTTTTCATTGCTCATTCAGAGAGAGAGGGTGGGAGGATAGGATAAAGAGGAAGGGAGAGAGGAAAGAGAGAGAAAAGAAGAAGAAGGGGAAGAAGGAGAAGTCGGAGAAGAAGTAGAAGAAGTAGAAGAAGAAGAAGAAAAAGAAGAAGAAGAAAAAGAAGAAGAAGTAGAGGAAGACGAAGAAGAAAAAGAAGAAGAAGAAGAAGAGGAAGAAGAAATTGAAGAAGAAGAAAAAGAAGATTAAGAAGTAGAAAAAGAAGATGAAGAAGAAAAAGAAGAAGAATAAAAAGAAGAAGAAATGGGGAACGAAAAAGAATGTCGTTCAGTATGTAGAAAATCTACATTTGGAATGTATTTTACAAAGTTCAATAAAGTCGCACATTCGTGTTCAGTAGGTTAGGTCTGTAAAATGGATTAATTAATAATAATTATTAGCTCTTCTATTAAAATGTATGGTCAGAAACCATCCCCAATATTCACACAACACATTCCCAAAGTTTCATGCCAATCTGTCAAGTAGTTTTGAAGTCTATAGGGAACATACATACATACATATATACATACATACATGCATACATATATATATATATATATATATATATATATATATACATACATACATACAGACAGACATTCATTTTTATATATATAGATTAATTGATAAATGTGTGTAAAATTCTTTTCAAATATGCAAGCATACAAATTGGAATAGTACAGAGAATGAATCAGAGAGCAAACCGTACGTCTGTTTATTGAGATTTTAAATGCCATTTTAATTCAATTGAGGAACAGATTACAGTCCAGTCCATGGTGAAACTTGATTTTTTCTGCTTATTGAACAGCAAAATGTATGACAAGGAGATCATAATAGAGAACTTCCAGAAAACGCTTTGAAGTCACTGGAAATACAAAATGATTATTTTTTTACATGTAAAAAAATTAATTATATTGTACATCCAGTGACTTCAAAGCGTTTTCTGGAACTTCTCTGATATACTCGTCATACATTTTGCTGTTCAATAATCAGAAAAAATCAAGTTTTATCATGGACTGTAATCTGTTCCTCAATTGAATTAAACATAATTTTCAAGGTTTCACTATACTCAAGTGGTCACTATGCTCAGTCAATAACAATGATGTGTAACCTGGCTGACTCAGGTCTGGTGTCAAAGTTATCAGGTCGCACCTGAACAACTTCAGGGCCACTGACATGTTTTAAAGACTTTCTTAGGCAGGCGAGTCTGACAGGCTTGATGTGTCAGTTTCAAAGAACACATGAGTGTCCTGAGGGAAAATCGCTTAATTAGAACTGGTATTGAACCTGTCGCCTTAGGTTAGCACATCAGCATTTTCATCTACTCAGTTACGGCCACTCTATTAATAATCACATTAATAATTTTACAATTCTAATACTCACAAGGTTTCCCATAAATTTCTTTATCAAACATCTCACATAGCTCTGAAACAAGAAAGAACATCAGAGTATTTTTTATAAAATTTGATATGAACCCAGTGACACCATATAGGCCCACTGAACAATTTTTCTCTTCATCCATGTCAAGAATTTCCATCGGAATAGACATAAGAACAATGATGTTAATTTTAACATCTCATGGCAAATCCAACGACTTGCAGTCAATTTTAATTGAGAATAAATAATAATTTCACTTACTTTTGGTCAAACGTTTTCGAGTCATGGAGACTCATCTTCAAAGGCGTGATTGATCGGCATGTCGAGATGCTGATCAAGGACGCCTTTGAAGATGATCTCCATGACTTGAAAACGTTTGGCTAAAAAGTGTGTAAAATTATTAGTTTATTATTTATACTCAATTAAAATTGACTGCAAGTTGTTTAATTTACCATTAACAACGCAGATATTTATGGAACAAGAAATCCAGAATGTTAGTTTGTTGTTTTCACTACTGATGACAGTAGGGCAGGGTGGGGATTCGGTCACAGTTTTTTTTCCACGCTTTTTCTAACCTAACAAGACCCCCCAATCAAACCTAACCCAACCTAACATAGGTAAGTCAAAGTTGATTTAACCCAACATTATAAATACCCAAAATTCTCATTTTCCCGGGAGTTAAAAATCACGAAAAAATTTGAACTTTTAAACCACTCAAGAGAAATCAAATTGAAGGGTGCCATCTTGTTCAGCTTTTCAAGGCACCCCAAATTCATGTATCAAATACAATTTTCCGATAATAATAACTTTGGAAAAAAATAATAGAATTTTTTGGGTCACCCCGCTAAAAAGCAGTACCGGTTCAGATGTAGTTTTTTTTTTTTGCCACACCCTACCTAACTCAACCTAACCCAACGTAAGTATCGTTGTATAGTCCAAAGTCGATTCAACGCAATCTTTCAGAGCTAGAGAGAGATAACGTCTTTGAGGTAAGAGCATGAGAGAAAGGGAGAGCGCACAAGAGAGTGCTAGAGAGAAAGAGTAAGAGAGAGGGTGAGTGAGAGAGTTAGAGTAAGGCCGGCAATAGACGGACTGCTTCAAGCAGTCGTAAGTGACTGCAAAAGTGCAGTCGATTTGCAGTCGAGCCGACTGCAAACCGACTGCTTGAAGCAGTCCAAAAGCAGTCGGTTTGCAGTCGGCTCGACTGCTTTTGGACTGCTTCAAGCAGTCGGTGACTGCCTTGTTCAATAGGCGGAGTAGAGTTGAGACTGTGGAGAGCCTTCCATAAAGACAATCAATTATTAATAAAATTACTGTGAATAATTTTCTAGAAATGATTGGAGCACAAATTAATTGAAGAAAGACACATTTTATCAAATTTCTGAATATGGTTTAAAACAAATTTAATAATAGTCTGAAAAATGGGTAAATGGATGGAATGAGAAATGGATCCTCAAAAAATAAATTATAATTAATTTAATATAATAATACATTGTTCTCGTTATACAAAGATGGCCACTTGACATGAAAAAATACAAGAAATAGTAACATTACAGTATATAAAATCACAGGGTTATTAATTACACAGCGAATAATTATAAATCAATAAAAAGATTGATCATTTCATAGAACAAATAGTAATAACCAGCCTAAGTACTAGAATTAAATTCTTGGATTTTTTGTTCCTTAACGATCTGCGTTGTTAATATTAACTTTGTATTGGAAATTTAATGACTTGCAATCAGTTTTTGTAGGTGAATAAATAATAATTGTACTCACACTTGGCCAAACGCTTTCGAGTTCTGGAAACTCATCTTCAAGGCATTCTAGATCGGCGATGTTGGTTAGAAGAATTGTGGTTTTTGTATCATGTGGTCTAAAAGTATGTGTGATTAAAATTTAATTCATTGAGCATCTAACCAACAAACCAATATTGCCGATCTAGGATGCCTTGAATATGAGTTTCCATAACTCGAAAACGTTCGGCTAAGTGTGAGTACAATTATTATTTAACCACCTATAAAAATTGACTGCAAGTCGTTAAATTTACAATAAAAAGTTATTACTAGAAATATTGAATAACGATATTTTTATGAAAAGATAGAGCCGGAACCGGATAGAGTACGGTACTGCATCTTTTTTTAATAATGATTTCCTTGAAATCACTGGATGGACCATAAAATATATTTTAGTCCTAAGCAGGATGATTCAATATCTTGAAGTATTTATTGTAAGTGACAGATTCACTTTAAATAACTCCTAGAGCTTAACATTACTTAAAATTAGGGGGTAAACTAAATCTTAAACGAGCAAAGTTCAATTAGAAGAAAATTATGCCAAAACCAAAAAATATAATAAAACAGGATCTTTGTCTTTGAAGAATACTCTAGTGACAAAGTAAAACTAGTTTTGAAAACAACGTGCCATGTTCACAGAACGCATAGCCTACGAAAAACACACAATGAGTGAAATATGAGAAGTGATGCGAGCAGTCGAGTGGACTGCTTGAAGCGGTCCGTGTATTGCAGACCGACTGCATTTTTGCAGTCGGCAGCACGGCGGAACTCGACTGCAAATGGACTGCATGTTTTGTTACCGACCGCAACTCGACTGCACAAGCAGTCCGTGTAGTGCGGTCTTGATTTTAACATTGAAAATGCAATCCGCCCAACTGCGACTGCTTCAAGCAGTCGACCCCGACTGCTTGAAGCAGTCCGTCTATTGCCGGCCTAAGAAAGAATGAGATCACGAGTAGAATTCAGAGTTTATGAAATGTTCAACTGTATGAACTTTATGTAGGTCCAACTCTCTCTAGCTCTCGGTCCTTTTAATCACACACATTCTCTTTACACTTCATTCGCTTTGTCTGTCATCAATTATAACTCAGAGATAAGCTATGAAACTCCTATGCCATCTTTGAAACGGTGATCAATTGGATTGACCATTAAATAAGACACTTCTATGCTGTAAAATCATTCACCAATGTTTCGGAACCCACCTAAAACTGTAGATTCAACTCATTACCCACACACAGATCACAGACCTATGTGGGCTTCATCCTCCAAAAAAAGTGTAGGTTTTTTTTAATAGCATTTTACTATATACTGTGTGATGGTTGTCCTACTATTTTTAGGTGGGTTCCGAAACATTGGTGAGTTTATGAATTGCACAGCGAACACCCCTTCTATTCACTTAAACAGAAATTTGGTTTTCTTTTTCAGTTAACATGAACATTGCTGCCTTATCATCACAACTTTTTTGTATATATAAAAATGGATAGAATAATTTCACCCACCCACAACATCTCATCACCAACGCAGCATTAACAACATAATTATGTCTCTTCTTGAAATGGAATTCATTTAAAACAATCGATGTTAAAATATTGTTTGAGAGTCATAAACAGAAAATAATTGATATAATGCTTAAAGAATCCGAAAAATTCCACCACAACATTAAGTGGTATGTGAGTTTGACAGTTAAATTGAAAAAGATTTCAGGTGATAAAGAGCTGTTTGTAGAACCCACGTTCCTTGGACAATCGAGATCTATAATCTTAGTCCATGAGAATCTTGATAAATTTAACACACAATGGCAGGAGGCAGAGGGAAAAATTATGGAAGGGTTAGATAAATTCACAAAGTTAGGGAGTGGTTGGACTATAGATATATTCAAGCAATTTAATTTCAATATGGTTAGATACAGACCAATAAGTGGTTCTGGATCATACATTCCTACCCCAGAAAAAATTTAAAAGAAAAGGCTGTTATAAATGTGAGAAATGAAGATGATCTTTGCTTTGTTTGGTCCATCCTCTCCTATTTCAAAACCACTAAGAACAATCGTGTATCTACACTTAAAAAAATAAAAGATAAAATTAATATTGAAAATTTGTGCTTCCCACTAAAATTGCAAGACATACCCAAATTTGAGAACCAAAACACAACAATAGCTGTTAATGTTATTGCATATGAAGAAGAAAAAGACATGTTCTATCCAATCTTTGCATCCCAACACAGAAACAGAGAGCACACAATCACCCTGTTGTTGTTATCTAACGAAGAACAAAAACACTACACCCTTGTTAAAAATCTATCTAAACTACTATCACATCTAACAAAATATAAATGTAAAGTTGAAATTTGCCTCCACTGTTTCCAAAGATTCGCCAAATCAAATGCAAAACAAAATTTAGGAAAACATATTGAATTGTGCTCATCACATGACACACAAAGCATCAAAATTCCACAACAAAACACTGTTTTAAAGTTCACAAATTTCTCCTACCCACACCCTCCACCATATACGCCGACTTTGAATGTTTAATTAGAGATGAAGAACATATACCATGTGGTTATGGATATGTAATAGTAAATGAAAGTGAATCAATTCATTATGGACCAAGGATAGTTAGAGCATCCAACCTGTCTGAATCATCAAATTTAATAGAAAAGTTTCTGGATGAATTAGATAAACATGGGAATGAATTGAAAGAGGTGTTGAGAAGGCAAGTGCCAATGCACATAACAATGGAAGAAGAAAACAAATTTAAAATGGTGGACGTGTGTTGCCTGTGTAATAAGAGCTTATTGTTTGATCGTGTGCGACACCACTCGCATTCAACTGGAAAGTTTATTGGAGCCACTCATCAATCATGTAATCTTAATGCAAAGCAAGTAGAATTCATTCCCGCAATATTCCACAATTTCACCGGTTATGATTCCCACTTCATTGTTCAATCACTCAATAAATATAAAAAGAAAATAAGTTGCTTAGCTAGGACAAGTGAAAAAATAATTTCAATAACACTAAATAACACTCTAAGATTTATTGATTCACTACAATTTCTGAATTCATCTCTTTCAAAATTGGCAGAAAACATGTTATCAAATGCTTTCCAACTAATTTCAACACATTTTCCAAATAATACAAATTTACTGTTGAAAAAACAAATCTACCAATACGAATATATGGATTGTTTTGAGAAATTCGAAGAAACACAATTACCTTCCCGGGAAAATTTCTACAACAAACTAACCGATTCAGATGTAAGAGAGAATGACTATCAAAATGCTATAACTGTATGGAATGCGTTCAACTTGAAAAATCTTGGTCAATTTCATGATCTCTACCTAACCACCGATATACTCTTACTCGCCGACATATTTCAATCTTTCAGATCAACATTCCAGAAAACCTACAGTCTTGATCCATCCCACTTTTATTCTCTACCACACTATTCATGGAATGCAATGTTGAAAATGACTGGTATTGAGCTTGAACTTCTGAGTGATCCAAACATGCACCTGTTTGTAGAGTCTGGCATTCGTGGAGGTTTAAGTGTAATCCCCAAACGATATGCAAAAGCCAACCAATATTTATCTACATATGACAAAAATTCCAAAACCACATTTATAATCTACCTTGATGCAAACAATTTATATGGTAAAAGCATGAGTGAATCACTGCCACACTCTGAATTCAAGTGGTTGTCTAGTGAGCAAATTCAAAATCTCGATGTTACAAAAATTTCAGATGAATCACACGTTGGCTACTTCCTAGAAGTCGATCTTGAATATCCAGAAAGTCTACATGATATGCACAACTATTACCCCCTTGCGCCAGTAAAAGCCACACCACCATCAGGGGGATATGAGAAATTGATTACAACCTTTGAAAACTGTAAAAATTACATTCTACACTATAAAAATTTGAAACTTTACATGAGATTAGGTATGAAATTAACAAAAATACACAGAGTTGTGCAATTCAATCAATCGAAGTGGTTAGAGCAATTTATATCATTAAATACTGAGTTGAGAAAGAATTCAAATAATGATTTTGATAGAGATCTATATAAGCTATGTTCTAACGAAATTTATGGAAAAAACGTTGGAAAATGTAAGGAAACACAATGATTTCAGGATTATAACTGATGAAAGACAACTTGATAAAGTGATTGCATATCCAAGAGTGAAAAACTGGTACAGGTTCAACACTGACATTGTTGGTGTGTGTCTGAATAAGCTTAAGGTTAATCTAAATCGTCCCATTTATGTGGGTATGGCAATACTTGAGTCGAGTAAAGCAATAATGTACAAATTATCCATTATGATGAAATTCTAAGAATGTATCCCAATGTTGAACTGTTGATGTCCGATACGGATAGTTTTATGTACCTGATTCAAACACATGATATTTATAAAGATATTGAAAGAAATTTGGAATTGTTTGACACATCTAATTATCCAAAAGAGCACCAATGTTACAGCACAAAAAAAAACAACTAGGAAAATTTAAGGATGAGTGTGGAGGAAAAATAAATTCTGAGTTTGTTGGTTTACAGGCCAAAATGTATGCGATTCGCATAAGTGATTTAGAGAAGAAGGTTGCAAAGGGAATTCCCAAGAGTGCAAATAGAAATCAATTGAGATTTGAAAATTATAAAGAGTGTCTGTTTGATGTAAAACACAAAAATGTAAAATCATCAGCAATTGTAAGTAAACTGCATCATGTCTATACTGTTCAACTTGAAAAACTAGCTCTTCAACCTCATGACAATAAACGTTTCATACTACCAAACCAAATTGATACTCTAGCTTGGGGCCACAAAGATATTCCAAAAATAAGAAAACGTAAAATCAGTGAGCAGCCATCTCATGGAAAAGTACAAAAACTTTACAACCTGATAACTTTCAAACCCGAAAACTTTCAAATAATTTTTTTGCTTAAATAGGTGTGTGGGTGTGTAAATGTAGGTTGCGTAGGTGTGTAGGTTTGTAAATGTAGGTACCTGTGTAGCTACCTATGTGGGTAAAAAAAAAATTTTTTATTATTTTATTTATACTTATTTTAAAATTACTCTACTACTTTGAATTCATCGTTTTGTTTTGTTAATAATATTGTTATGTTTTGTTTACATTACTTTTCTAACAATTCCACTCAATGGTGTATATTTGTAGATATTTTCAAATATAATGAGACAATATGCAGATGTATTTTCTGGGATATTTGCAGTTGTGTCAAATGAAAGTTTCACATCTAATGCACCCGATTTCAAAAGTTCACTTTGACGAGAACAGTATCACAATTAGTGGTGTTTTTTCAAATTTATCAAATGCTATTGATGTTCCCGAGTCACTGTGTGGGTACTAGGCGTGTTGAAAGGCGGCAAAGATCTGAAACAATGTATGTTTATCACCCATAATATTATCATAGGGAAAGTATTGTGCATTCAAATACAAGCGCACATTATTCAAATTACAAAAATCAAATTGAGATATATCGTTACAAAGACTATTCTTTCTATTAGTTTGCAGTCCTAGTACAACAAATCTTGGTTTATCCATTTGTGATGCGGTTTTAACAGTCCACTTATGACTTGTGCTTTCCGGTAGGGTAGGATAATCGTGTAATTGTCAAGATCTGAATGCAAGGCTAATTGGTTTATCATTGTGAGATAATTTCAGTAGATTAAGACGAATTGTGTCTGCTACATGTATGTAGGGTACTTTCCATTGTATTTTTGTTGAATTAATTTCGATTTTAGTGCCAGCGTTGGTTTGAATTGCATTCAAATCAGATGAAGATCAAAGCAGAATCAATTCTTGTTTTACATTCAAAATAATTTTTCTATAGTCTTCCATGAAACCTAACCACATTTCCAGTGGTATACAAAAGCTAAATTTCTTTTTATTTGTCCATCCATCACGATTCCATCCTGCATTCTCCCATATACATTTATTTTGTGAAGTTTCACACAAGAGGTTTTTCATTGTTGTTGTCATGCCGATGTTATGTGTGCGATCAACTTTGACTCCACCCACCTCATATCTAATCTCATCGAATAAATAGGCTATTCCATTGTTCACTAATACAAAGTCAACTTCAGTATTGTCTGCTTTTTGTACTTTAATACTACCCTCTATTAGAAGATAGCTTTTACATGGTAGTGTGTACACATCCTGTTGATTTACATTGATACGAATTTCATCATTATTTTTGTATGTTTGTGATGCATATGTTGTATGAATGTGATACTCAAATTGAGTTATACTCTCATCAAATTGTACTTTTGTGCTAACATTGAATATTGAATCAATTTGCATACTGTGAGGAATTTTGTGATTCATAATTTTTGTTTATATTTTTATTATATACAAAAAAAACCTAATCTTTGTAGTAGTTGTCTATTTTTAGGTGTAAGTAATTTCCTATCTGTTCCACCAGGTTGTTGATGATTTTTTGTAAATATTAGCATATTTTTTTATATATGTAATTATACATAATTTATAAACTTACTGGTTTTTTCTTACATGTAAGCATACTGTTATTGTTTCTCCACAAAAGTTTACCACATTCCCGTCCTGATCAATTATATTTATACAAATTTGATTTATTGTGTTTGTATTGATTGGCATGTACACCACAGTTGTGGGTGATTCAATCATTTTATAGCTGGGAGGTACAATTGTATAAAACTCATGAATTGTGTGACCTTCACTGCCGTTATTGTATGAACCCTGTGCAATATTGCATTCTACACATATACTATTCACACACATTATATGAATGGGTTTTGTTGATATATGCCATTTATTTGCTAGTAATTTTTCATGTTGAAATCCAAGTATTGGACCAATGCTATCCTTCATAGTTAGATCAATATCTTTATCTGCGTACAGCTCACACTGTAGCATATTGTTGTTGGCTTTGATTCTCAGTTGACTGCTAGTCAGTTTAAGATGATTTTGAATATAATTTAGAATATCCTCCAATTTGTATGATCCTTCTGGTATTTCAACCACACGCCCATCATACACAAACTTATTATTTACATTTGTTTCAATATTTGGAATTGTATTGTATGTGTACATGTTGACTAGACCCACTTCATAGTCAAAGCTATCCAATTCAACTGGTGGGAAGATTTCACTAACCAATGGATTCTCGTTTGCTGTTAGCGTGAACATAATCACTCGCATATATTTACAACATTACACCTCGCATACATAACGTTCACCTCGCATATATTTCATAAATTCAAGTGGTGGACTTAGATTACCAAAACTGTCAAAATAGTCGCATAGATTAGCATTTTTGAAGTAGCACGTCCAATGAGTGCCCTCACCAATTTCATTGTCCAGATTGATTACACCCAGTTCTAGGTGTTTGAGTGGTGTGTTTGGTAGTTTATCTCTCATATAAACTCCACATAATGGTAAGTCAAGTTGTTTTGCATACTTTACTATATCTATATTTGATAATGAGGATTTTTTTAAAATGGCTTTCAATGCACTCTTCTTTATACCACAACCTTTGTATGGTTTCAAATAGACACCTTTGCCGAGTTTCTTTCCTACACCAAATTTCACTTTTGCATTCATGAGATTTGTAGCTAGATAGGCTGCTGAGCGTTCAGCAAGACTAGCATCGGGTGCTTTTACTCTTTCCCATGCGAGTGCTGCAAGTTTCCTATCAGCTTCTGTTCGATTTTGTGTTGGGTCACTGTAGGCTATATCATGCTCTTGACATGCTTCATCTAATCTATTTATTCCTTTATCTCCTCTTGCTAATCGTTTTTTCAAGTTTGTCCCTCCACCACAGAACTGGTAGCCGGAATATGTAGTTCTATGGGCAGTAGATCAATTGCTTTATTAATTACGGAACCCGATAAACCAGATCCCAACTTCTTTTTCACTGACCTCTTCTTTTTTGCTGATTTTTTCGGGATATTTTTTCTATTCATTTTTATATAGACAATTTTTTTCATACCATCTTTTAAATGAGGAATTATAGCTGGAGAGACCCTTTACAGCCTCTCTATAGTTGGCAAGTAATTGAGGATTTGTTATGTGTTTCCACTGTTGTCTAATATCAATGTTTGGTAAGTAGAAATCTTTAACTGTATCTATTTGTTGTGCTAGAGTAATGGCATTTTGAAACAAGTTTATCATCTCTTCTCTCTCCAAGTCCAGTGTCTCTTTTCTACTCAAATATCGACCAAATTTATCAATAGTCATGCTTGTTTTCATTATAATTCATGTTTGTAAATAAATTTCCTCTCAAATCATGCTCTAAAAAACCATGGATTTTCAGTTTCCTCTGAATATTTTCTATACTGATCAAATAGGTTTGGATCTGTCACTGCTCGCCACTGATCAATGTTGTTGAGATCAACTCTTGGGAGATGGTGTGCTGCAAGTGGTATCAATTGTATGATATCAATTAAATTTTGCACCAATTGTTTCAATTCTTCATTGATATTTGCTCTTCTACTTGCATACAAATGTCATCCAAATTTATCAATAGTAATTTTTATAATACTAAATTACCACCTATAGTGATACCGATTTCAGGTAATTCTTCAATTATTGATGCAATTTTCTGAATTATGACTGGTGTGTCTGGCAAGTTTTGAATTAATCAACAGTTCTAATCTTTCACACAATTCATTTGGATTATCCCAATACGTGTACGATTCTCTTATCCCAATACAATTATCCCAATACGATGCTCTTAGGTGAGGTTTCAATTTCCATATCATGTTGTATTCCACTACCCAGTTTTTGTTCAACTCCTTTAACACTTTTAGGTGGAAATAAATCTTTAATTATGCGAGTGTATTTAAAACTGGTATTTCTTTTCACACGTCCCAATGCATCAAGATGAACTCCAGTTAGTTCAAGTATATGTTTGTAGTCGACAAGATCACCTTTCCTATAGATGAATGTATCTGGAATTGCTTTGAACAGCAGCTCTAGTAGACCGTGTGTAAGCGCGAATGATTTATTACCATCAATAATGATTTTTTTTATCCTCAAACTTGATAACTTTATTTCCAATTTGCCATTCATTGATGGTGGGATTGAAGTGAACTCCATACAGATTTTGACCTTTTGTTGTTCTCATAAAATTATCAATGTATGTACCTATACGTTTTCTAGATGCAACTTTCCGACTAGACTCTCTACTGTCTCTTCTACTTTCATCCATGGAATAGTCTGAAACACTAGGAACATTGGAGGTGTCTAAATTGGGAACATTGGAAGAGTCTAAATTCGAAAAACTGGGAACATTGGAAGAGTCTAGATTGGAAATGTCTGTTGTATCTAAATTAGAGGCATCTAAATTAGTGGAGTTAAGAATGGAGTAGTCTTCCTCCTCCTCCTCCTCCTCCTTCTCCTCCTCCTCCTCCTCCTCCTCCTCCTCCTCCTCCTCCTCCTCCTCCTCCTCCTCCTCCTCTTTCATTTCCTGTTTAAAATCAAATAATTGTTGTTGTTTAAATTGATTCAATGATTCGGTAGTTGGTTTATATTGTTTCTGTAAATTTTCTTCTTCACTAATTGCATCATACAATAATAATAATTCTCAATGTTTTTGACGTATAGAGTCACGCAGCTGTTTTATATTATTCTTGATGGCCGCCAACACTTTCAGATCCTTTTTCAGTATCATTTTTATAATAGGATAAATTTATCAAACCCAACCCTGTATCTTCCGTTATCCAGTGCACAATCTTTGTTTATGACTAGAAAATTATTATTATTCCATTCTTGAGCACACATTTCACTGAATTCATCCCTACTCAAATCTGGATGTACATGATCATGATATATGTGTTGTGGATTACGATTATCCTGTTTGAATATAACAATCAAATTACTGTTGTCTCTGATCAGTTGTTTAGGAATACTAGAGAATGTTTGACAAAAAATGTAGAAACTATCGATGTTGTTGTGTCTACCCGTACTGAAATAGTCTCGAATATTCTGTTGTTTTTCCATACAAATATCATCGAAAATCATTACTGAATTGGGGTGTGCATCGTTTGGGTGTGGTATTTCTACATTATGCTGGTACAAATTGAATCCAACCTCGGCTACTTGACTCATAATTTCCTTGAGAAGTTGATACTTGTCTTGCTGGTGAGATTTGGTGAATACATATAAATGTGAAAACTTGACACCATTCTTGGCAAATAATAAATTAAAAACGGTATTTGTTTTCCCAACATTGGACGGCCCACACACAATACATCTCACACTATTTGGTAGAATCACGACAGTACTGTGTCTTATTTGTTGCTTTTTATTCAAATACTTGTCAAAGTTAATCAGTGGTAGTTTTGATTTGTGCTGTTTTAGCTTCATTTTTTTAATGTATTATTATCAATCCATGAATCGTATTTCGAATCAAAGCCCAACTATTTCATATACAATTTATTGCCTTTCTTCTTTTGCACTCTTTCAATAAGATACACATCTGGGTACTTGGTTTTCTTCATTTCATACTCATAGAATGCACCCTTAATAATTTTATTGTTATCATCTTTGAGGTGATAGGTGAAGGGAATACTTGGTAGTACATTGTGTACAGTGAAAATCTCATTTGTATAGTTTGGTAGGTATCCTTTATCAAATATTCGCTTGTAATGAGTGATTCGAACCTTATCGCCAATTTTGAACTTTTGCTTTGTAAGTTAGAAGGGTACGCAGGGTAGCCTTATCATCAGTAATACTTTTCATTTTCAGTATTCACCTCACTCGGTTTCATGCGAGTGGTTCGATGAACAGTGTTATTGTATTTGTCTAGCAGTTTTGGAAGTAGGTTCAACCATTTATAATTTCCCTGTACAGTGAATTCACGAAACATGTGCTCTTTGAGGGTCCTATTGAAACGTTCATAGATTGCAGCCTTCTTATTACTGAAAGTACTATAGTGATTGATATTGTACATTTTAAAGAGTTTTTGAACAGCAGCATTGTAGAACTCTTCACCGGCATCAGTTTGAAAATTCTTTATCTTATTATTCTGTTCAAGTATTGGTTTGAGGGCGTTTGCCACATCATTACCTGTTTTACTTTTCAATGGTATTGCAAATGCAAATTCACTAAAACAGTTTATTACTGTCAGTATGAATTTGAAATTTCTATTGATGGTACTGTAATTTGACATATCAACAAGATTGGCCTGGTACAGATCTGTTACGCCTTTGATTTCTGTATGACATGTGGGAAAATTGTGTCTAACACTTGCATGTAATTCTCGAGCAAGTCCTTCTCTTGTAATCATTTTTTATATCAGAGTGTATGGGATTTGTGCATAGCTGGATTCATACATTAGCTTCCATGAGAATGAAAATCTTGGGAGTCTCGTTGGGTTGGAAAGAGCGTGGAAAAAATGTGTGAGCGTGGGAATTTTTTTTTCCAAAGTTATTATTATCGGAAAATTGTATTTGATACATGAATTTGAGGTGCCTTGAAAAGCTGAACAAGATGGCACCCTCCAATTTGATTTCCCTAGAGTGGTTTAAAAGTTCAAATGTTTTCGTGATTTTTAACTCCCATGAAAATGGGAATTTCGGGAATTTAAAATGTTGGGTTAAATCAACTTTGACTTACCTATGTTGGGTTAGGTTAGGTTTAATTGGGGGGGGGGGGGTCTTGTTAGGTTAGAAAAAGCGTGGAAAAAAGGTTGTGACAGAATCCCTACCCTGCCCTACTGATGACATTGATCGTGTTCATGAAAGGCACCGTTTGGCGCTTGATTGGTCAGTGAATTTTAATAGACTAATCAGACTCCTTGCGTTGCCACCATGATTGCAGGCTCCATGTTTGCACCCAATAACAACTGCATTGAGAAAATCCATAGATGCCTGTATGCTAGTACTATTTGAATTTTCCCCCATGATATTTTTTATTTCCATCTTACACAAAAATATCCAGTCAGAGCCAATTTGAAATAACAGGAGAAGCAACATTCAAAATCAATCAGAACCACCCAAAATAGGTTCACAAGATTTTTTATTTTGACTAATAATTTTTTCTGTTCTGAGGACTGTGCTCTACTCACTGGGCTTTGCAGGCAACTTACCAATTTGTCAATTGAAAATAATAACAATTTCAATTACAAACTGTCTTGCACCCAAACAATATACATGTAAACAATATAAACAATAAAGAGGCTAATAAATGGACAATATATAAATAAATAATAAATAAACAATATATAGGCTACACAACCCTGAGCTATATGAGCAGTTGAACACAAACATCCCATCATTATGATGGTTCATTATTATTTTGTTCCTCTTTTAAACCAAGCAGCTATGTGGACGCACATAATTATACCTGTATACATACTAGCAATCATAATGATCTATATAGCCTAACTAGTATGGTCGAACCTATAAAATGGCCTATAAAATAACCTATCTAGTATGGCCTATCAGTATAAAATGTGTGAACGTGATAATTGATAACTGATTTTATTGAGCCAAAATACAATCAATGTAACATAGGCCAAGTCGATTAAACAGATCAGATAAGTTATTATGAATAACAGTCAACACATTATAAAACAAGCATAGTATAGTAGAAATCAGTGCTTAATTTCTAAAATTTTAGGTGTGGGAACGCTCATTTATTCTTATGAACCACCCTCTCTATTTTCTTATATAAGCCCTAGTTGAACGTTTCCTCAACCCCCCCTCCCGCCGCCCCATCATCCCGCCCCCCGCCCCGGTCAACATTTCGGTGTCTACTCTAAATTTCCTATAAACCTGTTTAGATTTGCACTAACCATTTTGAACAACGCTTACAATGACAAAAACCAATATAGTTAGTTTAATGAATGGTAAAGTAAAATCAAATAAAGCCTTCTTTACAATAAAACGTTAAAAACACTTTCAAGTGGAAATTGTCACTCACGTTACTCAGTATACTGTGGGTTGTCTGACGATGCTCTTGACAACAGAGTGAAACGGCCGTCACGCCATAACGTGTCAGAATTTCCACTTAAGTGTTTTTTTAAGTTTTTAGTGGAAACAAAATGGATCTTCAACATCATAATTAATTTCGCCTTCTTTACATTTTCATTTTTACAGTACAGTAGTATACGACATATCAATTCGTAAACAGATGTTTTGAATATTTTCTGAAAAACTAGTAAATCTAATTTAATGTCACTACTTGAAATGTAATTTTTTATATTTTACAAAAACATTTCGCCTTTCTTAAAAAGTGCAGAACAATTTTTATACCTTCGAAATAAACCAACTTCTTGAAAAAGAAAGGAAATGTTTAAGGACAACAGGCAGCAAAGTAAAAAGGTTTAATAGCACAAAGCCCCGTTTCTTGGGTTTCGCCCGCGAGCGACAAGAAATATATACACAGATCTCGCTTCGCCCTACGCTACAGTACTTTATTATTATTTGCAATATTGCGCATGATTATCTGAATAAATAGAGAGATGAGACACCTTTGGAATCAGAATGGCGCAAACTGTGCAATCCCCTTGCATTCCGGGACTCCTGGGAGGTAAGGGAACGCCGTTCTCTTGCGTTCCCACTGAAATTAACCCCTGGTAGAAATACTAGCAAAGATATATGAACTACTTAAGAACAACAGAAATATTATAAGATAAACGAATAAATAAAGCCTAATCATTCTGAGAACAAAATTGAGTAATATAAGCACATTATATTTATAGATTAAAAAGTGAATTTTTAAAATTCCAGTAGAATAAATAAGATGGGCAGAGATAAGTAGACCTAAGGCGATGGGGTATTTAGAAGGTTTAAGTGTAGTCTAGAATAGAATTGATATTTACAGCATCGAATTCAGCAAGATTAAAAAGGATTGAGAAGCCATACTTTGACAACAAATTCGAACTTTTTAGAGTGAAGCATCTTTATCTTGGCAGGCAGCACATTGAAGAATTTAATGCCAGACACCGGAAAACTTCTTTTTTATTTTTCAAGTCGCACTCTAGGGATGGAAATGGTATTGTGCGCTCTTGTGGCATGATGGTGCACTTCATTTCATTGGTGCCTTCAGGTCATAGTTGCCCATGTAGGCTCATTCCATTATGTTTAACTATGTTCACTTTTTTATATTTAAAGCTATTGTTATTTTAATGTTTTTTCTGTGCTATTGTAATTTCTTATATTGGTTTGTGGAATAAAGCGATTTTTGATTTGATTTTTGATTCGATCATTGACCATAACAAAACTATTCAAATTTTTCCTGACTGACAGTAAGCATTTGTAAATGTAGATATTGAAAACTGTTATAATTTTATTATTGATGAGAAGAACCTTTGTCTGTGCAACCAAACGAACAGCTTTCTTTTGCAGCAGTAGTACTTTTTAAACACCAGAGGAATGTCCCGATAGTATTGTTCCATAAGATATATATGACTGGAAAAAAGCAAAAAGTGCCTGCCGCACACAGTGGCGTAGCGAGGTCTTGTGGCACCCGGGGCGGTATTTCAACTTGTCAAACCCCCCCCCCCCCTCACATTACACACAGTTAAGAAACGTCACCTTATTCATAGATGATTCTTATTTTGTATCAACCATGGAAGAATGTTTTATTTTTAGGTCTTTTGAAAGCAATTTTAAGCTATTTTGATGATGTTTGTCTTGATATCACATCAAAATTAAGCCTCACCTCAACTAACTGATATAGTAATTAATGATGGTATCTAGTACGTAATTGTTGATCTGACTTGTCTTATACTCCTTAACTGGAGTCTCCAAGAGGTAATCTACAAAAAAAAAATATATATATATATATATTTATTCAGCTTAGGCCTGCATATCGCAACTCTTCAGAATGTGGGCAGCCTAATTGAAAACATTGAAATAGCTTGCTTGAACAGCATGTGATTCACTTGAGTATTCCATTGGATCATTAGCTGGTTCACTTTGTGAATAGTACTTAGGACTCTATTATTGGAATTTAGAGAAAAATGTGAATTATGAATTAGCTTGGAGGAGCCCTGTAACACTTCAAATGAAAGAACTACCTCTTCTATAGATGGTAGTGCGGGGGTTTCCACCCGGAGAAAAATTGAAAATAATCCTCTCAAGCGCTTTTAGACACAAACTCATTTATCTTACACCATAATATTTGGTAAAAAACTTCAATTGAGTTTTTGTGTTTGAGAATATTGAGTAACTCGATTTGAGTCATGGCAAATGTTTGGGTCCAGCCCCTGGGAGCACCTCACTTTCTTGACTACCATAAACGGTCTATAGTCGAAAAAGCAACTACAAGACCTACCAATGAAATTTTTTCTAAAAAATATGTTACTTAATATTTTTTTTTACTGAAATAATATGCCTTGAAATTTAATTAGATTACTTTATGACTTGCTTTTCACAAATCAAACTGAGAATTTTTATAACTTTCCCTACTAAACTTTATCATTTACCTTCACAGTAGGCCGATAACTGAGAATAAATTAAGGTGTCTTTTCCCGAAAAAATTTAAAATAACTCCTCTAAAATTGCATTATGAGCGTTTTTATGCATGAATCCTCTCACATTATTCTAACCCATACTCTGCATCAGCCAACCCAAAAAAGTATTAGCTCTCACCCAAAAACCATATACGATTTATGTAAACGCTGTATTTTAATATTTCAACCCACATATATGAATCAAATTCTATTAAGTGCTTGAGTTATTGTTAATGGAGGGTGTCCGTACCCGAGGACGCTCCTTGACTACTCTCCTGACACCTGCATCAACAAATCCACTGATTTTCTAAGGGTGGATGGCAGTGGCAGGTATAGTAGAACAGAACAGATTTCTTCAAATAATGAAAATAAATTTAGCTGATAAGCAGCCTCTGTGTCACACATTTTGACACTCACTGCTCCTGCACCATCAACCGTATGACTAAATTTCTCTCAACTCAGTCGCTTGTTATATGTTATCCCTAACCAGAATATTTTTTCCTCTATTATTTATTAGAAAAAATTATCTATTAAAAATCATTTAATACCAGCCTTTTAAAAGCCTGATTGGATCTGTTTTTGTCACCCCCCTTGGGCTGGTACCATACCAACCTGGAAAAAACCATGGATGATTGGTCGGGTTTGTTGTCACCCCGTTGCTACGCCACTGGCCGCACACAATTTCTAGGAAGGCAAGATGAAAGTATGACTACTCAGCCTAACACAGAACTGGTCTATATGAGCATCGTCCCATGTGAGCTTTCCATCTAAAATAAACCCCAGGAGCTTCACAATTTGATTACTGGAGGCCCTATCTAAACTCAAAGTGAAGCTCAATTCCTGGGTCTTACTCTCATTTAGGGCTAATTTTTTGCTGCAGAACCAGTGAGAAGTGAGCCAACCCCTTTTTTATTTCGAAATACCGGTAGTTAAAAGAATTTTGTCAGGGGTGACTACTAAAAGAATAAAATTCATGACTAACTATTTCTAGCCAATTTCTCTGAGGCAATGAGGTAGACAAGAAAACACTTTAAGTGAGCCGTGCTTGAGGTTATAATCCAATAAAAACTTAAAGTAGTGAGAAACACATTATAAAAATTTATCCATAAGAAATAAACCCAATTTGTTATCCAGTATATAGACACTAAAAATTTAACAATATGACAAATTGATTCCTTAATTACGCTGGCCAGCACCAATCAGTTCCCCTTAGATTAAAGCAACACCCAACCTACACTCAATATTTCCCACTAGTCCCTTTCTCAGTCCTTACAAAGCCTATCCCACATAGTTCATGTCCTCGCACTGTTCCCCAAATAAGACTGATGTGGAGGTTACCTTGTTTTAAAGTTCACATTCACTCAAACCTTTAGCTTGAACTCCTGCCAATGTTATATGTGGTGTCTTGGTCCATGGCTCGGTACATCAGGAGGTACTCAAGGACCAGGAACACATTCCCACAATGTGCCACCGTCTTCAGCTGTAAATCAGTACCCCATCAAGGAGTAAGAACGCCGACCATGGAAGTGCAGGTTATCTCCCCCACACAGTGGCGGTCCCAGGATTTTATTTCGGGAGGGATGACCACCGGGGGGTCTGGTTACGTATTATGAGCTCTAAAATATGCTCAAGCTAATAGTATTAATGTTAGCTAATAAAATAGTTTTTCATTTAAAGTTTATTGTACCTGGGAGAAATAGGACCCAACCATAGTATGTGTTTTTTCTTTGATTTCCTTCAGCTATACAAAGAAAATTGATTGAAAGTCAATGTGATTATTTAATGAGCTAATGAGCATGATGACAAATTTCAGTTGAATAAACGTATAATCAAATCAAAAATAAATCAAGTGTTCACTGCGAATTTTTTCTTAATGGTTAGGCCCTATTTTTAACATGTAAGTTACGAAGGAATAGCCAAAATATACTCAGATTGTTACACAACAATGTAATGTACATTTGTTAAGTTTACAAGAAAGAATATCACAAATAAAAAAATTAAGAATAATACAAAAACTATTGTGTTAGTTTTTTTACTAAAACTAAAACTTTTTTAGGTGGGATCCATCTTGATATTTCGGTGGGGATATATCCCTCCTATCCCCTCCCCTGGGACCGTCACTGCCCCCGCACATCAACTGCTGAAAGTACCATACCAATCATCTCTAATAATTTGTTCTACTAAAATTTAAAACCATTGCATTAAACATTACTGAATTCAAAAATACATACTACTCAAATATTCCAAACTATTTACAAAATACATAACATATTTTAGCTCATGTGCGTACTTAGGCTTACTATTAACAAGGTATTACCTTGCTGATAAATTATCTACTCAAATTTTGACAATCTATATTCTTCAAGAGAAAAATAGATACCTCTATAAAGAAAGAAAATTTACTCTAATATATTTTTAAGTTAGTAAGCTTACCCCCTTTATTCTTTAAATGGATTATTAAAATAGTAATTCAGCTTGTTGAAAGTAATCAATAAATTAACTTTGTTAATACGTCATTTTCAAACTTGAAAACTCTACCCCAATATCTTCAATTTGAACAGCTTGTTATTACAATGTCACAGAAATATGAAAACAATATAATAATGTTACATGATATAATTATTTTACATTATATAATTATATGTTACATACCCTTAGCAGTGACAGTCAACAATTCCTTTTCATAGTAAAATAATAAGTATTTCTCTCCCTCAAGCACAGCTACATAACTATATACTTTGATTAAAAAACAAACATAAAAAACCATGGAGGTCAAAAAAAGAATTAATCACTCCATACTATCTCATATTAATCATCCTGAAGGTAAACTAAAAACTAAACGCCTTACATTCTAGTAGAAAATAAAAACCTAACCTATGATCTCTCAAACCAACATTTTCCTCTTAGTGTGTCTCGCCATCGCCTCACTGCAAGTGCCATCCCAGTCAACCACACTCATTCCCCCTTTTCCCCCTTGAGCTTCTTACTTCACTTCACTAGCCATTGGTTGCAAATTTCAAATTCCTCTAGAACTAGCAGTATCCAACCAATCCCAAGTGATTTTACAACAACGTTTCAATACACATATTTTTATCAATTCCCAAACTAGCTACATCTGAAAAATCATAGCTCAGCAAGTTCTCACAGTCTCAACTATAAAAAATGTGCAATCTCCTGGCGCCTTGTCCGCAGACAAAAAAATCCACTAAGTATAGACCATTGAACAATACAAGTTCAAGGACAATTACAACAGAGCTGTAATGACATAAAGAGCGAAGCGTGGGAATACAATAATTGTACTGGTACAGAAGCTGAGGTGTACAATTTTTTTACAGTCAATTCAGCTCCCTGAAGAGTTTTGTGACTTTTATAAAGAGTGGTGTCATCAGCAAATAACAAGACTTCCCCTTTATGTTTATAATATAAGTCATTTATTGAAACAAGGAATAGAAATGGCCCTAGCACCAAGCCTTGGGGAACTCCATGTTTTATTAATAATGGGTCAGCTAACTCACCATTCCAGTCTACCAACTGGAACCACTCACTGAGGTATCACTCAAAAAGCATAAGAGCGGTAGGGCTGAGGCCATACTTCTCTAGCTTATTCAGCAGAATTTTGTGTGACACACAATCGAATGCACAAGACAAGTCACACAGCAGAACAGAGGTGGATTATTCTTCTCAAATGCTTCAAGGACTGTCTGCACCAGATGTAGAACTACCAATACCGTGAATTTCCCCTTCACAAAGCCAAATTGATTAGGAACCAGATTATGCTGCTCAAAGAAGCCATAAATTTGAATTAGCATGATACTTTCCAATATTTTAGCGATGATGATGAGGATAATAGATTTAAATCTATAGTTGGATATACAAGCCATTGAACCCCTTTTATGGATAGGAACAGTCCTGGACACCTTAAGTTCACTTGGATAAACACCTTGCTGCAAACAAATGTTTATCAGATGGTTTATCAAATGCCAGGCTGATTTTCGAGTGTTTGGCAAATAGGCCAAGTGGTTTTTGAGTGTGACATGCCCCCTTGGCCAAGTAGTTTTTTCTTCAATTCTAGTGTCCAACACATCCAAATAGCCAATGAAAGTGTTAATTACATGTTATCATTTCATTCTGACTGTTTTTTAGCTGAGATTCCAGATGGAATCTCATGGCCCCACAGGACAGTTCATAATTCAAGAATAGGATTTTCAGGTTTCTATGATTCCAACTGGAATCTCAGCTTATTCTTCAAAGTGAAATTATTGAATCAATAAAAGTTCAGGGTGCAAAAAAAAATTTATTATTTATGATAAAAATACAATTTAATTACTTAATTTTTTTAGAAAAGCATATTTTCTGCAATACTTGCACTACATGTTTTTCAGTAAGAATTAGCCAAAGTCAAAAATAAAAAAGCAGTATAAAAACTAGGAACTAACTAAAACTACAATAGGCCAATCATCAACATAATAGGTAATCAAAACAGCATAAAAATCAAAATTTAACTTTGTGTACTTCAAAAAAACAGGGATTGCAAAATCGAATATTGCACTGCCTGCATTTACTTCTAGTTTGAGTGGTATGACCCTGTGCATATTTCCTGCCATACTTGGCACTACATGTTTTGTAGCACCTGGTGCATCGACCTTTGAGGCATTTTTCCAAAATGTGACTTGTTTGCTGTATTGGAACTTGAGGTTGAATTTGGGGACCATGTGTCAGGGAAAGGGCAAGTGACTGTCTAAAATTAGTGATTGAAATATTTTTTTTTGTTACCGATTTGAACAGTGTGAGTGCATTCACTACAGAAATGTTCAGGATCAAGTCAAATGCAACTTTCTGATACCACTTGAGGGACCTCCTAAGTGGAGAATTGTATGAAGCCAATTGATCTGAAAGATCAATGGCAGACTTTGCAGAGTTGTAATTAATTACAACATTGGGCTTGGTTTTCATCCTATCATGCCTCATGGGGACTTCTGAGCATTGTGAATCATCACAGGTACTTAGCATCAGCAAATCCCTCCTATCCTTCCATTTCAGTACCAGGATGTTTGTGGAACTCTTGAGTGCAACCACGTCACCCTTTTTCAATTTTTTTGAGACCAGATCCCTGGGGTTCAGTTTCCGGTTCGCCCGAAGAGTCCCCACAAGGTGGGTTTGTTTAGAATTCAATCTGTGTGCCAGATCAACACTGGTGTACCAATTGTCGGTGTACATTGTCCTACCAAAATTGAGATAGGGTTTTGCTAATTCTAAAACTACTTTAGTAGAGACATTAATGTTGTCAGGAGTGTCAGACCGCTCCTTACCTGAATAGACTTTTATTTGTAATGTGTAACTGTGTGGTACGCAGAGTTTGAATAATTTCACTCCATACTGGTGCCTTTTGTTCTTTATGAATTGTTTAAAAATCAATCTTCCTGTGTATGGTACAATTGATTCATCAACTACTAAAACTTTTTCAGGAATGACATACATATTGTATTTGAAAACTAACAGGTCAATAAGGTTCTGAATTTTATGAATTCTATCTTTTAGAACATTTTTTGTATTGTCAGCAAAGTGGATATTATCACGTAGCAACTGGAATCGATTGCAAGACATCACTTTTGGAACATTGTTTTCAAAAATATAAGACTTATTCCAATAGTCTGCAATTGATGGCAGCTTCATGAGTCCCATCCACAACACAATTCCAAAAAAACGTTTCAATTCTTGAGGATCAGTTGGCAGCCATGCAGACAATCTTGAATGTTTTTTTAGTCTTCTTGCAGCTTTTTTCTGCTCAGCATATAAATTGGTCTGTTCCACAATCAAATGTATCACTTCATCATCAAGAAATAGATAAAAAAAGTCAATAGGGTTACCTTCAGATAATGTATCATAGAGGTCCGGATTTATACCCACATCAATATTGTCTACATTATATGGAAAATCATTTCGTACACCATCATCCGGATCCCATGATATTGCAGCAGTGTCATCACCATGACTTCTTGCACGAACTTGAACTGTAGGCACATCATTGTCATCACTATCAACATCACTTTCAAGATTATTAGGACGATTTTGAATGTCATTGTCTTCAGAACTATCACTTGAGAATGAAACATTGTAGTCTGGGTCAATATCAGAGTCGTCGACGTCGATGTCTGAAAGTTCTGACAAGTCAGAGCCCATCAAAGTTTCCAGGAGCTCTGATTCATCCATTGCTAACCTGAATGTACTAGAAAACAGTTTCAATAAAACAATGTTCAATACTTTTTCACTTCATCACTCACTTATCAATCAAAAACTCACATCAATTCAATTTCAAACATAACCTCTTTTCACTATTCAGACTCTTTTTTTATTTTCCAGCTGGGTGTTTTTTTGTGATTTTCAGGCCAGCTGTGTTCGTTGTTTACAAGTTTGATGCAGTGTCGCCAACAGCAAAGCTATTTTTCATGACAGGTTGAATAATAAATAAAATAGTCATTGGAATCAATTAAATTAATATTATTATGAGAAATCATGAATATTTTTCATATCTTTCTTATATTTCGACTTACAGCGATGCTAAAGATAGCAAAAGAAAGACGAGATCTTCTACTACCAGATGTGATGTACAAAAGTACTCCAAAGTGACTCAATTCGGATACACACTTGTTTGAAATGTGTACTACATGAGTTTCCAAATGGAATCTCATGGCCTGGGTGGCAAGACACAGTGTGCATCCAAGTGGAATCTCAAAAACAAATTGGCCATTCACTGTGAGATTCCACATGGAATCTCATGGCAGTCAAGTTGTTAACGCACATATGTCATCTTGTTACAACTCAACATAACCACACACAAGCCTCATATTAATGGCAAATGCTGGTCATTAAAGCATGTATTTTATCATATTTTAAAAGCTAATTCACTCTCCAAACCATATAATAATATGATTTATTCACTTTATAACAAATTTTCTAACTAATTTATATACAGTAGGCCTATTCTATGTTTCATGCTCA
The DNA here is from genome assembly GCA_948455865.1 of Conomelus anceps. Classification (NCBI taxonomy): domain Eukaryota; kingdom Metazoa; phylum Arthropoda; class Insecta; order Hemiptera; family Delphacidae; genus Conomelus; species Conomelus anceps. The sequence goes on from OX418216.1 coordinate 160,642,869, forward strand.
GCTGATCTTGGAATTTGACATTTTTAGTTGACTCTGTCGGCTGCATTGTAATCTAGCTATCATTCCTTGAATAACAGAACACTTCTATAACAAATTATGACTCTGATACTGAATGGAGTGATTGATAGTAGCCTGGTATAAAAGTGGAACGAATAATGAACCATCCTCATGGTAACTGGGGGTAAGAATTTAATAATTAAATGGAGGAGCAAAGCAGTTATAATAAAGAAAAATAGTTCACCTTTTGCTCTGCAGTTTTTGGAACTTTGTAGTTAGCTATGTGCTTATAATCTCCTGAAAAATAATTCAATTTTTATAAATTAAGTAAGTATTTAACAATAAAGAGGCAGATGAATGAAAAAAGAGTACCCTGGACCCCCTTTTGATTGAAAAAGCTACATAAATTATTAAATTATCATTAGAAACCCCCCCTTCTCCTTTTAAAAGGCATTTCAAAGTATTTTACTATGAGACATTTTTAAGTAAGATATTATATTGTACGCAAATCAGGTGATGTTGGGGATCAAAAATAGCAGAGTCAAAATAGATTTAAGTAACCCTGCTTTGAAGTTTGGCCACTCAACAAAAAATTTTTGGCATGAGAGTTCGGATCTTCTACTGACAATGATGCAAAAACTATATTAAAATATAATATCTTTGTAAAGAAAATACAATATCAAAATATACAAAATAATATTTTTGTGGATAAAATATCTTTGTAAAAATGCATGAATTTATGTATAGAATCGCTTGAAATGTGGTTTTAAAAGGATTATTTTCCAAACATTTCCCAGGGGAGTACCCCGAACTTTTCAAATAATCTACACATTATAGTGAGAGAACTCTTCCTTCTCCTCTTATGGTGTACTATATATAGTATATATAGTGTCTGTATCCCAACCCCCCCTTACATCATTTTACAACATATTTTCTCAATGTATGGAGCCCAGGTCAATCGCTTATCCAACAGAACTCCTAGAAATGCAATATTTTCTTCCTGGTCTAGTTGATTATCGTTTACAAACACGTTTATAGCCCTATCTTCATTTGAATTATGTGCGTTTTTTAATTGAAGTTATTGACATTTTTCACTGTTTATTGTTAATTTCAACTGATTTAAGAATTTCAACTGATTGGACACCTATATGGGCACTTATTTCTAAATGATCTAGAATGGAATTGCTGAAAATGAGTGGTGTATTGTCCGCAAATAAGAGGGCTCTGCCACTTATTAATTCTTAAGGTAAACGGTTGACGTTGACATATAACAAAAAAAGCAATGGACCTAGTATTGAACCTTCAGCTTGTTCGATTTATTATTTACTATACTATTCCCAACTACTGTAGTTAGTTCTACACATTGTTTTCTTATTACAAATCTTACCATATGTTAAATGAAGTTCATCCACACACAACATTGTCTGATCTTTTTTATTATATACTTTCCCAGGGCCAACCATCTGCAAAAATTGCATATTTCATTATAATATTTCAGTTTTGGTGGGAATTCTTTTCCAACCATTCCTGCAGTGACTGTCTGAACATCTACAATTTCGTCATTTCATAAGTGGATGGAGCACAACATATACCAGCCATGTTGAAAAAGTGTAACTAGCATGTTAGCATACTCCACTATTAAATGGCAATAGTGATGTTTATATCAATGATGTCATATCAGTGATGTCGACGCCATCTTGTGTGGCTTATCTTCAGTATCACTTTTCAGACTTTATGCTCCCTCCACTTTCTTCTACCTCCTTGTCTAAGAAGAAACATCATATACAAGGAGCATAATATATGATTATCATGAATGAAATTTATAGCAATAACTGATAGCAATAACAAGAAATTACTCGAGAATCTACTTAAAACATTCAAACTAAGCAAAATAATGGAAGGACCAACGCGAATTACCCAAAGATCGGCAACAGAGATTGATTATATTATTACAAATTATTCGCCGACATTGTGCCTTTCTAACACTATTCCCTGCTCTTTCACAGATCATGAGGGCGCTGAAGCGTCCCTCATGGTCAGGAAATCAAACAAAGAGAAAAATAACTCAACTAAATTTTCACAAAACGGGAACAGAAAAACTTTTCGTGTTATTAACGATGATAACATAAATGATTTGAATTGCATTTTAAGTGGTGAGTCTTGGAAGCCTGTTTATGAAAGTAGAGATGTAGAAGAAATGCTTAACAATTTTATTTCAATATACCTTCAACATTGTGATAGAGAAATCCCTAAAAAATCAATTAAAAAACCAAGTAATAACAAATTATCATGGGTTACGCAGGGTATAAGAATATCAGGAAATAAACTAAAAACCTTGAACTTGTTGTTAAAGATTGATTCCATGCGTGACTCGACGATTTCCATCATAACTGAAACTGGATTGGCCTATTTTAGTCTAGAGTTATATTCTAAAATCTACAAAAGCATTTATAGAAAATTATTACTTCGAGCTAAAAAATTAGCAGCAAATGATTTTATTAATAAGTCCCTAAATAAAACGAAGGCCGTTTGGAGATTGGTCAGGTCAGAGTCTGCTAAACACTCAGATCTTCAACCCGAAATCAGCATTTGTGATAGTCTTGGCTCAATTAGGACTCGAAAATGTGCTGCTGATTTATTAAATAAGTATTACATGAATATTCCCACTAAAATATCTCACACAATATTAGAAAACATAGAGAATGATAATTATATCAATTTTTTGAATGTCACTGTTCCACAAGTTTCTGATAGGACAAATCTCAATAGCTTTAATTTGTTAAACTGCCAAGAGCTCTATGCATTAATTCATTCCATGCCAAACAAAAAATCATACAACACTTTCGGAATATCCAATCATTTAGTTAAAAGAACGGCTCTGCCAATTCTGCAAACCTTGACATATATTTTCAACGCATCACTAATGAGTGGAACGGTACCTTCAAAGCTTAAATTGGGTAAAGTGATACCGATATATAAAAAAGGTGACCGACAGATTCCCGAGAGTTTCCGACCTGTCAATAACCCACCAGTCTTCTCAAAGCTATTAGAGTATGCTGTTTTAGATAGGTTGAGGGCCCATTTGCGAAAGGAAAACATTTTATCCCATCGACAATTCGGATTCAGGCCTGGTCTCTCCACGGCCGATGCACTATTTAGTTGCATGGATGGTGTGCTTTCGTCCGTGGATGAAGGGCACAAAGTATGCGGCCTGATTGCCGATTTGTCAAAGGCATTCGACCTCGTCAACATTGAAATATTGTTGAACAAGTTGCGATTCTATGGCTTGAGTGACTCAGTGTTAAAATGGTTCACTTCTTATTTCGAGGAGAGATTTCAAAGAGTTGAATTAGAATGTAATCAACAGGTCTATCATTCTGAATGGTTGAAACCAAGATTCGGCGTTCCTCAGGGATCGGTGTTGGGGCCGGTTTTGTTCCTGCTTTATATCAACGATTTACCTTCTCATCTTGATCCCACAGAATGTATCTTATACGCTGACGATATTAGTGTTATGGTAAAGAGTGAAAACCAGTTAAATATGAAATCAAAATGTGAAATAGCTCTTAAAAAACTTGATGATTGGCTCAGGGGAATATGTTAGTTCTCAATTACAATAAAACGAAAGAAATAAGCTTCAGATCAGCTGAAGGAGCCACACTTGAGATACAAAGTAACATAATTGAATGTGTTGATGAAATTAAAATACTTGGCATAGTGATCGATACTAAACTGTCTTGGAAGCCTCACGTAGAAGAAATCAAATTCTATCTCAAGAAGAAATTAAATTCAGCAGTTTTCGTACTCAGAAGCGTGAGATCTATACTGAATCTCCATAATATTAAAGAGGTTTACTTTGCCTTGTTTCATTCCCTTATAACATATGGAATACCTTTTTGGGGAAACTCTACTGAATCGATTCAAATTTTTAGAATGCAGAAGTAGGCTATAAGAGTGATGGTAGGCGAGTCATTAAGAATAAGCTGTCGCCCACATTTCAAACAGTTAGGGATTCTTCCTTTACCAAGTATTTTCATTCTTGAAACTATCTGCATTATTAAAAAAACGAAAGTAAATTAATTAAAGGATCTATGATTCATTCATATGAAACAAGGCAGCAAAATAGACTTCGTGATCACTCTCATCGAACAACTCTTTATGCTAAGGGTGTCAAGAGCTTAGGTATTCATCTCTTCAACATTTTACCTAGCCGTTTTAAATCACTTATATTTAACAAATTCAAGATTGAGTTGCAAAAAGAGTTTAAAAGATTCTGTTTCTACTCCGTTCAGGAGTATATCGATCATTACGCCAACATAAATTAATAGTTAGAATAAGTTCATAAATTTGACAAATTTAACATTCTTTTTTTTAATACGTTTGACAAATCCAAATACCCCTTTTATAGGAGGTCAACGGATGCTCCTTATATCTATCTATCTATCTCTCTATCTCACAAGTTAGTTCGAAGTTACTGACAATTGAACAAACTGACAAATTTACTTAAACAGAATTTATTAATTACGAATTCCTTTAATTGCTATCAGTTTATACTGAAGACTTCCGCAATGGCGGATATTGACAGCAGTATTTAATAGCTAAAATAGAATTAATCTATTACATTGAGGACAATATTCAGTGTGGAATTGTTATACCTTAAGTGACTTTATAGAGATAGTGTGGCCATCGCATCGAGCTGCCATAAGATTGTTTCCAATTCATATTTGATTGTATATCAACATATTTTTCTAAGTGATTGTATGTAGGGTAGATATTAGATATCTATTATAAACATATTTTTCTTAGTGACTGTATGGCTCCAACAACAGAGTATGCTTTTAAACCTTAGCATTCCCTCCAGCATAGCCTAAATACAATAGGATGTTGTATGGTCTATACCAGCTACATTGATTGTAAATATTTAGTCACAGTCACTGTAGTCAACACTTAATATGGACACCAAATTGTGGGTTGGTAAAATTATACAGTCAGGCCACACTGTCTATAATTATAAAGTCACTGTAGTTTCACCAAATTAGGTGAGTCTGAAAAATTGTAGTGTTCTCCAACATGGGACCAAGCCAGCAGAATAGAATAGAATAGAATTACTTTTTTATTTGTTGATGTGGCAAAGTTTGGACAGTAATGTCCACTCTACCACTTAATCACATCAAGAACAAAAGAATACAAAAAGAACATAATATTTGGATAAGTAAACAAACAAAAATGAATCTAATCAACCATATATAAAATGGAAGTTCAATATAGAAAAAAAGAGAAAATAAAATGTCTTTTAGTTATTGAATTTAAGTAGCCTACTTCAATAAACCTGTGAGAGAAAGACAAAAAAAATGTAAAGAAAGGATGATATGAAGAAATGGACAAATATGTTCAGTAGAAAGATATTAGAGTTAAGAAGATAAACTGGTTAAAATTATCTAAACAGAGGGAACTTTGACAGAAATTTTTAATATAATTGAAAGAAAAGAGAAAAGAGATCAATAGATGAAAATGAAAGAGAAAAAGAGGATGTCATCAGAGAGTGAATATTATTGGGAATTATTCATTAATGGGGAAACAAAGAATCTCTCCAATGCAACATTTTGAAATATAAAAGGGAAGTAGGATAATTTGATGATAGAAAAATGTTGAAAGACGACAAAAATCGTGACACACACACATTCACACTAGCTAGCATACCCATAAACAATTGCTGAGAATAAACCCTGGTTCTTTGACTGAAATAAGCCCACCGCCACTTAACAACCAACCAGCAACTGCATGCACAAACTGAGCTCCACCACCAATCAATTTAATGTCCTCTGGCAACAAGTTCCAAAATCTAATTGCCCTCACTAAGAATGATTCATTGAAAATTGTTGTTCTGTGCTGAAGTGTAACCAAAGTATGAGCATGATTTCGGGTTATCATGGAGCTAATTTGTGATAGGTGGACAAATCTACAGAAGTTTATAGGATGGCAACTTATATCTAAGGATTTTCTCAGTAAGGGTGATCACATGCAAGTCTCTCAGGACATTCAACCTCAAAACCAAAGCTTGGTCATAATAAGAAGAGATGTGGTCATATCGTCTCAGGCCATACACAAATCTGAGACAATAGTTCTGAGCTCTTTGCATCTTAATGGCAAGATCTGCACTCAAATCACAATATGCCACATCACAATAGGAAAAATCCATGATTTCACCAGCATTAGCTTCATATTGAGTGAAATGCCCTCTCCAACACTTTTCAAAGTGTGCACAGCAGCATACTGATTGTACCTGATCATTCCACTCTAGCAACTTGTCAATTATAAGACTGAAGCTATGCACCAAGGTGCTGTACTGAAGCTGATTCTGGTCCACAGTCACTTTAGGGATGTTGGCAACATCAAATTGATGCCACTATTGGGGATGACTAATGAAGATGGATTTAGTTTTACCTAGATTTAAGGACAATCCATGATTTTTTACATAATTACTGACAGCAGTCACATCTCTGTTGATTCTCTCCACAGCCACAGCCACATCACTTGGCTTTAAGCTATAATAAACATGGAGGTCATCAGCGAACAAATGAAAGTCACAGTGAGCAAACATTTGGTTCAAGTCATTGATGAATAATGAGAAAAGTAGAGGACCTAAAATAGATCCTTGTGGTACTCCTCTAGTAATTGGTTTCCAGGCAGAAAATTCATTATAGTTCTTTATACACTGCTGTCTGGAAGCTAAATAGGACTCAATCCAGGACAGTGAATCATCAGAGAAGCTCATTTGCTTTAGTTTGAGCAGCAAGAGTGGATGATAAACACAATCAAAGGCCTTAGATAGGTCAAACAGAACCAAAATAGTTGCCTTTGTTTCATCCATACCTAAACGAATTGAGTCAGTTACATGGACTAGTGCAGTAGTAGTGCTGTGAATTGAACAAAAGCCAGACTGAAACTTATTCAAAATATAATTTATACTCAAATATGGATTCACCTGTTCCAGAGCCAAGCGCTCCTGGCCCTTGGATAAAGCAGAAACTATTAAAATCGGTCTAAAGTAAGAAGCAGAAGTGGGATGAGGAGATTTCTTTAGAGGTGTGATTAAAGATGACTTCCATGGCAATGGAAAAGAAGACGTGAGAAAGGATTGATTATAAATAAAAGTTATGACAGGAAGGGTGACAGACAATGTATCTCTGATGAAACGAATTGGTATAGAATCAGACCCAGTTGCATTGGATGTGACACAACTGAGCACCTTCAAAACCTGCAAGTGATCAACTGGTGAAAAATTAAAGTGATCTGTGACAGGAATACGAAAATGTGTATTATTGAGTTTATCAGCTTATTGAGCTGCAAGAGTTACATCTCCAGGAGGTGAGACAAAGAAATTATTCAATTAATTCAAATCAAAAGCAATGGGCTCATGAACTGTATTCTTACTAATACCCAAGGACTTCACTAACTTCCACTTATCACAAGATGTATTCTGTTGCAGTAAAGCTTTATAAAGGTAGCAATTCCTAGAATTGCTAGAAACTTTGCTCCTTAATCTCCTGAATAGGGTGAGGTTATTAGGATCATTAGATCTCTTGAATTTATGCTTGGCTGTATCCCACTTGGACATCAAGCGACGAATTTCTGGAGTGATCCATGGTGATGGTTTCCTCCTTACTTTCTGGGTGATTACAGGTGCATATGCTTATCATTAAGTGTCAACATTAGTTGAATGAATCTTTCTACCATGTCATCGACATGGTTCAAATTGTAGATAGTATACCAAGGACGTTTATCAGCAAAGAATTAAGGTGAATTTATTTTATTATGATTTTTGTATTGCATAGTCCTAGCATCTGGTCATGGACACTAGAGAGTATGGGATGAATTAGTGTGATGAGTGGGATCGGTAGCATAGCGAAAATCTTTTCATGGGGGGGGGGGGGTTATCAAAGATTTGTGGTCTAAACTGGAGAAAAAGGGGGCCCTGGAGGACCCTAGTTGGACAATTTGGGGCCACTTATTTTATTTTTGTTTTGTCACTTGCTTACATTTGTAAAATATTGTGGCCCCTTGACATTGAGGTCCAATGAAACTTTCCTTGTTTGCCCCATAACCTTAATGAATTTATTATTTTTAGTTAATTAAAGTATTTTAAATATGGAATTATAGTATTTTTTCTAGCTGTAACACTTCATGTATGAAAACTTTTTTACCTCCAGTAACCGATATTATCGTATTACTATTGATGCCTCCCTACTTGTTTTTGGGGCCTCTTTTACAGGCTCAAGGGGGGGTTATAACACGGAACCCCCCCCCCCTTCGTCGCTACGCCACTGAGTGGGATCAAGCGGTAGCATGTTAAGATTGCATGATGTGAAAATATTTGTCAGTCAGGAGTATTCCAAAGTATTCGTTTTCTGTGAATCTGTGTTAAAATCACCCATTATTATGATGTACAGTCAAACCTCTATATAACGAACCTCCAAATAACGAAAATCCTTTACATAACGAATTTTTACCTTGTCCCATGACATTTTAGAATTTTTACTGCTTATTTACCTCTATGTAACAAATTTTGGACCTTTCAACAACGAAGTTTTCTCTTCACTTCAACTTAAGAAATGTAGTGTGTTTAGGAAGCCCACAAAGTCATTTCCAAGGAATTGTTTATTTTCATCAGGAAGGTCAATAAAACAAAAAGTAATGAGAGATTCAGGTAGGTAGAAGATAGGGTGGTAGACAGTTAGTAGAGGTTGAAACACATGTCGGAAATTGAATGCAGGTTACTAAGAATAGTAATTTATTCTTAATTCTTAAAAATAGAATTTTAAAAACTCATCATTTATAGACTTGTCATTATGTAGGTTCCTATGGAAGTTCCTATACGAAGTTATTTACAGAATTATGTTGTGTTTAATCTGATAGTTTAGTGTGTAAGAAGTATTGAAATAAATTTAGTAAAGGCATTTGAAAAATTTTGCTACTGATAGGCTGCCTTGATTAAATTCCACTACGTTCAAGCCATGCTTCCTGGAAATGAATTGGTAAGTGTAGTTACTTATTACATTCTATACATATTCAAAAAACATGTTTTTTATTATTTTCAACAGCATGAATTTTCAAATTTCTAAATTATTGTTGGCCTATTAACCTACTACCTACGCTCTTTGATATTATACTTTATTGTGTATTCATTTAATTACCGCCCACAATATATTATAAGATCTGTAAGATGGGGTGGCAGGTGGCAGTATTCTTGACGCAACAACCTCTCAATAACGAATACCTCTCTACAGCGAATTTTTTCTCAGGATAATAGACTTCCTTATACAGAGGTTCAACTGTACTTATATGATGGCAGCAGGTTTATTAGAGCATTTTCAAAATCTTGGATGTAGCCAGTCTTTGTGGTCTGTAACACACACTAAGCAGCAATTTGGTATTATTTATTTGAACTTCAATAAAAAGGTACTCAGGTTTTCTAGAGTATTGACTAGGTGAGGAGGGAAGAACTCGATATTGTGAATGCGATTTGAGGTAGATGGCGACTCCCCCTCCCCTCTTACCTGTCTGATCATTTTTTATTAAATTATATCCAGCCACCTCAACTTCGGAATCCATGACATTAGGTGCAAGTCATGACTCACTCACTAGGATTGCATCAAAGAGAAGGGAAGAAAATAATAATTCTTGGAAGCCATTGAGATGTGCACAAAGAGATTTCGCATTAACATGTGAAACTTCAAACAATTTTTCATAACCAGAAACTGCATTGCACAGTGCCTGATGAGTGGTGGGCGGAGCGCGCGCACCGCTACTGGCCATTGCGCCAGCGGGTGGTGGGGACCAAGATCAAACGAACAAGGTATATCATAATATTATAGCAATTTGAAGAACAGATCACAACATTCACACAGCGCACATTCATAAAAACATGAACGAGAAATCAACTTGAAAGAAAATAAAGGGGGAAAGTATGATGAATATGAAACTATTGGATCAAATATGGATAAAGCAAGACAGTCAAATTTATGACACAAAGCTTGTACAAGCTTCATAAGTGAAGTATTCATCAGCAGTGTAGATACAATGTGGTGTAACGTTGTAAAGATGCTAAGTTTTGATGATAAATAATAAATATAATAGAAATGAAAAAAATAGAAGTGGAAAGTATTGATATTAATGACAAGATAGAAGAAATAAAAATGAAAGCAAAATTCATAATTGGAAGCAATTTGTAGTAAAAATAGAAAATATTGTATTTCACAACTCATGAGCAATAATATTATAAGGTTTGGCAAGAAAGAGGAAAAAAATTAATATATAGTTCATGAACAGTCCAAAATATAAATAGTAAAAAATGATTATTTAGGACAGAAAAGAATAATGAATTATGCATCCCAATCACAACCACAGCTGAAAATGATCTTCATTCAGTTGGCGAGTAGTAGTAGACCCTCTGACGCCATTCTTGTCTATCCAATGAATAACACCGTCCACGACCACACCTGACGAGCTCCGAATAATTCAGTAGCTTTTTATAAAATGTCCATTCGCTCCTTTGTAAGGCCTTTCCTCACAACAAAGGATGTATCCTTAAAAAATTTTATTGGAGAAACCTCTCTGCGAGCCCAGTAGCTGGTGAAGCGGACTGTGATAGGGCGCGGATGAGCTTTGGGCGTGGCGGCGGCTGTGTTGTCACCTGCGGCTGTATGTATGTATGTATGTATGTATGTATGTATGTGTATGTATGTATGTATGTATGTTCCCTATAGACTTCAAAACTACTTGACAGATTGGCATGAAACTTCGGGAATACGTTGTGTGAATATTGGGGATGGTTTCTTACCATAAATTTTTAAAGGGGAGCTAATAATTATTATTATCAATTAATCCATTTTATAGACCCAACCTACTGAACTTGCCGGCCAAACACCTTAAAGGAACAACTGATAGAAGTCAACCGTTTTTAATCATATGGCAGGCCCCTTAGTGGCGTTATTTACGCTGTCTTTGAACAGCAAAAGACTTTGCACTTTGCATGTAGGCTACCGTGCAGTTGGAGCCTTGCAATATGTAGGAAACATACGACTGGGTATGATGAAATGTAATTATGCCAGGTTGATGACATCTGTTAACCGATGCAGCTAGAAATTTGAAATGCAGCCTCAGCGGGAGGTGGCGAATAATAAAATAAAAAACCTAGCTTCTACCCTTATAGTCATAGGAGGTTTAAATTTGAAATGTTTCTTCATTCGGAGGTGGTGATTAAGAAAACAACGAAGCCTCTATGATCAGCTGGAAGAGCCCTAGGACTAACTTCTTTCCTAATTTGAAATGTAACCTCAGCGGGAGGTGGCGAATAATAAAATCAAGGAGAATTTTTATGAGAATGCAGCAATGCGCGTTGGGCCAGCTAGTGGATTCTAAATTACTGTTTATATTCTAATTTGTTACTAATTTGTGAATAATAGAATATTTAACAATGGTGACGAGGATGGGATTTGAACCCACACGTGCAAAGCACATTGGATGGATTTAATGACAACTGATATAACTACAAAACCTGTTCAAATAATGCTATTTCTAAAAAGTTAAGGCAATTTCAGATTAGGGACAGAGTGCAGGTGTTCAATTTCAGAGACAGAGGAGAGAAGTGGAGTTTTGGAGAGATAGTTGATAAGGAAAGTGATCTTATCTATATAATCAAAATAGCAATGGCGACATGAATAATGGATGAAGTGGACAAATTGAAAGATCATTCAATGAAAATGAAAAAGTTGAAGGTTCTTCAATAAACAGTGAGGTCTCAGATTGAAAATGTGAAAAAGCAAGTGGAGGTACCATCTACCTATGACGAAGTAAAAATATGATTGTAAGTATTGAATGAACTTAAAACAATGTATGTTGATATTCAAGATTTTTTTTCCTGTAAATACTATTGCTATCTAGTCTTGAGACTAATGAGCAAATTTGTTCTATCCTAACTTACTAATCTTGAAATAATACAGTGGGACTCTCCTTAGAATCTCTTACTGCTAATGATAAATATGTACACCTATTTAACTGCACTGAAAGCTAGGTTTCACTCAATCACTGCTCTGCTTTTTCACTGGACACCACTTGAACAAGCACTACACTAATTCAAACAGCTTCTTCCTTTTAAGCCACCGCACCAGTCCTTCATTGTCTAGCAGCTGGATTGCCTCAACGTTGTTGTGTTGGTGGAGCCGAGCTTCATGATTCTCTGCATACCGCTGAATTTCGCAGGATACCAGGTTGACTCCCAGGTCTCTATGGATGTCGGTGTTCCGCACATACCAAGGTGCATCAACGATGTTTCTGGAAGCGTTGTATGATGGTGATGTTACTTTGTTTGGTACACCCCCAGAGTTGAATACCATATGTCCAAACAGGTTTGAATATCTATTTATACATTAGTACTTTGTTTGGTATTGAAAGTGATGAGTTTCTTCCAATAAGCCAGTAGAATTTCTTGTATTTTATACCAAGCTCTTCTTTTTTCTTTTTAACATGCTCTTTCCAGCGAAGCTTAGCATCAAGAGTCATACCAAGATACTTTGCATGATTAGCATATGGTATAATGATGCTATTTATACTTATTGGAAGGTATTCAACTCTTTTGTTGGTGAAGTTGACATGAACTGACTTGCTCTCATTGAGTTTCATCCTCCATTTTCTAGTCAAATCTTGTATTTTGTTAATGGATCTCTGTAGCTTTTCTTTTGCAATATGGACATCGCTGTCTACTGCTAATATGGCTGTATCATCTGCAAATGTAGCTGTGGTATTTTCCTCCAGGCTGGGAATATCACTAGTGTAGAGAAGGTAAAGGACTGGTCCTAAAACACTCCCTTGTGGAACTCCTGCTTTTATTTCCTTCAGATCAGAATACGAATCTTCATGCTTGACTCTCAAGTATCTCCCAGTCAAATAGGATTACAATATATCTGTAAATTTCTTTGGGAGCATTTTTTTCAGTTTAAAAAGAAGACCTTCATGCCATAAACTGTCAAAAGCTTGCCCAATATCAAGGAAAGCTGCTGAACAAACTTTTTTTTCCTCCAAGCACTTCTCTATTGTATTGACTATTCTATGCACTTGGTCAATAGTTGAGTGTTTTTCTCTGAAACCAAACTGATGATTTGTAACTAATTTCTTCCTCTCAATTATTGGTTTGAGCCTACTCAGTAATATCCTTTCAAACAACTTGGATAACACAGGTAACAATGATATTGGCCTATAAGAATATACTTCTTGTGGTTCTTTTCCTGGCTTGAGTAACATTATAACCTCTGCTACTTTCCAGATTCCTGGTACAAATTTCAGTCTGAATGAAACATTCAAAATGTTTGTCAACTTAGTCAGTGCCTTTCTTGGTAGGTGCTTCAGAACTAAGGCGGTTATTAAGTCAAATCCTGGAGTTTTTTTTGTGTTTATTTTCTTTATTTCCTTTTTGACTTCTTCTACTGTGACATGCATTAGTTCTTGATTGTCCTGTATGATATTTTCCTCTGCATCTAAATTTTCTTCTTGAGCTGTATTGTGTGGCTGAAAGACATTTACAAGATGGTCTGCAAATTTATGTGCCTTTTCCTCATTATTTCTGGCCCATTGTCTGTTCTGCTTTCTGAGTGGAGGAGCTTGTTGAATAGGTGTTTTAATTTTCTTAGCTGCTTTCCAGAGTGAGTAATCCGTGCTGACTTCTCCTGTTAAGTTTCTCAAGTAACTGTTGATTGATTCATTTTTAATACACTGAATCTCTCTTTTCAGTTCTTGTGTTAGATTATTCAACACTCTTTTATCTTGAGGAGAACGTGATTGCTGCCATTTTCTTCTAGCTCTTCTTTTCTCTGCAATCATTTCTCTTATTTCTGATGGATAATTATTTCCAGTTGTTTTTCTTCTTCTAATTTGTGGAGTGTAACACCAAGCTGCCTGTTGCAGATCAGTGACAAATTTCTCCAACTCTTCATCAATCTGCTTTTCATTTCTTAATGTTGTATTCAGTTTTATTATTTCCTCCAACATCTGTTGAAAACCATCCCAATCTGTATGACTATTAACTAGTGTATGATAAGTACTTTGCTTCTGTAAAATTGTGTCACTCAACTTTAAAATAATAGGTGAGTGGTCAGAGTTGAGATTGAAACTTTCCTCAATTTGTAAATAGTTGACTGCTATATTTTTTATCAGGAAAAAATCTATGAGTTCAGGGATCTTCCTTATATCAGTAGGCCAGTAGGTTGGCTTACCGGTTGAAAGAGCTTCACATCTCTTCTCTCTCATTGCTTCATAGAGCTCTTTTCCCTTATGAGTTGTTAAATGTGATCCCCAATGCACATGTTTTGCATTGAAGTCTCCACCAAGAATGAATTTTGTTCCTAACATATTTAGCATTGATGAATATTCCTCTTTTCTGATTGAATATCTAGGAGGACAGTAGATAGCTGCAACAACAAAGCGATAATTTACTGCTTGCACAGTTACACCTGTTAATTGTATTCTATCAGTTTCAAATTTAACTTCTTCATAATGTTGTAGGTTGTCTCTGATAATAATAGCACTTCCACCTCTTGCAACATTGCTAGGATGTAAAGCATGATAAGTCCTATAGCCTTTGAATTTTATATAGAACTGCTTTGTGAAATGAGTCTCAGATATAAGGCAAATATCTATATTTTCTATGCTTAGAACGGCTTCCAACTCCTGCTGTCGTTGTAACAGTCCATTTGCATTCCATTCCATTATTTTCAATGAATGAATCATTTTAATTTTGATTGTCTACTATTTTCTAGCTTCTCAAATCGAGACTGAAGGGAGGATATTATTTTTTCTTGTTTGTCCAGTTTTGCCAAAATGAGCTGCAGGATTTGATTGGTGCCTTCTTCTTCATTCTTTGGCTGTCCCAATTTTGTTCTATTTTCATTGGAGACAATCTGGGCGAAAGTAATTTTTTTCACTGCATTTTGCATTTGAATTTTGGGTTTGGAAACTAGTTGTATCTTTTGGTGGCATATTTTTTGTTGTAATCCTACTCGAGTTTCTGATTTTTTGTAATTCGATTGCAACAGTGCATCCTCGATAGCTTGCTGGGTGTGCTTCTCCACAATGAATGCATTTTGGTAAAGCATCACTGGGTTTTGAACGGTCCTTTGTTTGATGTTTGCCTGCACACTTCACACATCTAGGCTTCTTGTTACAGTACTTCTGTGTGTGACCGTATGCTTGGCATCGCTTGCATTGCGGTATCAGATTGGCCTTCTTCAATGCTTCCACTTCCACTTTGCAACCAAGTATACTTTTAAGTTCAA
Organism: Conomelus anceps; assembly: GCA_948455865.1. Taxonomy (NCBI): domain Eukaryota; kingdom Metazoa; phylum Arthropoda; class Insecta; order Hemiptera; family Delphacidae; genus Conomelus; species Conomelus anceps. The sequence goes on from OX418216.1 coordinate 160,658,192, forward strand.
ATACTTTTTTTATATCTTCTTCGGTACTGAATGAAACCATGAACATATCCAATGGTACTCTGGTTTTCCACTTCAGCTTATTTACAACCTCTACAACTTTAAATCCTCGTGCCTTTAAATCATCTAGAATTAAATCTGTACTACAAGAGTGATGAAGTTTTTTAATCATCACTCTTATTGGTCTCGACTGCTTATTTTCATAAGAGTGCCAGTTATAGCCGTCATTGACCAATTCCTTGGTAACATTCCGATACACTTCTGAGTCGACAGCATTGATTTTGAACGTCTCTCTACTTAAAAGTTTAATTCTAAATTTGTCAGCTGGTGACACTTTTTTCAAACTCTTAAGGAGAGCATCAAGACTCTTAATACCATCCACTATAATTGGCGGTGGTGGCATTTCTTTTTTCTTCTTCTCCTCCTCCTTATTAGGCTTTTCCACAGGAGTGATTTTATTCATATGATATTGACTTCTGTTCCTAGACTCTTTCTTAAGTTCAGGAGATAGAGTGTTGTTCAGCTTCCTCTTCTTTGTAGAACGTTTATTACGCGCCCTGATCCATTCCGTCTCTTTGGCCAACTCCTCTTCATTTGTTGAGTAGTTCTCAACAACTGGGCTGCTAGGCTGTTGGATATGCATGGTTTTTTCAATACTTAGAAATCTTGACTTCAAGTCTTCAATTTTCCGTAAGAGTTCTGCGTTGTTCTTTACTAACTCCTTCCTCTTCTCATCCGACTCCTTCCAGGCGATGAAGAGCACCTGCTCGGCTGAAGTTTGGAGTTTATTTGCCTTAATATAACGATCCGGTGAACACTGGATCTCTGTTGTATTTTGTGTGTTGGTGTCCATGATCTCGTTTGTAACTTCCTCTTCTTCTTGCTCTTCAAACTCAGGAGCAAGAAAAGTAGGTAACTTCAACAAGTTTCCACCTGACGACATAGTCTATAATCCGCGAACATACTTTACGGACAGCCCTCGTAATCAATCACGCACGCGAAAACGCGAACGCAAGCAATTGGACGGCCGCGCGAAAGCAGGTCGCTTAGCTTGCATAAATACCGCGGATGACAACCGATATTCAATGCAATATTTGCTCCACTTACTACAGTGAACTGCTGACTCACTACTTCTACACTACCGCTCTAATCTACACTATTGTACGTCCTTCCTCTACGAGTTCTAACGCAATACTGAATATTCAAGATAAAATTGATTTTCACACAAACGAAGAAGATGAATTGACAAATGAATTAAAGTAGGCCTATAGAGAAGAAGTGGATAATCAATTAATTGCAATTCAAGCTATGTTATCAGAAACAATGAAAAATCTAGGTGACTCAGAAACAAAAGAGAAATCAGTTACAAAGCAAGCCATATCAAATAATTTTATTAGTTTTTTATAAAGTTTCAATAATTTTGCAAAACGACTTGATATTTATATAAATTGAAAAATATTATTGAACCAAAATTGAAAACTCTAACATTGTTACACGCATTAACACCTCTTCTTCATCAGAAACTTGTCAACCTTTCAACACCTGAGGACCCAACAAACATGAATTAGTGGGAATCTTAGATAATTATTTGGATCCTAAATCAAGTATTCTAACATTGCAGCATAACCTTGTGCCTCTGACAAAAGAAGAAGGGTAATCTATTACTGAGTTTTCTACTGAATTAAAGAGGCTATCAACAAATTGCCAATTTAATTGTGATGCATGTGGTGAATCTGGTTGTGAATCATTATTACGACTTCAATTTGTTCAAGGATTGAGGGATAAAGAAATTAAGGCAAAATTACAAGACCGAGAAATCAAAAGTCTGAATGAAATTGTAAGTGTCACAACTACAATGGAACTTTCAAAGCATGAAAGTAGTAATATGATATGTAAAAAGACTACGATACAAGATATTAACCAGGTAAAAACAGATGAAGAAAATAAACGGCCAATTTCCAAAATAAAGGAGTATAGATCAAATCCTTCTTCTAAACATGAACAACTTACTAATCACAACTCATTAAAAGGAAAATATTATCGTTGCGGAGACACTTATCATCGAGCAAAGACATGTCCAATTATAGAGATAATAAATTAGTAATACTTGTAAAAAAGGTTGAACATATTTAAAAAGTATGTCAAAGCCGAATAAGAAATGAAAAGCAAAATGTATTTCACAATGAAGAATATCATGATAACAGTGTAGAAGAAAATCAATACAATCTCTGGGATAGAAAAAAATAACAATTTTCATGTTAATATAGAAGTCGAAGGAAGATCGATTGAATTTCAACTGGACACAGGTGCATCACTTACATCAATTTCTTTTGAAGATTATAAAACCTGGTTCCAAACAAAAAAGCTCTTCAAGACAAATATAGAGCTTAAAACATACACAGGAGAAATAATTAGACCCAAAGGTGTTATATTTGTACTATGTGATTATAGAGGGCAAAATTTCATGGGAAAAATATACATTATAGGTCAAAAAGTTGACAGAATACTTGGACAAGAGTGGATATGAAAAATTAAATTGGATTGGGGAGAAATCAACTCAATTAATGTGAGAAACATGGAAGTAGCTAATCTAGAACATTACTTACAGAGTATGAAGAACTATTCAACACAAATATATAGGTTGTATTCTGAACTATGAGGCAAAACTTAACTTGAAAGAAGATACTAGACCAATTTACATAAAACCAAGGCAAGTACCATACTCAATTAAGGATAAACTTGAAAAAGAGATAGTGTGGTTACAAAATCATGATATCATCACCAAAGTGGATAATTCGGAATGGGGAACACCAATTTATTGTGCCAGTAGTTAAACCCAATGGTGAAATTTGTATCTGTGCTGACTTTAAAGTAACACTAAATAAAGTTGTTAAAGACATCCTATCCCAAGAATTGTAGATATATTTTCTACTATGAGTGGAGGAAAATATTTTTTATATCGGCAGTGCTTATATTAATATGAAAATGGATGATGAGAGCAGCAAACTACAAACTCTCAGTAGGCCTACTCATAAAGGGCTATTCAAGGTTAACAGATTAATGTTTGGTGTGAAAGTAGCTCTATCATTGTGGCAGAAATTCATGGACTCCTTACTGCAGGGCATAAGCGTATCCAGAAATTTTTCAAGGGGGGGTCCACTTTACCAGACTTGTCCTCTCACCTACATACAACACACAACACTCCTTGACTACCCCACCCCCCCTTACGGCAATCAAATCCTAAAACTCTCATTCACTTTGTAACTAGTATCACAGCAGCCGTTGTTCACCAATTTTTACCTAATTCAATTTATTGAGTATTATACTGTACTACTTATTACACAATACATATACTAATGCTTTTTTTAAGATGTTAAAAAGTTGCAAACCCCATTTTTAAATTTCCAAACTCCATGTTTTTAAAAAGAAAACATATTTTTCGACACCCATCCCGTATGAGATGAAAGATGAAGGGAATAGGTGAAGACAGCCATACATTGAAAGGGTGCATTCTATGAGTATGAAATGAAGAAACCAAGTACGCTGATGTGTATCTTATTGAGAGGGTACTAGAGAAGAAAGTTAACAAATTGTATGTCAAATGGATGGGCTTTGATTCGAAATACAATTCATGAATTGATAATAATAGTATTGTCTGAAAAAATGAAGTTGAAACAGCACTGATCAAAACTACCGCTGTTCAACTCTGATAAGTATTTAAATGAGAAGAACAGAAAGCAACAAATGAGACACAGTGTACTTTTGAATTGTGTGTGGACCATCCAATGTTTAATTTATATTTGCAGGAAATTGTGTTAAATCTTTACATTTATATGTTCTTACCAAATCTCACCAGCAAGACTAGTATGAACTTTTCAAAGAAATTATGAGTCAAGTACCTGAGATTGGATTCAATTTGTTTCAACATAATAAAGAAATCCCACGCCTGATTGATTTCTGAACTATCACAACTACTGTTTGAGGATGAAGTCGATTGATTATACGTGAATATTTTCTTTTCTCATCCAAAACCAGAGAGTATAGACCTTGCGTATAACTGGTTGTACTGCCGGAGTGCGCCTAACCCCCCAACCTCACAGGGGACCTACCACGCCCGGCCGGTCCTCTTGACTCCATGTTAAAAGCGTTTCGTAAATCGCCCATATCTCAAGTCCTAATCAAAATATTTGAACGAAAATGATTTCGATGGCTTCCTTATATCATTCTCTACAATCAATGTCTTATCCCTTTTCATCGTAACTGCCATAATTAGAAAGTTATCTGTACACAAATTGAAATAGTATGATATCTAGGGATTACATACATTTTTATTTTTTCAATAGACTTTTATAATAGCGTAAAACAGTGAAATGTTATGGATATAAATTCAAGTACTTTTTCAGATCTTTGAATTGATGTATAATAATAACATATACTTGATGATCACAGAACAATAGATTGATGCGTTTAAGAGCAGAAATATTTATCGGTAATGGCCACCGTGACTTCGAACTGCTTAACTATAATCTTGTGCTGGTGATTATATTGAACTCGCTCTTGAAGATGAATCCATGAATATAATTATAAATATAAATATAATAATAATATAATAATATTAATATTATATAATAATAATAATATAATCCATATATATATAATAATAATAATAATGTAAATTTCCCGTCTTGATATCAGGGGAGCTTCTTGACAACTGAAAACAGACTAGCTGAGAGAACTAAATATTGCAAAATGGTTTCCCTGTGTTTCCAGGATTTATATGATAATTTGTTGACACTGGACGATGACATTTCTACTAATAACTATTTATTTTCCATGAATGAAACAAGCTAGACAAACAAATTCAGCAATTCAAAGCTGTTGTTGACACAAAGTCCAGTCCATTTTACTCAGTCGTATCATAGATCAGGGATTAAGTAATGGTTCGTCTATGGTTGTATTGATGTCGATTTGAAAGGAATTCAACCATAATGGCATCAAATATCATTCAAATGATTTCATATACTTCAGCAATATAATGTTTACACAGAATAAACAGTTCCAAGTCGTGATGATTCATCACTGATTACTATTTCCGCTATTCAACCTTCTCTCTGGTAGTAGTGTAAGGAAAGAAGCTCTTCGTCTATAGTCTGTCTTCAACGTATCAATGTATTGTTCTGTGATCATCAAGTATATATTATTATACATCAATTCAAAGATCTGGAAAAGTACTTGAATTTATATGCAGAACATTTTTCCGTTGAGAGCTATTCTAAAAGTCAATTGAAGAAAATAAAAATTATGATGTTGAGTCAATTTCCATTTAAAAGTGTTTTTTAAGTTTATGAAATAAAAATGAATGTAATCCCTATATATCATACAATTTGTGTACAGATAACTTTCTAATTATTGTAGTTACGATGAAAAGGGATAGGACATTGATTGTAGAGAATGATATAAGGAAGCCATCGAAATCATTTTCGTTCAAACATTTTGATTAGAACTTGAGATGTGGGCTATTTACGAAACGCTTTTAACATAGAGTCAGAGGACCGGCCGGGCGAGGTAGGTCCCCAGTGAGGTTGGGGGGTTGGCGCACTCCACGCTCCCGCAAGGCAGCTCTATTTTACTTCTATTCTCTCTGTCCAAAACAAACTTGAAACGAGAAATCAAAAATCCAATTGGAAAGTTAAAAACTAATATTAAACGGCAGTAATTATTTTATCCACTATTAAAACTTGTATAAATGCACGATTGTATGTCATTGTACCAGGACCAAGAACGAAATATTATTAATTTTACTTCAACACCGACCATGATCCACGCAGAAACTGAGCTTCTGGACAGTTGAAAAGCTCAAACGGAAGTCTATAAAATCACTTTGTTATTTTATCATGGAAAAAGAATTCACAATGTCAACATTTGCGAGCTATGCTACTATAATAGGTTAATAGGTTTTTTCTAGACTAATGACTTCTCCCAGTTTTGTTATGAAATTCTAACCCACTCTTTCTTGATAATGTGCCATACATTAAAGTTCTCTCCTCTATCATATAAATATAGACTAAACATGCTACAATAATGGATACAATAACAGCCGCCATGCTTAACACTCCAATATTGTAATATTAATTCCGTCTAGATTAAATTTTGTTCACTAGAATCAACTGGTATAGAATTATTCTCAAGAACCTTTCCTACAGAAAAAAGCATTCTATCCAGTGCTTAGTTATCTCAAATGGGTGGGGGGGGGTCCGGACCCGGGGATTTCCATATGAAAAAATTCAGATGAATACAATTGATCAATACTCTACCTTTCAAATCAACCAAATAGAAATATTACTAGTAAAAAAGAAACAAATTAGAATCAATGGAACAGGAACACCTAAAAATAATAATTATAGATTTCTGTGATGTTTTCCATGACGAAATACTTAATGAACAATCTAATATTAAAACTGACACTGTATTTCACTTTTAAATAATGTTTTACTCACATATATTGGAGATGCTATTAAATTGCTATTAAATTATAGATTGTTTAGAAACTGCAGAAAGTCTCAAAAGATTAGGTTACCAAGATTGTGAATTTACACTACAAGATGGATGTCTTTTGAAAGGAAATAGAGTTGTTATTCCACAAAGTTTTAAAAAAAAGAGTACTTACAGAAATTCATATCAGACATATGGGTATTGTTAAAATGAAAGCCTTAGCAAGAAGCTTCTGCTATTGGCAAGGAATCGATAAGGACATTGAGTATCTAGCCAAGACTTGTAAGCAATGTTGTCTGAAAAAAAACAAACCACCTCAAGCTTCACGACACCCTTGGCAAAAGCCAGATGGACCTTGGCAAAGGCTACACATCGACTTTACTGGTCCTTGTTTTGGAAACAATTTTTATTTCATTGTAGTGGATGCATATTCCAAGTGGGTTGAAGTATTTCAAACAAAAACTACTACCGTACTTCTGATTGGTGTATAAAAAAACTGAGAGAACTGATTTCTACATTCGGAATACCATACTCAATAATATCTGATAATGGAAGACAACTTACTGGACACAATTTCAAAATGTTTTTGAAAAGCTATTATATAATACACAGAATCAGTGCACCATTGCACCCATCTTCCAATGGTCAAGCAGAGAGATTCGTACATACAATTAAAAAAGGATTAACAGCAATGCAAGAAGAGAAAGAAGATATTCCTACGAAAACTTCAACTATTTCTAATACAGATAAGGAATTCAATAAATTCTACTGGCTTGAATTCATACAATCTAATGTTCAACCACAATTCAGAACAAGGTTGGATTTAATGACAACTGATATAACTACAAAACCAGGATGTTCAAATAATGCTATTTTTAAAAAGTTAGGGCAATTTCAGAGTGCAGGCGTTCAATTTCAGAGAGAGAAGAGGGAAGTGGAGTTTTGGAGAGATAGTTTGAAGGAAAGTGATCTTATCTATATAATCAAAATAGACGATGACAGTGGACAGTTGACCACATCCTAGATTCACAATTTTTTGGGGAGGATTGAGACGTATGATATCGTATAATATCAATTATAACCACCAGCAGTGGATGGTTGCTATGCAAGTAACGCAAGCAACAAACTTACTTTTTCAGTATATCATGGATTCTGCATTACTCTTAATGTTCTAATTTGTTACTAATAAAAGATTTAACAGCTATAATAAACACTAGGCTTGGCAATAATGACGCTTTTCAATGAGTCGTTCAATCGCCCTCACTCTTATAAGTGAGTCATTCATTTCAACTAGTTCAAAAATGAGTCATCAGCAATGCTTGTGCTCATTCACTACCATTGCTTGTTCAGCAGCTAAGCGCTCTCTTGCTCACTGAGCACTCATACACACACACACACACACACACACACACAACAATAAACAGCGTACGTCTGGCGCCTCAATATGAATAATTCACAGAATCTGAGTCATCAGTTTAATATTCCAGAGCACAGAGCTCTGTGTGTTGTAGTTCGTTCAGCTCACATTTCAAAAAGCTCGTGGAGCTGAGAGAGGTGAGTGAGTGAGCAAGCTGTTGTTGTAGTTGGTTCACTTCAATCACTTTGCAGTTCAAAATGCTTGTTGAGTGGGGAGGTGAGTGCTCTTGTCAAGCAGTGCTTACAGCAGGCCGCTGCACTGCTCTCCTAATTCAAGGAGGGCTCACTAGATGGTGTGTTGACTGTATTCCGTAAAACACAAACGCAGTTCAAAAATGAACTACCTACTTTCTGAATTTGAACTAATAGTTCGTAGTTCATTTTAAAGAGTCAGTTACTTTGAATGACTCGCTCAATCTGGTCACATCTCTAATAAACACAAATAAACAATCCATAAATTGCTCCTTATTTATGTTTTTCAAGCAATCCAATATGGATGCCAAGGATGGATCTCAAATTTTGCAAGTGAAATAAAGATGATTCCAGCAATGGTGTTGAAGTTTGAAGGGGTTAATGCAAACTCTCTAAAAACTAATCTATAATGCAGTCCTCAATAAAGTCCATTTCGAGTGTTCAATAAAAGTTTAAAAGTATGAGATTAGCAGAGAAAGCATGGGCTATTAATGATCAAGATTTGTGAAATAAGATAAGTTAGCATTTTCACATACCAATTCATCATCTTTTCCGTCTCCACAGGTGACACACCCTTTTGAGTTATAATAAATCCCTCTATCTGTATTCTTGAACATTCTATAATCATTCTAAAAAACAAAAATTACATTATTCAACAATTATAGCAATTATGTGCACTCAAAACTGCGATTGGATGGGTAACCATGCTTCAATGACTTGATGTTATAAGCTTTTGGTTAGGAATCCACCTAAAATATTAGGTAAATTACGTTCTCAATAATGTGGCTCGGCAAGGAGGAACTACCTGTGGGTTTCCCCACCAAAAAAGCCATAAACCTGTTATTATTTATTAAATTGATTGCCTGTTGCACAAATTCCAATCAAAATTTGATCCCCAATCACTGGTCAAACTGATCTAAGGTCAGGAGCAATTGGTAGCACAAAAGACAATCAAGTGATAATTCCCAATAATTGAAACTCCCCAGTCAATTTTTCACAGGAGATTCTGACTGACCAATCTCTGATAACCAAACCACTGATCTCAAATCAAATGTTGCAATTAAACGCCATGTATAGTAACAGAACAGCTCTTGAAACATTTTTGACTCAAATTTGAAGTGAATAAAATAATGTTATGTGACCTGGCAGACTCAGGCCTGGTGTCAAAAGTGTTAAAATTGCACCTACATACATGAAGGGCTTCTGACATGATCCAATGACTGTTTTATTCATTTATTTTTTGATTTCTTACAAAAACAAAATCAAGTAAAGATACAAAACAGGCACAGTCACTAGGCTGCTTTCTTCACAAATTTTTCACTAAAAAATCCGAATTTTAGGTTTAAAAATTTCATTCCAGGATTTCTTGTTCCATGAAACTGCGTTGTTCATATTTACTTTTTAAGTGAATTCAACGACTTCCAGTCAATTTTAACCTTTTCGCCGCACAATTCTTCTTTGTGTGTAAACTTTCTTCAATGCGTAAGTCGACTTTAGTCGATTTGACATCTCTAACTTTGAGCGCGTAAATCGACTTTAGACCACAGTCTCAGAAAAACTTCTCCGTTGGCTGGTTAAACTGACAAAAGTCCCAAAGGAATGAATATGGTGTTCAGTTTGCTTTGATTTGTGCTGCTACCTAGTAGGATGCTTTTGAACCTACCTACCTACCAACAGTGAACTAAATTGTCAGTGTGCATTGTCGTTTTTCTCAGTTTATCGCACAGTTTACACAGTTTAAGGTAGGATATTTCGGTAATAACAAGTGTAAATGGTGTTTTATCATCATAAATTTGCCTAATTACGTTTTATAAAGTGTTGCGATGTATTTTTCAACATTACAAAAATTTAAAAAAATAATAATCCCAGAGAAAGATTTTTTTGAATTCTTATAGTGTTGTTTTGATCACAATAATTGAAAACTTAGAACAACAGAGAGCTAAAATTATGAAAAAACGTTCAATACCGATGTAAAACTCATAATCTGAGATAAATTAAAGCAAAAAAGTAGGAAAAAAACACCTCAAAAAATACAATATCTGGAGATGGAACTATAACCATGCATTGTTGTGCAAAGTAAGAAAATATGGGCGGTGGCAAATTGTGGATAGCACAGAGGTAGTGAATTTCCAAATCCGCCTCTGATATTACTGTTACCATTCAAAACAAGAATATTAATTTAAATGTTCAATTTAAAAGCAAAGCACTAAAACAGTCCAATAGTCCAAAAGTGGATATAATTCTGAAGGCAACCGGCTTCATGTATCCTCCAAAACATGGGAGTGGCCTGAAGAAAACTGGGTAAGAACTGGGATCGAACCCTGGACCTTTGAATCTGCACACCAGCATTCAATGCACTCAGCTACAGCCACTCGAAATATATAGCAACCACATGGCTCTTCAAACATTTGGCTCAAATTCGAATTTTCATTTTTGGATGTTACCTCCTTCATACTGTGAGGTAGCCTATGCCTGTGAGGAATAAAGATGCCTACTTTGAAGGTAGCCTACAGAGTTCACCTCTCATAAGCAAGGTAGACTTATTTTGGGCTTGTCAATCAGCAATAGAAATACGTTATGGTATAAAAAATCCAACAAGTAGGCCTACACAATAATCAAGACATGAAATAATTCAGATTTCAGAACAGAATATAATATTCCGGTAGAAAATTTTAAATTTATCATATATAAATTAATTTTTAGATTGACCTTTGGGGGTAGATTTTGTTGCCATATGGAGGGGGGTGGTTTAAAGTCAAGGATACAAAGATAGCATATTATGTGTGTTACTAAAGAACTGGTGGGTGGGCTTCATAACACCCTCCCTTGAAGGTTTCTGGATATGCCCATAATTTCCTCAAACCAATGCATAGCACACATGCATTTTTACACATGCAAGAAAGAAAATAAATATATTTTTATGGTTATATCTATTGCTTATGGTTCGCATGAACAATAATTCTGTAACAATATCAAAATAGAGGAAACATTTGACTTTTTTTTATTTATCAACTTTAAACAAAAATATAATCCTTTATGCCCACATGGATTACAATTTTGACCACATTTTGTATCAATCATATATCAGCCCAAGTACTGTATGGTACCAATCTTTGTTAAAAACTAAGATCATATTTCTGCATTTTCCAGCCCACTTTGTCATTAATGAAACGTTTGCCATACCACATAACCTAACATGGACATGGTTTTTCAGAGGGCACATTAAGCCTGTCGGTCCCAGCTGCCTAAAAAAAGTTGTTAAGTCACGTGAGGTTAGGTTAGGTTAGTTTACTTATTCAGGTGCGACCTGATAACTCTCGACACCTGACCTGAGCCAGCCTGGTTACACAATATTATTATTATTGTAAGGTAGAACTACAATAAAGCTATGTTTACATTATATGTAACAATGCTATACAAAAAGTTTGATAGACAATATTTTATAACAAAGTCGTTGTTATGAAAATCAAAAAATTTATATAAATATAGAAAGCTACATTGAAAATGTCACCTATATTGCTTATATAAATACAGAATGTCAATAATCTGGATTTCAAAAATCCGGACCATCGGTAATCCAGATTCACCTACACCTTCACAGCTCATTCTGTCCAAACATACTAAAGCGAACAACTACTGCAGTACAAAAACAATTAAATAATTTTTTAAAGAGTCCTGACAATGTATAGAGTATGTAGTATACTTTTTTTTACTGCACTGTATGTACTACAGGTTTTTTACTGTATTGTTTCAGTTTCATTAAAGTGCAGTAGGAAGTAAGTAATACACAACAGCTTCAACTGTATTTACCTACTGTACTTGTTTACATACATATTTAAGAGAATTCTCAGAGTTTCAGTCAAGTTTCTATAATTTCAAAACATGAAAACAAACTATTTTCGAAAATCCTGATTTTTTGATAATCTTGGTCATCTTTGATAATTTTGGTCCCAATTAATCCGAATTATCGACGCTCTACTGTACTTTGTTATACAACAATTTGATTTTGGAAACTGAATTCCATTGTGAAATGTTGTACAAATCTAATAGGCTATAACTATAAGCCTACATTGTCTTGAAGAAGCCTCTGTCACAAAAACTTTAACATTCCATGTGACAATAAAAGAATGTGGTGGGGCATTATTGTTATACAAGTGAAGATGATAATGATGATATGATGACAATGATTATGAAGATGATGAAAGTTCTGCTACTTTCATAATTAACTGAGTTCAATAACAAATCATCACCAAATACAATATTTACCATATTTTAATAATTATCTTTTTTTAGCTCAATAAAATATATCAAAAATTATCTTCTTTTAGCTAAATAAATATAGCTCAATAAATATTGTCATTCAAATCAGAATCATCTATAAAAGCAAATAAACTTACTTTTTCCTTTTCATTTGTTGGTTCTGGTAGATCTGGACAAAATTCAGTGAGTTTCTTCTGAAAATATGTCCCAAAGAATAGATATTAATACATCTCAAAAACTTAATTTAAAAAAAAGAAATTCACAAATTATAATAAATGTGATAATTATTATTAATTTCAACTAGTGGCTTGTTGGGCAAAAGCTCTTAATAAACACTAATACATAAAATAAACTATTATACTATTATAAATCAAACAATAAAATTATCTAAATTATTTTTATGTGTCAGAATTTCCCTGTATACTATATTCAGTTAAGTTTCTATAATTTTAAAGCATGAAAACAAACTATTTTCGAAAATCCGGATTTTTTGTTAACTTTTTGTTGTAAGTTTAACGAGTTGCAGGCAGTTTTGTACTGTGAATATATACTGTAATAAATGTAAAACGTTAATAATTCGGCCAAACGTTTTCGAGGTGTTGAATCTCATCTTCAAGGCCGAATACTCACATTTATTATTTATTCACAATATAAAACTGACTGCAAGTCGTTAAATTTACGACAAAAAGTTGATATTGACAATGCAGATCGTTAAGGAACAAGAAATCCAAGAATATTTCTTGTGGTAAGAACAGTATTTTTTGTTGCTTTGGTTGTTGTTAATTTCAAAAAACAATTTGATTTCTTCTGAAGATTTAACTCGGCTAAATGCAACATATATTTGTCCATGATTAAATACCGGTTCACTACGAAATTAAGTATATAGATAGAGGAAACTGGAGCAAAAATCAAAAGTTTAAATAGAGCATAAATTAATTGTACATTGCTAATATAATAATGAGAGCACTATCGAAGTTCAGAATTGCTGGAAATTTGTTTTTGGAGGGACTATCTTCAAAAACCTTCCAGAGGTTAATCCCCTTTATTAAAGATGTTAGTCATTGCCTATCTTATCTTCATAAATTGCTAAAAGATTGATCCTTCTTTCACACTGTTATTAAACCAGAGGATTGAAAAAAATTAAAATCTGTATTTAATCAAAGAAACATGGTAGAACCTCGTGTTTTACATCGTTATGAAAAGTATTTAAAAATGTTTCTTAACCAAAAAACAAGTTCGCAGGTGTTCAATGATGACCCTTTCCAGACACTTAAGCAATATTGAGCAATAGTAAATACATAAAAACTCAAACTCTTTCCACACTCATTAGCAATTATAATATATTACTTATATATAATTATAATATATATCAACTTCGCCCACAGCACTTTTATTACTTGTAAAGTGCACAAATAAAAGTCATTTATCTATCTATCTATATTGTATACAATAATATATGTTTTTTATTGTAGATTACATCTTGGAGACTCCAGTTAAGGAGTGTAAGACAAATCAGATTAACAATTATACAATCTTATACACTAGTCACTATAATTACTATATAAATTAGTTGAGGTGAGGCTTAATTTTGATGTAAAAGGAACTCTTGTACACTATAAAAAGCTTTATCAACAAAATATTTCTTCAATTGTTTTTTTTAAATATTTCTATATTTTCAAGACTTTAAAAACTGCGGTAGCTTGTTGTAGAGTTTCCGGTAATTATTGAGTATCCGAACTTTTCGATTTTTCCAACAATTTTTTTTTGTGACATCTACACACCCCATGAAGCAATAATCCGTTGAAATTTTTTGGGGGTCGCGTCTTTTTCACACAAAAATTTAAATTTTCGAAAAAAATTTTTTTGATGAAAATTTTATTTTTCATTTAAAAAATTCATAATTTGCAAACATATCATGAACTCCAAACCATAAAACGATATAAATCAAATTAATAATCACATATCTGAAGAAAACTAAGCTTACTAACCTTTCAATAATTCGGGGGATACAACTCCGCAGCCGCTTTAAAAAAATAATGTAGACGCTCCTCCCGCTGGTATCGGCACTTAAACTGAGTTTGTCGGGGTGGCTTTAGGTGCAAAAGTATTGACACCAAATAGAAATATTTTTCTATTGGGAGTCTACAATTGTCCAAGAACGAGCCCACCCTTGCCGAGCCAGTAAACCCACAAACCGCAGCCGCCTTCTTCTCACGTCGAATTTTTTTTTGACAGCGAAATTTAAGATTTGACTTATTGACAACTAATTCCGCACCACACTTCAAACACACTGTAATCTCTTTAAAAATACCATGCCTGAACAAAAATTCGATCACCTCCTTTTCGCTAAGGTGTACAGATTCTAAAAATTTGAGGTTGCACTGTGTATCACACATTACAAATGGCGTTTCACGTAATGAATAAATTAAAACAATCAGCTCTTGCCGAAAATAAAAAATTATAGCCTTTCCAAGAAAAAGCTATATTTTCCATGTGATCTAACAATAATTGTCGATCTGACCAAACACAAAATTATAGCATTTCAAAGAAAGCATATGTTTTCAAACTATTATATTTTTTAGATTGATTGGTTACTTGAAAACTAGATGATTCCACCTAACCAAACCTAACCTAACCTTGCCTAGTCAGGCAGTGTTACAGTGTGATGGAAGTATTCATACGCGGAAGAAAAATAGTTCCATCAGAAAACTCTAATTTAAATACCAAATAAGCGTTGCCCCCGCAAAATATCAGTGTATTATTACTTACTAGTGTGTTTTGAGTGTGTGGGGAAAAAATTGTTGAAAAATTCGAAAAGTTCGGATACTCAATAAATACCGAGTTTCCTACCAATATAACTATTTTTTTTTTAATAAGCTACTATTGTGATAATCTCCTCAGTTTCTTGTATTATAATTGTGTATGTCAAAATTGTACAACAAAATACTGTATTTATGTTAATCTGACTTGTCTTATACTCCTTAACCGGAGTCTCCAAGACATAATAAAAAAAATATATTAGGGACAACAAGATAGCTGCTGGTATTTCTTTTTCTATTTTGTATTATCATTTTTTATCCTTTCATCAATCTATCACTAATGATCTGAAACAAGAAATAACAGAAGCTATTCAAACTGTTTTTTTTTTTTAATTTTTTTCTTGCTGATGATGCCCACATGAGTCCGAAACTATTTAGGTGGCCTGGCGTGTTATGCCCAATAAGCTAAGAGAATGTGAAATTAGTTTAGGATTAGTGAAATTAGAGTATTGAGTTGGTATCACTCAAATGAATGAGTTTGAAGATCTGTGAATGAGTTTTTCAATGAAAAAGAACTTCTTTGAATGTTCTTCATAATATTGTATAACCTAGAGCAAGGTTCTTATTACGTTTTTAACTCTCACTGTATGAAGTGGTGTCCAACTGCCACCTGTTCCCATGTGAGGGAGGATTGCAGGAGGTGCATGCAGCAAGTGAGGTGGGACTGAACTGGATCGAAGGAGTATTGAAAAGAATAAATGTCTAATGCATGTTTAATATGATATTTAAAATTATGACAAGTCACTTCTGACACTTCTATTTTGTTTTTTGTACTTTGTGTTGGCCCATAAAGGCATAAGCTTATATATATATATATATATATATATATATATATATATATATATATATATATATATATATATATATATATATATACTGTATGAAGTACATAGAGGGAGAGCATCATGGTCTGTCCTCACCATTGATATATAAGAACTCTGATATATTCATGGTCTGTACGCATGAAACTTCTGAGCAAAAACTACAGGGGGTACAAGTACCAAATTTTCAGGTTGTAGTGGGCATCTCATAAGGAGAAAAAAGAAAAAACAATTAAGTTCGTCAGTCCTCACTGAAGGACACAAAAAGGAAAACTTTATCCTTAAAGGAACAGCTGATAGAAGTTAATTTTTTTTAATCATATGGCAGGCTCCATTGCAGTGTTATTTACACTGTCTGTTCTTCTTTTAGAATAGAATCGAATAATAATACTATTTACCCCTCATTATCTATTGCAATATGGTCGGAACAGTGAGAGCATCCCCTTTGAAATTACCGTGAGGTAGATTTATTCAACTTTTTTCATTAAGTACAGATTTTCAAAGTTGAGGTATTCTTTTTAAATCACCTGACATAACATAACAAGAATACTCTGGAAAAAGCTAGGCTTTGCTCTGAAGTTGATTGAGGAAGTAATGGATGCTAATAATAATAATAATAATAATAATAACAATTTTCCTTCTCATTTTTAATCTCCAAATAAACGCGATTATATGTCTAATTATCTTATCAACATCCTGAAACACTATTCCTTGATTAAACATGGCCAATTTTACTGGGCCAGACAAATTTATCAAAATCAGATTCCTTAAACATGATAGCTATTTATGATATTTTCTTTATTCCCACTACTAACATTATTATTTTTATTTTTCATTTTCATATTTTTAATTGATTTATTCCTGCATTCTTTTATAAAATTATTATTGTTTATTGAAAAAGTTAATTAATTGCAACCTGAAATTTCTAGTAGGCTATTTATTGATTATTAGTTCAGATTATCAGAATTTCATTGTAATAGAAAGCAAGCTGACGAAGCTTCTTTTTAGAAATGAAATGCATCCCTCCAGTATTTCCAATATAAGTGAGTAAAGACAATATATTAAATTGAAATACAATTGAGGTTTGATAACAGATTGTAATAGGTGAATTGAGAAAATCATTTTTGAAAAATCCCTGCTCAAGCCCAAACAAACATTGCAAAATGAGCTAAATCTTAAATCAAATCTATCGCATTCTCTAATTTTATCAATTCTAGTGCATTTCAATTTCAATTCAATTAACTCTATTTCATTAAGTGATGTTATTGTATTGATTAACTTACATTAATATAATAAAGAATAATGATTCCCATAAAATCAAGTTCATGCCTGAATGGCTTGAGTTTCACTTATTTATTTATGATGAAAAAACTGTGATTAAATAAATTAAATTTATTTAATAATTTTAATAAATTTTTTATAAAAATTCTAAAGAGTCACGATTGATATTGTAGAACTGTTCCATGATAAATAAAATGAGAACACAAATTTTGTCTTTTCTACAGTTTTATTTTTGGTACAAGGACCATGGTTTCATGACCACACAGGTCACATCTTCAGCTTGACTAAATTAAAAAGTGAACATTTTAGAGGTTAACTCCTATTCTAAATTCCTTACATGCTAGCCAACTTAACTTAATTAAACCAGTCATGAATTGAAAAATATGTACATAATAATATATTTTCTGAATTAAATTATTATTAGGATCTTATAGTATTTTATGTGATAGCCTAACCTAAAATTTATTAAAACTAAGCATGAGTATGTAAACTATATATTCATATGTTTTATAAAATGTGTGATCCTAACCTCTACTATGAAAATTTGGGATTATTCATGTTATGTGTTGCAAAGTGATTGATTTATCTCACATTAAACATTGTAACAAAAAATGATCCTAACAAAGGCAATTTAGTAGAAAAACAAAAGAACCTCTAAATAGACAGAAATTTGAGTTGAAGTAAGTTTATGGTTAAGAATGGCTATGAAATGATAAAAGAACTATCTAGAATTAAAATATTCAGTTTAAAATGGAAATAGTTACTTTGACAGGACAACCTCTCCCTATGTTGGTTGAGGGGGATCTGGCACTTATTTTTTAGAATCATTTTACTTATGTAACAGTTGACAAATTCTGATTGTTCATTGAGGCTGGTTGTGTTGGGACATTCAACAATTTTCTGTATTTCTATTGTCTCTAGCACATTTAAAAGTCTTCCTTTTTCACAAATATATGTAGGAGATTGACATCATTGGCTTCATCAAAATTGTGTCCGGATTCAATTAAGTGGTCTGCAAATTTTGAAGTGTTCTTCCATGCAGATTTATGCTCTTTTGTCTTTTGAACTCCTCAAAAGACAAAATAGAGAAATGAGAGAGAAGTGGGGTATATATGTTGAAGTGTGGGGAGTGCAGTGCCAAGTATGTAGGTCAATCAGGCAGAAAATTTTAGACTTAGGATTTCAGAGCATAATCCTTCAGAGCATGGTCCTTGTACCAAAAATAAAACTGTAGAAAAGACAAAATTTGTGTTCTCATTTTATTTAAACGTTTTATATTATTAATGTTAGTAATACATTCTATCAATATAAGTAAACTTTGATTTTTAATTCAAATCAAAGAAATAAGTTTAATTATTTTTTCTATTCAAGTGAATTTTAATTCAAGTATGAATTTTTTTTCAATAAATTATTTACATTATTATTGTTATTCATTTTTCAATACATTCTATCAATTAAGTAGACTTTGATTTATAATTCAAAACAAGAAACTAAATTCAATTCTATTTTTTAATTGAAGTGAAATTTCCATTCACGTATGAATCTATTCATTTTTATCAAACTGATAAATTTGGAAAAATGTTTTTCTTTTAATGAGAATTCAGGACAGATTATAAAAAGAAATAAAATGAATAAAAACATTTTTCAACCTGATTTGTCTTCAATGAGATGTGCAGACTCCTATTATTATAGTAGTTATAATAAAAACAATTTAAAACTCACCTTTTCATCTGCTTTTTTATCTTGCTGAGGTCCTTTATTATTTTTTTTCTGGAAACATGATTGGAAAATATGGATGAATAATATGTCAATTTGATTTATTGATCATCACAATCACTCTATGAATTTATACCTAGAATAAGTTGTTTTTCCATTATACATGAGGCCCTCAAAATTGATTGGGTTATATCAATCAGTCCAATATGCTCTTATTGGAATGCCATTCATTACCTTTGAATGGCCAATATTACAAATAAAATCTTCAACAGCATAACATCACTGCTGGATTATTGGAAGTCATAGGCTGTCACACATATATTATAACATTTTTTATAATTGTATTTCTTTGAATACTTCTGCTATCTTGTACTAATGAAAAGATTCTACTACCTTTCATCTCAACTTACTTAACCTTAAACTGTATCAGAGAATTCCTTAAAACTTATATTTCTGTACAATATCTTTAGAAGTCAGCTCCTCTATCCAATTTCTTTGTTTACCTAATGTGCCATCATATTGTAATCATAACCTAACCTACTTGACAAGTTAGCTTTGTGAAAATAAATATCTTTTGTGGGAAAAGAATGTTTGTGCATTGAAGTCGAGTTGTAGCAAATGGCTCTATCCAGTTATTGTTTTTTTACCAGAAGCACCATTGGCCTAGATTTCTCAAAGTTATTGATGTTAGAACTTAGAATCAAAAAATGTAAGAACTTCAAGATAGCCCAATCAATAGAGGATTTTTGACAGAAGAAATTAAAGACAAGCAAGACTACAGCAATCCATAGTACATGTTTTGAAATACATTCTAGCACAATTCCTCTGAAATCCCCTTGGTGACTTATTTCTGACCCCCTCAATGTAGGTAAAATACTGACATAATATTATATTGTAATATGATTATGAATTATAATAATATTGCACTTAGTAGAGTAGCAACACTGAGCTAGGTGGTTCACACACAGAGAGTTTTACTTTTTTAGTGTGTATTTACAGTTTAAATAGAGTAAACAACGTTCAGTGTGTTATTATTAATAGCGTTATGTTAATAGCATTATATTAATAGCATTATACCCTTTAATAGCTAATAATACTGCAGTTACTAGAAATCCTATATCTCTGTAACACATCATCGTATAGGATTGATTTTCCCCAAAATATTAATAATATAATTGGCTTCAATAACCAATTCATCTATTTTCATGGTAATCCTGATAGATTTCCTGTCAAGAAAATTGGATACCCTGGAATATTGATTTTCCAACTTGATTTTTTTCTATTTTTGAGGGGACATTTTTGTATGCAGTTTACAGAAAAAATTTCAATCAAACGCTGTAGCCCTTTTCTTCCTGAAAATACATT
Organism: Conomelus anceps; assembly: GCA_948455865.1. Classification (NCBI taxonomy): domain Eukaryota; kingdom Metazoa; phylum Arthropoda; class Insecta; order Hemiptera; family Delphacidae; genus Conomelus; species Conomelus anceps. The sequence goes on from OX418216.1 coordinate 160,678,551, forward strand.
CTAGCACAATTCCTCTGAAATCCCCTTGGTGACTTATTTCTGACCCCCTCAATGTAGGTAAAATACTGACATAATATTATATTGTAATATGATTATGAATTATAATAATATTGCACTTAGTAGAGTAGCAACACTGAGCTAGGTGGTTCACACACAGAGAGTTTTACTTTTTTAGTGTGTATTTACAGTTTAAATAGAGTAAACAACGTTCAGTGTGTTATTATTAATAGCGTTATGTTAATAGCATTATATTAATAGCATTATACCCTTTAATAGCTAATAATACTGCAGTTACTAGAAATCCTATATCTCTGTAACACATCATCGTATAGGATTGATTTTCCCCAAAATATTAATAATATAATTGGCTTCAATAACCAATTCATCTATTTTCATGGTAATCCTGATAGATTTCCTGTCAAGAAAATTGGATACCCTGGAATATTGATTTTCCAACTTGATTTTTTTCTATTTTTGAGGGGACATTTTTGTATGCAGTTTACAGAAAAAATTTCAATCAAACGCTGTAGCCCTTTTCTTCCTGAATCTTATGACATGTACAGTTTTATACTTCAGTTTACCTAAATACAGTAAAAAGATGTCAATCCCATTGGTGTTCAAAAGATGGCAGACGTTGCCAACATACATATTGTTGTGGACATGGAAAGAAGGATTTTCAGTGTTATCTGCTTGTGTCAACAAGTCTTCTGGTTAAAGCAATTAACTAATTACTCTTCTTCTGTGCTCTCTTTGCCTTGTGGTTTGTTTTTGTCACTTTTATGATATTTACTTGGAACTTTGTAGAATGTTTAATTGAAATTTAATGGAATCTTATCTAATATTGTGGAAAATGCAAGAGTCCTTATTTGTTTATTTTAGAATTTGGTAGAAGTTGATAGAAAGATGGAGGGATATCTAGTTCATATCTAGATTATGGAAAAATGTATAAATAGGAGAGACTTTTGTAAAAGTTCAGTTCAGTTGTAATTCGATCTTTAATGCAATGAGTGGCAGTAGTGACAGTTCCTGTTTACCAGTGAGCACTTACTTATACAGACCGTGTTAAACAAACGTCATTTGTTACAGTGCTGATTGCAGTATTTTGTGACAGATTATTATTCAGGCTTTCTTGACAGTTTATACAGTGACTTGTAAATGCTTGTAGAGTTTCAACTGTTATGTATTAGACGCTTTTCCTTTAGTTATTAAACAGTTTATCGAATAGTTATTATTCAATATTAGATTGGCCTTTTGACATTTAGTGATTGATTTTTGTACAGTAATATTGAAAACTCTATCAGCTGAACATTATTGATTTATCTGTTCTGATTTCATTATTTTGTGTAAGAAATAACTGAACAGTGTGAGTTGTGGATAATTTGTGTTAATAAAGTGCAAGTGATATATTTAAGTGTTGCCAGCGTAATTTTAGAGATAGAACCCATAACAATTGGTGTCAGAAGTTGGGGATTTTTGTGTATTATTATAAATGGCTGGCAAAATTACATTGTGCGATTTAAAAGTGGCTGATCTCAAACGTGTATTAGAGGACTGTGATCTGGAAATAAGTCTACTCTACAAGACCGATTTTGTGAGGTGTTATTGGGAGAAGGAGAAGACCCAGCTACAAACCTCTTTGAGACTTCAGATACGAAATTGATTTCGTCATTAACATCCATGGAGGGCAAACTACAGGAGAATATGACATCCATGGAGAGCAAACTAAAAGTTATTAATGGGAACGTGGCATCAATAGAGAGAAAATTACAAGAAAATATTACTTCATTACATGAAGAAGTCACTAAGGTGAAGGAAGGCTTGAAAACAAAAAAAGACCGAATACAGGAAGCCTTCAAAACCATGGAAGGTCGACAGCAGGAAGATTTGTAAACCATGGGAAATCGGCTTATGCAGCTGGAGTGTGGTGCTGGAATTTCAGGCAACCATGAAGAAGTAAGTAAATCTTCAAGTTTTCCTGAAATAGTAATCTCAGAGAAGTCAATGATGGCTGCCAAGGAGGAAGATCTTCAGAAGCAACCATCAGTTATACCTCAGCACTCAGCACACTAAACTGCCTATTTATATGACGGAAAAGCACCTTTAGAGGACTACCAAACACTGTTCCGCCCCTTGAGACAGAAGAAATTTTGGAACTTTAGCAGATGGAATTTAGTCGAAGAAAATCTTTGGAATCACTAAAAATTTTGTTTTGGGATGTTGTTTTATTTTATAAACGGATCCAGTGAGTATGATAACTCTTCAATTCTTTTTAAAAGAAATTTCCAATTAGCCTATAGTGTTGCACAATACCCCAATCAGGAGCATTAAGTGATCAAATATAGAAAAGTTGAAGTTTCAAGTAAGGTCCAGATCTCCCATTGAAAATAACACAAGAACTAGCTAAAATTTACTTTGACATGTAACATATGGGTTAAAGTGTTAATTAGAAGAATTAGTGCCTAGAATCACATTAAATGTGGTTTTAGCGAAGTAATTTTTCAAAAAATGTCTTGGGGAGTGTCCCAAACCCCCGTTTTGGAATAAATAGCCAAGAGTATTGCTCCAATTCATGAGTAGAGGTTTACTACTCCAAATTACAAATTACTATTGTAATTATTGTACTGAGAGTCTAACCCTCCCAGTAACATCATAAGTCATCCTCCTCCGCACCCCCCAAGACTGACCCTGTATTTATGTGTTATGTAACAATACACATTAAAAGGTTATTAAAATTTGTTTTGCATTATTATCATACTTCCTAAAAACAAATACCCCATAATGAAATTTATTATTTTTATAATACATCTCTATTGTTTATTGAAAAACAAACGTAGCAGACAATAGACAGTCAAAATTCCAACATTTTTGGACTAGGGATTTAGAGTAATCAATGATTGTGATATCTGGGTGAATGTAAAGAAGCGCTAAAAGGGAACAATGGTTGTCCCTGGAAACAAGAACTCTGCCCAAAGATAAGTTTAATGAGAAATCTAGTCAGCTCCCAGAATTCATATTATCTATTCATAATTAGGTTTATATAATACAGAATTTATCAATTTCAAAATCCTTTACATACTATTAATTTTTACCGAAGACTTCTGCAATGGCAGATTTTGACAACAGTATCGATGAAAGGTCTCCATAGTCTAGTGTCATAGTCATAGTCTAACCTAACCTAATTCTTGATAAAAATATTGCACTACATAATTCCCACACCCATACAAACTTTGCGATGTACAGACAAACTTTTTCTCTGCAAATAAGTTTCTCAAGCCAAAAGAACTATCCATTGAACTTAGTAACAACTGAAAAAGAATGGCTACACTGGAAGATAACATTTCAAATTTTTTTAAGTAGTAGTAACATTTATGAGGACAAATGGACAAATTCTAGGATTGGGGTATGCCGTCTATCTCAACAATTTCAAATGGGATTGTGTCAAAATACAATACAAATACAATACAATACAGAAAAAATTAAGCTGCAGAGACGTAATTTCAACTTGATAACAATACTTTTTTATTATAAAACTATGTTTTGAAATTTAGTTCAGTCACTTGCCATTTTCAGAATTTTTATTAAAAACTGTCAAAAAACATTGTTCACAAACCAAAATAATTGATTATGAGCATAATTACATGGCACCATCAGTGCATAAATTATACTTATTCATCATAAAATTGTGAGTATTATCATTTAAAAAAGTTATTTAGAAACAATAATGCTTCCTAACCATCAAACATGTTAACAATAAATACTAGTACAATCGACTAGTTCTAGTTGTATAAATCTTGACTATTTAAAAGTTACTTTACATTTAGGCCGGCCACACACATGAACAGTCGAGGCGAGGCATTTCGACTAAAGGCGAGGCATTTTGACTAAAGGCGTCTTGAGCGACAGAGAAAGCATGGGCGCTTACAGAGCACCATACACTTCAAGAGACGAGGCGAAAAGGCGCCTTCAGTCACAGAGCAAAACAGTCAAGAATTACATTTTGCCTAAAGTCAGGAAGAGTCAGAGCATTCTGCGCATGCGCGAAGTCACGTGACCTCCACCACTCAGCTTCTATTGAGTGTCCACTTTGCCGGATCTGACCGCAACTCAACAATGAAACCACTTATATCCATTTTGTGATTAATACAGGGGTGCCCACAGGTGAGGAGCTATGTCGCATACTGCATTATTGAAATTCTTGGGGGGTTCCAAAAAAGTTTGGTGGGGGGGATGGATATTTGATTGTTTAAAAACCATTCAGGTTCACATTCTTATTCAGCTATTTCGCAATTAAGTTTATTTAAGTTCATATTATATATTCATTTCATTGATATTTCTTTTTTACCTTTACAAAAAAATGCAACTCATGTAAAGAATCTCAAAAAATATACATACATTTTGTATATTATCGACTGGGTTTGAATTTTTCCAATACCTATATAAATCTTCTTTTAGTTTTAGATAGAATAAGGGGGCTTATTTTTTTATGGTGCCTAATTTATTAGGGGAGCTGGTGCTAAATTTAGGGGGGTGAGCACACCTGATTAATAGGGTGTCCCCACATTCTTCTATTTATCACACTGCGATCCAGCAACTAAATGAAATTCCACATCATTAGAACTATCTCTTAATCCTCATCCATCATGCCTCGATTAACGCTACTAGAGACACTAGAAACTTCTATAATGAAACTACTATAATGAAACACTAGAACTGCTATTTGTTCACTCTGCAAAAGCACAGTCACAACTTGGCTGTAAAACCGAGCCAAATTTTGGCCATTACTTGCCTCACCTTCTATTGTGTGTGTCCGCTTTGCGAAAGGCAAGTCAAGCATCTTGACTGAAGTCATTTTGCCTCGCCTCGACTGTTCATGTGTGTGGCCGGCCTTACAATCAAGTTGATGTGATTGAGTGATGTGTCGAGTCGAGTAGAGTATTCGAGTCGACTCGATTACTCAAGGGAATCGATTCGATTCGAGTCTTCATCTTTGGGACTCGAGTACTCACTCTTCACTTTTCCACTGACTTACCTGGACGTTTTCGCTACTGTTGTTGTTCTTATGACTGAGAGAAAATTAAGCATTCATATATTTATTTATTCTATCACATATAAATATATTGATATGCTAATTATTCGTGAATCATATTTCATATCAATGTATTCAAGTGTAACTGATAGGTTGGCTTATTCACATGGGTGAATATTATTCACCCATAATCAAAATGTACAATAACTTGATGGAAAGTGGATCTAATCTAATTCAGTCTGAATCTGAACTGATTTCTATGTAGGTTAGTCCTATCACAGACAATAGAACTATCGTCGTTTCTGTAATCTGTGGTCCTAGGCACTACGAGTACGAGTAGAAGTCTATTGAGTCAACTCATGACATGACTCTATTCTCATGAGTGCTATTCTATCAATATAGGTTAGGGAGACTCAAAGTACTCGAGTCGGAACCGAGTACTCCTAGGTAATGAGTCCAGTTAACTCGAGTCCATCAAGTACTCGAGTCGACACATAGTTGCCAAATAGCATTCTCGACTATCAAGAGAGCTGTGCTGATGACAGTGGGCGATTTAGTAACTAAGCAAGTAGTGAGTAGAGACGTTACAGGCCAACCGTGCTACAGCAGCTCGGCATGTCAACCCAAATATTATAGAATTAATGGAGCTCCCAAAATTACCCCCCTACTATGGAATTTCATAGACAATAAATAATATTGCAATGCAGAATGAAATATGAAGTTTACCAAGAATAATTTAATAAAATTTCATCAAAGCAGTTGATTGGTGTTATCACAGAAAATTCAATATGTCTTATCCAAAGTGATATGTTGGCAGCCTGTGAAGTTAAATGTTTCATCCATGTTGCCTTTGGTCACAATAACATTGTATTTTGGTGTTGGCTACACTGCCAGCAAGTAGCAAAAAAAGTAGATAGGCTCTCAACTTTTTTTGTTTTTGGTTACATTTACCAGTAAATGGGAAGATTCCCAGGACCTCATTGGACATTTGTTTCTTCATTCAGTAGTTATGATAGAAAAACCAATAATATTTCCTTGTGCAAATCTGACTTCTAGTGATTTGACTTATTTTAAATGAATGCAGTTTATTTGACAATAAGCCTTTTCATTATTGTATTATAGTAATCAACATTTGGACCACTTTTTCAATTTGAAGTTAGAAACCTAATTAAGAGAACTTCAAGTAATAATATTTGGTAAGGAGTGAGCTTTTTTACTGTTTTGTAGTATTATATATTGATATCAGTGTTCAAAGCTAATCTAATCTAACCAAAGCCAACCTTACCCAAAGCCTTACCCAACCAGACCTAACCTAACCCACAGCCAACCTAATATAACATTACTGGATCAGACATATCTAGCAATGCTGGGTTAGCTTTGGTTAGGCTATTTTGGCTTTAGTTTGGCTAGGTTGGGTTAGATTAGCTTAGGTTAGGTTGGGTTGGTTTTGGTTAGGCTAGGTTTGGTTAGGTTAGCTTGGATTTGGGTTAGGTTAGCTTTACTTTGGTTAGGTCACTTTTGCTTTGGTTAGGCTGGGTTGGCTTAGTAAGGTTAGTTTAGCTTTGGTTAGGCTAGGTTATATTAGGTTGGGTTAGGCTAGATGAGCATCAATGACAATTGGCAAGTTAAGAAACTAAGCAAGTACTGAGTAAAAAATTATAGGCTGACCAAGTTTCCCCTCCAGAGACACCAATGCTGGCATTGTTGAATGTATTTTTTGTTTTGCAGTGTTGTGCAACTCGTTACTTACCAGCAAATCTACTATCTGGGTGCCAACGTACCCCATGACCACTCATCTCCGCTAGCCAGTTAGTCCTCTGTCTACTAGACTAGCTACAAAAAAATGAGCCAATCTACTGTTTTTGTTACTAGCTGGCAGTGGAGCCAACACTAACATACAATGTTATTGTGACCAAAGCTGACACACATGGAAGATTTATCCACAAAGGCTGCCAACATAACACCTCAGATGAGACATATTGAATTTAATGTGATAATACCAATGAACTGTTTGTTGAAAGTTTATTTAATAATTTTTGGTGAACTTAATATTCTCATTTTGCATTGCAATATTATTTATTGTCTTTGAAATTCCATAGTGTGGTGTAATTCTGGAAGTTCCATTAGTTCTATAATTTGGCTTGGCATGCTGAGCTGCTGAAGCTTGGTCGGCCTGTAACGTTTCTACTCACTACTCGCTTAGTTACCAAACTTGCCCAGGTCAGCTTTGGTTAGCTTATTAGTTATTGCACAGAAAATATTAAATAGAACTCCATTCTATAAAATATCATTACCATATTAAACTTCTTTTTCAAATAATTTAAATTTATTATTTTTATTCTTGATTTATATTACTCAATTCATATTTTATTTTAGAATATCACATTATTTCCTACTATGATAAAGAATTCTGATTTATTAAAATAATCATACTAATCATTGATATAATCGATGAGGCCATGAACGGTATAATCGATACAACCATGAACAATATTAATTTGATCAATACTCAATAACAATGGTTCAATCGCCTTCTGCTATGTTTACGATATCTCCAGAAAGATACTGGTGACACAATTATGGATGTTATAAAACTTTTCAATGCCGAGGAATTGAATCTCAGTATTGAGGATGTGACAAATAGAGACCTGTGGAATGGGACATTGAATAAATTTGGTGGTTTTCGGAAGCATGAAAGAAGACAGGATGAAAGGAAAGGATATATCTGAACTGTGGAGCAAAAAGCAGCAATGTCGTCAAGAATGAATGAATGAATGGTGCTGTTGAACTTCGTATCACCAACTCTCTTTGAAATCATTTTTCTGGATGCACAGTTTTTGATAAAGTGTTAACCTTACTGGAGGAAATTTTTGTCAGGCCTAAAAATGAAGTATTTGCTAGATATTGTCTTGCTAATCATAAACGGTCAAAGAATGAGTCTATTGACAGTTACTATTCAAAATTGAAGAAAATGAGTAATGCCTGTAATTTTCAAGCTGTCAGTGCAGAAAATAATAAAAACGATCATATCCAAGATGTGTTTGTCTCAGGACTGCAGTCTACAAGAATTGGACAAAGATTATTTAAAAAGGAATTGCTTACATTGCAAGAAGCTATTGAATTTTTTTTCTGCTCAAAATTTTGCTGATTCTTATGAGGACACCAATGATGTAAACATTAATTCTATTTCAAAAGACGATTCACAAGATGATGTCAACCTTATTGCAAGTACAGATAATTCTAAGAATAGAACGAATTCGAATACTTGTTGATATTGTGGGTATAATAAACATCCAGAGGGCCGCCTATGCCCAGCTAAAGGAAAAATGTGTAATGAATACCAGTGCATCATTGGACACATTGCAAATGTGTATAAAACAAGAAATCCATCTCCAAGAAAAGAAGTGGCAACAGCCGCTACAAGTGCTGCTGTTACCCCTAACAGCCTATCAAAGACTGTGATTAGAATCAAAATGAATGTAATAATTACATGTGCCCTTATTGATATTGGCAGCTCTGCTAACTTCATAGATGAAGAATTTTCACTACAAAATCATATGAAATCAGTCCCTAGTTCTTTTGTGATTACACTTGTATCAAGCCAGTGCCATATGAAGACAAAAGCTTGTGTACTTGGAAATATTGTCTTCAATGATCGATCACACATACAATGATGTTCCTCTTTTAGGATTACATAAATGCTATGCAAATTTTATACTAGGGCACGATTTTCTAAGAAATCACTCTTATATCAAGTTTGCTTTTGGTGGTCCTCAGCTAACCTTAAATATTGGTACCATCAATTTGTCTTTGGCAGAAACCCAAAACTGTATTTTACCTTAAGAAAAAGTCAAGCCAGTTCCTCTATTTTCTGATTTGACTGTTGATTGCCGCCCAATTGTTACTAAATCTAGAAGACACACAAGTCAAGATAGGGAGCTTATGATAGATGAAGTTCAACGGCTCCTAGCTGCCGGAGTTATAAAGAGAAGTCAGTCTTCTTGGCATGCTCAAGCATTTGTGATATCCAGCAAGAACCATAAAAAAAGAATGATTATTGATTATTCCAAGACAATAAATTGTTTCATAAACCTGGATGCATATCTCCTTCCATTAATAGAAAACCTGATAAATTCTGTAGCAAAAAACTCCATCTTGAGCACTATAGATCTCAAGAGTGCATACCATCAAATACCAATCCTAGAAAGTGAGAGGCCATACATCAGCTTTGAAGTTGACCATAAGTTATATCAATTCAAATGAATCCTGTTTGGTGTTACAAATGGCATTGCTGCCTTCCAAAGAATAATCAATTTGATAATAGAGTGTGAAAACTTAGAGGGCTGTTATGCATACTTAGATAACATTATAATTCGTGGAGAAAACCAGAACCACCATGACAAGAATTTGAATGCCTTCATCAAAGCTTCTGAGAAGTGGGGCTTAACCCTTAATGAACAGAAGTGTACATTTTCAAAGAATTCATTGATGTTTCTAGGTTTTTCAATTAGCAAAGGGACAATAAAGCCGGATCCAGAGCATCTCAGACCACTCCTTAGTTATCCAGCACCTCAAGCCCAGTCCTTAGTTATCCAGTCCCTGCTCAAGCCCAAACATTGCAAAATGGGCTAAAACTTAAATCAACTCTATCACATTCTCTAATTTTATCAATTTAAGTGCATTTTAATTTCAATTCAATTAACTCTATTTCAATAAGTGATGTTATTGTATTGATTTACTTACATTAATATAATACAGAATAATGCTTTCCATAAAATCAAGTTCATGCCTGAATGACTTGAATTTGAAATATTTATTTATGATTAAAAAGCTGTAATTAAATGAATTTAATTTATTTAATAATTTGAATCAATTTTTTATATTATTAATGTTAGTAATACATTCTATCAATATAAGTAAACTTTGATTTTTAATTCAAATCAAAGAAATAAATTTAATTTTTTTTTTTTTTTATTCAAGTGAATTTTAATTTAAGTAGTATGAATCTATTTATTTTTTCAATAAATTTTTTACATTATTGTTATTTATTTTTTAAGTAGACTTCCATTTAAGTAGACTTTGATTCATAATTCGAAACAAGAAACTAAATTCAATTTAATTTGTTAATTGAAGTGAAATTTCTATTCAAGTATGAATCTATTTATTTTTATTAAACTGATAAATTTGGAAAAAATAGTTTTTCTTTCAAACAGAATTCAGGACAGAAAAGGAAGAAATAAAATGAATGAAAGATTAATTCAACCTGATTTGTCTTCAATGAAATGTGCAGACTCCTATTATTATAGTAGTTATAATAAGAACAATTTAAAACCCACCTTTTTATCCACTTTTTTATCTTGCTGACGTCCTTTATTCTTTTTTTTCTGGAAACATGATTAGAAAATACTTTAATTGATCATCACAATCTCTCTATGGATTTATATCTAGAATAAATTGTTTTTCCATTATACATGAGGCCCTCAAAATTGATTAGATTATATCAATCAGTCCAGTATGCTCTTATTGGAATGCCATTCATTGCCATTGAATAGCTGATATTGGAAAAGACAAATAAAATCTTCAACAGCATAACATCACTGCTGGATTATTGGAAGTCAAAGGCTGCCACACATATATTATAACATTTTTTATAATTGTATTTCTTTGAATACTTCTGCTATCTTGTACTAATGAAAAGATTCTACTATCTTTCATCTCAACTTACTAGACCTTAAACTGCATCAGAGAATTCCTTAAAACTTATATTTCTGTACAATATATTTAGAAGGCAGCTCCTCTATGCAATCTCGTTGTGCATCTAATGTGCATCATATTGTAATCATAACCTAACCTACTCGACAATTTAGCTTTGTGATGTATTTAATCGGGTCGATAGAATTCGCTAAGTCGGAATTGGCTGAGTCTATGTTAATACTGCCATAAGAGTCGAAACTGCATCGAGCGGAACTCACTAAGTCTGAATTGACTGTTTCTGCAAAACCGGAATCCGCTGATTCGGAATTCACTGTATCGCGCGCTTTTCTATCAGCAGTGCCAGATGAAATCAGTTGTTGTGGGACCGTATCATATTTTGATACTGTATCAAAACTGCGTATCTTCATTGCGAGTAGCGGTTACAGAAATGGTGGGATTATTAATATACTCTACTACTGCAAAAGTCACTGACTGATTGATATTAAAGATTTTGATGATGCAGGTTGATTTTCGGGGGGTTTTCTATCAGAAACTCTTTGAGTGAGATTCGACTGGGGAATAATTCCAACATTGTTGAAAAGGGGCCCCTATTTTTTTAAGGGGGGCTCAATTTACCCTCGATTTTTGGGGTGTTTTATTTTGATTTTGGTGATTTTAAATGAAATTTAACTTGATTTTAGTGGGGGTTTGACCCTAGAAAAAATTTCGAAAAACTTGATGTGGGGTGTTTTAGAGGGGGGTCAAAAAAGTAAAAATTTCAAATATTGAGACATTTCGAAATGTATTTTTCCTACAACTGCTCGTAAAGTAGTTCTTTACATACTGAAAACTAATTGTAAAATACCTCTTTACTGCTCAGCAAGCGGTAAAGTACTTTACGCTCGCCAGCTGTTTTCTTTACGCTTCTGTTTTGATTTTGATACCTTCTCATTGGTGGATCACGGAATCCGTGAAATTCACATAACCTCAAAAATGGCGAACGCTAACCAAATCCGCGCACGTCTGTGATGTTACAAACTACAAGGTTTTATTGTGTTGGAATCCAGAACTGCAGTTTTAGGAAAAATATTGTATGCAATTCGCGCATGAAGCTTCTTTATTGCTCTCGCAAAATTACTGCGCTCTGCTACGCGTCGCGCAGTAAATGTTTTGGCTCGAGCGATAAAGTCGCGCTTCACGCTCTTAATGCATAAATAACTATTTTTAAATTTGTTGTGCTTGTTAAGCTGAACACATGGTAGTAAGAAATTCTTTTGGTCAGGCTGTTTAGGGGTGGGAGTTGGGGGAAATTTGCTGAATTTTTTTTCCAACAAAGTTGTTTTGGGGAAAAATAATGGTTTTTATGGTTGATAATGGGAGGTAACTATATTTTGTGAAGGATGAAATTGAATGGTGCTACAAATTTTGATTAAGGGGGTTGGCAGGGTAGGATGAAAAATGGGGGTAAAACTAAATATCAAGATATTTGAGAAATTCTTTTTTCCATTAAATAGAGCATAATAAACTGTAGGTGCCCCGATTTGAAAAATTTCGAAAAAACATCCCTCTTGGAGTAGGGGGCGAAAAACGTCATTTCACTGATTTTAGGGGGGGCAAATGCAGGAAATTGGATTTTGAACTTTTTTGTTGATCAATACTATTGCAATTTTATTGGTGGAGGTTCATTGTAGAATAAGGCTCATGCTGAAAATCTATGAGAAAGTGTTTTTAATTATCAGGGGTAGAAAAAATTAGAAATTTTTTAATATTTGTTTTCTGTAGATTTGAACGATGGGGATTGATAAAGCAATAAGAATTAAGTGGAAAATATTCGTGAATATTTTTCGAAATAATCATCCCCTTCGGAGTTGGGGTGCCCAAATAAAGGCATATTGGAAAAATACAAATTTGAAAAGTTTTGACTTTTTTGTCTGTGAGAAATTTGAACCTTTCCTGATAGCATGCTGTTATTAAAACTGAGTTTAGAACAGTAAACCAAAGAAATTCCTAATTTCTTCATGAGGGTGATTTTTGCAAAATGTTTTAAATTTTGGTATTTTCAAATATTGAATTTTTCAAACTTTTATCTATGAGAGTTGATTAACAATGGAAAAATAACTCAAAAGTGTTCATAATGATTTTTCGAATAAATCACCCCCTTCAGAGTGAGGGTTGCCCAAACTGAGGCATATTGGAGAAATGCAATTTTGGAAATTTTTTGACTTCTTTGTTTATTAATAATTGAGATTTTTTCTGATTGCAAGCCAATATTAGAACCAAGTTTAGAACAGGAAACCAAAGAAAATCCAAATTTTTTGATAAGGGTGGTTTTTGCAAAATGTTTTAAATTTTGGTATTATCAAATAGTGAATTTTTAAAAATTTTATGTATGGGTTTTACAATAAAAAAAAGTCAAAACTGTTCTTGAGAATTTTTTGAAAAAATCATTCCATTCAGAGTGAGGGATGCCTAATTTGAGGCATCTTGAAAAATTGGAATTTTGAAAAAAAAATCTTTTTTTTTCTCTAATTGGTTGCTCATATCAAACTCAATGAAGAACAAAATACCATTGAAATTCAGAGTTAATTGATAGGGGTGGTTTTGGGGAGGTGATGAGTATTTTGAACTTTTCAAATATTTCATTTTTACAAATTCTACTAATGGGAATCAAATAGATATTAAAAAATGAATCGAAAGTATTTTTGGAACTTTTACGAAAAAAGCATCCCCTTTTGAGTGAGGGGTGTCTAAAGTTCGAAATCTTCAAAAATTTGATTTTGAAAACGTTTGCTCTCTTGTTCATGGAAAATTAGAACTTGTTTGATTGATGGCTAACATTGAAAACAGGATGAAACAGGAAAATAATTGAAATCTTCCTTCTTAGGATTGGGGTGGCTTTTAGGAGAGGCTGAAAATGTATGAATTTTGCAAATGTTGATGCCTTGCAAATTTTATTGATGAAAATCGATTAAACATAGAAAATTCTATTTCAAAACTAGAAATATGCAGAAAGTCTATTCACAAACTTCACAAACAAATGTGTTTGAAAATTGCACAAAGAAATCTGCAGTGGAGTCAGGCATTCCATCACCGACATAATATCACAGACCCAGTTGCGGGGTGCAGGGGGTGCAACCCCCTGCCGAACGCAAACCGTATAACGCAAAGCGTATGTATTTAGTGTTCAAATCGACCGGAAACGATAATTATATTGATGGATTATTTACATTTGATTTTGAAAAGATAAGGAAATATTTCTATGAGAAAGGAACAGTATTCAGTACAGAAAGTATAATAAAGGAAAACATAAAGATAAGAAAAGTACTCGTATTTACAAAGTGCAGGTTCACTTTTCATAATATTGATATTGCCAAATTAATTGAGACTTTGTTTATAAAAGTAAACATTCACTGGAGACTTTTTTGAGAATATTTCCTGCTGCTAAGAAAGTCGCAGGGCCGGATTTATCATATTGATGCCCTTGGGCCCAATATTTTTTTCGCCCCTAGTCTGGCCAAAAAAATATAAAACTGATAGTGCATGTTTTCTCTCTGAAAAATTAAACTACTTTCCAAGTACTTCTAAATAATTATTGATGATAAGTTTCTTCTTTGGAGCCTTTCAAAAAATAATATTAAGCTTATAAGCAAATTGGAAACATCACTTTACAAATGGATTTCATCATTTTCAAGGAGTTAATTCGGTTCTCGGCTTACAAAAATTCCGTTCTATAACACTTTCAACAATTCTATATATTCATATCTGAGACTGTATCTAGATTATAATTATTTGCAAAGCAATAGATTTGGTTCAATTAAATTGAAACAAAAAAAATGTAATTTATTTAGTTTTAGCCGCCAGAAATGAGATTCCTCATTTGTGAGAAATCCGCCAAAAATGAGAACGTTAGGAATTCAATGAGATGAAATAAATTGGTGCTGTAAGAGACAGTGCAGTAATATCATTGTCGAAGCAGGAGAGGATGTCAGTCACAGTCAGGATAAAGGTATAGAGAGAGGAGAGTTTTGCAAAACTCATGCTTTATGTTATAATTAAATGAAGAATGGAATAAGAGATTCAATGAAGAATCATTAAATTTCGCTGAATCTGTAGATGCACTCACAAATTTGAGTCAAGAAAAGTCTTTCTTGAACAAAAACTAAGTTAACTTATTATCTCAGAAAATTAAAAAACTTGAATAAAATTTCTGAGTCCAAGTCATCTAAAAATGATTTACTTTTACAGTCTATAACAATGTGGAAGACAGTTATAATTCTCACCTAGAAGAACTATTCATAATGCAAAAATTAATTATCAAAATCATACTTAATACGAGGTTTTTAAAAGCCTAGGACTTTTCCAACCAACTTAATTTCTGATGAATTTGATGTCATGAGGTCATGACAGTTATACAGTTGTATGTAACTAGCAGGTTCCTGTGCTTCGCTAAGGGGAACATAACGGAAAAGGTTCTTTTTAGATAAATATAGAATTTTACAGTAGTGGACTGATCATCTTACTTGCTTCTTACGAATAAAAACAATATACTGTACATGCATATATTTTATTTTGTATGACAAATAGGCTCTCTCTCTCTCACCCTCTCCCACACTCGCTCCTCGCTCTCTCTCACTCTCCCTCTCACACACATACTATCTCACTCACTCTTTCTCTCTCTCTCACACTTTCTCGTAGCGAAGCACGGGTACCTAAACGGACTCGCCCGGTGTTTGACATGTCAGAGCATCTTCATTATCATAACTTTTCATTGTAATATGTTAGAATATCATATTATGCTCAATATGTTAGGGCGTCTCCAATTATTCCTTGATCGTACCGTTTCATAATGAGTATATATGGTATCCTTTTGGACCCTTAGAGACAAAAGATCTTAAAATCTGTACTCAGTGTGCGTCTAATATGTATGAAGATATTTGTGCGAAATTTCAAGTTTGTAGCCTTTAGTAGTTCGGGCTGTGGTGTCTGATGAGGTTGATTTTTGCTGAAAAATTGCGAAAATGCCTCCTCCTGGACCCCCCTGTGAACCCGGTCGGATTTTTCTGCATAGATCAAAGTTTTTTTAGTAGCTGAACAAAACGTTCCTCATGACTTTAATGTGCGATGAGCGGTTAAAAAGAACAAAAATTTTGGGGGTCCCAGCTCCCTCAGGGCTCAGAGGGGCAAATTTTTGAAAATCCTGGGTGCCTTGAGGCAAGTGCGCAAGATTTCAAGTTTGTATGCTCAGTAGTTTGGGATGTGTGATTTCAGTCTGTCGGGCCTTAGCCTTTTATATAATTATATAGATGAATGTAGGTGGTTAAATTTATAATCAAACAGCATCCAATGGCTGTTTTCGGTACCGTACCAAAAATTACGGACGTAAATCGCTTTCCTTTTAACTTTCCGTTGTATGTAATGGAAACAATGTATTCTTATGGGAGTGCGTTCCAATTTATCTTTACCTATACTACCAAATTTAGCCGGCAGCTGATTGTGAACGGAAAGTTGGAAGGAAAACGATTTACGTACATACTTTTCGGTACCGAAAATAGCTAATAGCCATTGGAAAGCATAGCTTTATGCAATTTCATGACTATAGTGCACATAAGAATAAATTTGGATCGAAGATTCAAATTCAAACTCATTTATTTTATTCTCCCAGCTGATACAATACATGATCATCAATATTTTGAAAGGAAATCTCTATAAAATTTAAAAAAATAGAAAGATTAAAACAAATTTTTGATGGTTGAAAAATAAAGTAATTATTGGATGAATTTTATTAAATAATTGAATAAATTGAAGAATTATTCAAAGATACAAAGATGAGATACAATTTGATAACGCTAATATGATTGTGATGTATGTACATGAAACGGTGAAGTTTATTCTTGGAGAAAGATATTCAAGGATAACATGAGAAATACAGATAAATAAATAGATGGAGAGAGAGAACGAGGAGAAAGAGAGTGAGTGAGAGAGATTGATTGATTAAATGTATTTATTAGGGGCGGAGTTAGACTACAGACCCTCTCTGTCACACAACTCTATACAACCCTAACAGAGAGAGACATAGTGATAAAATGAGTGAGTGATTGAATGAGTGAGTGAATGAATGAATGAATTAATAAATTCATTCATTTTTGGATATGGGTAAAGCTGAAAAGCTTTTTTCACGCCCATATCCACAAAAAAACATACTTGTTTACATAGCTAGAGCGTAGAATGAAAAAAATTATAAATATAATACATCTTCGAAGTATCAAACTTGATAAATAATTTCAAGTCTTGCCTTAAAAATGTCAAGAACTTAAAAAAAATTAATTCATTATGCTACTATACAGTATTTTACACAAAAAAGGAAACATCAACATGTAAATAAGAACTCACAAATTAGGGTATGAAACACAACTCAAATTAAACGTGACCTCAAGGATGTTTTTAAGGCTTCAGAAGATATTTTATATTTTATTACTATTGGGAGGAGATTCTATGCAGAAGGACATTACTATGGAGAAGCATTTTTATGTATCGGGATTTGCAAAGTATGGTCCCCTCCTCTTATAACTCTACCATGTACATTTCTCATTTAAGTTAAAGATTCAGCTAAAAGATTCAGCTTTTAGATAATATGTTGGTGTGCTGAATTTTAGAGAGAGATACAGAAAGAAATAGCAAGCGAGAAAGAGAGAGTGAGTGAGAGAGTGTGTGTGAGAAAGTAATTTAAAACCAAAAATACCTACTAAAAAAAAGAAAAATCAGATTAGATTAATTTTCATGTGGAATGCCATTTTCTGTCATAGATGACATAATGTTGACAGATGTCAACAATGAAGATGATACATGATAATATAATAAGATATACATGATTATACGATAATGGGCTACGTGTTGTGTGTATGTGTGTTTGAGAGAGAGAAAGATTGAGATTATTATTTACTTCATTCATATAAAGATAACAAAATAAATCAGCTAGAGTTCTAGATTATGCAACTTGAAAGAAATAAAAGTAATTATTTCAGTAATTTTACGGAGCTCAAGCTAAATAACTAATTATTATACAACGACTTGAAGATAAGATGTGATTTGATATGATTACGATGTATCTACTACATGAAACAGCGAAATTTGAACGTGTGATTGTCCACTCTTGGAAAATTATATTCAAAGATACCCTTCCCAATAATACTTGACCGGTTTTTGTAAAATAAATTTTTAATAAGTGAAACTAAAAACAGAATTAAAATTCCGTTTCTAAGAAAGAGAGAGATTGAGTGAGAAAGAGAGAGATCGAGTGAAGGAGAGTCAGAGAGAGAAATATTGGAGATCAAAAACAGAAACAATACTGATGTAGCAATAATGTGTAGGCCTAGTATTATTCCTAGCCGAGGCACTCAAGCGGTAATTAGAAGGAAAACAATCTTAAAATATTTAAATCATTAACTTTTTAAGTGAATTCAACGACTTGCAGTCAAATTTTCATTAAGAATAAGTAGAATTTACTTACTCTGTATGCCGAACGTTTTCGAATCTTTGAGATCCTTGTAGGATCTTGAAGGATCCTACAAGGATCTCAAAGATTCGAAAACGTTCGGCCTACAGAGTAAGTAAATTCTACTCATTCTTGATGAAAATTTGACTGCAAGTCGTTGAATTCACTTAAAAAGTTAATATTAACAACGCAGTTCATCATGGAACAAGAAATCCAGGAATTTAATAAGAATCTTCATTAAAATACGAATTACTGTATTGGTAAAATAAGCAGATATGTAGTCAGCGCGATCGGTATAATTATAGTAGCGTAATTTTAGAGTCAGAACTTAATTTATTATGGTTTTATACACCATCTTACATCAAATGTAAAATAATCAAGCATTTTTATTTCAACATCTGTAACTAACTTTTCAAAAATGAGAAAAATCACATTTTTGGCAGTTTTTGTAAATTTCAAGTGCGATGCGCGATCGGAGAAAGTTGACCAATTATTGAATTTTTACCTTCAGCAGTTTTTCTTCCGATTGCAATACGAACTTTTCTAATCTCAAGCTTTAAAAAAAAACTTAAATCAATAAAATAAAAATATATTTTATAAATAAATGAATAAAAACAAATAACATTTCATAACTAAATAAATTTTTTGGCTAATTATGTATGAATAATCTAAATTCAAGAATAAAATAATCAAAAATTTGCATGCGGTAGACATTTCAAACGTAGAGGTACGAACGTACGGTAGGTATTACCGTACGCATCACCTAGCGCGTAGACATTTCAAACGTAGAGGTACGAGCGTACGGTAGGTATTACCGTACGCATCACCTAGCGCCTGGCATTGCTGGCCAGAATCAACGAGTTCCGAGTTAGCCAATTCCGCCGGCGACAGAAACAGCGACTTCCTTACTTGGCCAATTCCACAAACAGACTTAGCCAGTTCCGAGTTAGCGAATTCCGCGTTCCCATTTAATCCAATTAGGACTGATTATATAAATATAAATTCAAATATAAAGAATCGCAACTCTTGATGTTTATTTTGTCTTTGAGGAAAAATAATGTTTGTGCACCGAAGTTGAGTTGTAGCAAATAGCTCTCGCCAGATTTCTTTTTGCCAGATATCATTTATCTCAGCAGCCAGGGGGAGATACTTGGAGATTTTCTTATTGTAGTACTGATCCAAGTTGTGGCAGCATGTTATACCAACATCTATTAAAATAGTTCCCCTGGTCTGCTTATTCATTAGAATTATATCTGGCCTATTATGTGCAATTGTTCTATCTGTCAAGACTGATCTGTCCCAATACAATTAATGTTTACAATTAATACCAATGTTTTTATTTTTAAAAACATGTTTTTTCCATTGAGATGCAATTTCAGAAGGGTCTTCTCTCTTAGCAAATATGCATCTCTCATATTCTGCTTCATTTCCTTTTGCTGTATTTACTTGGACTGACCAAATCCTAGGTACTTATAGACATCATCTGGTCCCATTCATCAAACTCATCATCACAGTTTACCTCAAGTTTATGGAGCTTCACTTGTCCCTTGAGTACACTTAGAGTTTTACACTTTTCCAGTCCAAACCTCATTTTTATATTAGCAGGAAATGTTCTCACTAACTGCAACATCTCTACCAGCTGATTTTCAGTCCCTGCATAAAGGTTAAATTGATGATGAGAGCACTATCAAAGTCCAGAATTGCTGAAAATTTGGTTTTGGAGGGACTATCTTAAAAAACCTTCCAGGGGGGTTATCCCCTTTTTCAAAGAAGTTAGTCATAGCCTATCTTATCTTCATGAATTGCTAAGGGATTGTTCCTTCTTTCACAACACTATTAAGAAAGAAGATTTTAAGAAAAACGTAGAACTTCGTGTTTTACATTGTTATAAAAAGTATTTAAAAAATTCTCTTCACCAAAAACAAGTTTGCAGGTGTTCAATGATACCCCATTCCAGGCACTTAAGCAATATTGAGCAATAGTAAATAGATAAAAACTCAAACTCCTTCCACACTCTCATTAGCATTTATAATATATTGTATACAATAATATATGTTTGTTTTTAGTAGATTACATTTTAGAGACTCCAGTTAAGGAGTATAACACAAATAAAATTAACAATTATAAAATCTTATACGCTAGTCACCATAATTACTATATAAATTAGTTGAGGTGAGGCTTAATTTTGATGTGAAAGGAACTCTTGTGCACTATAAAAAGCTTTATCAACAAAATATTTTTTCAATTGTTTTTTAAATATTTCTATATTTTCAAGACTTTAGAAACTGCGGTAGCTTGTTGTAAAGTTTCATACCAATGTAACTAGGTTTTTGTTTAAATAAGCTACTATTGTAATAATGTCCGTGGACTCTTGTATTATAATCGTGTACATCAAAATTGTAAACAAAATACTGTATGTATGTTATTTACTTGCATAATAATTGTTGATCTGACTTGTTTTGTGTGATGGAGTCTCCAAGACATAATCTAAAAAAAATGTATTGGAGACAACAAGATAGCTGCTGGTATTTGTATTTCTTTTTCTATTTTTAATTTTTTTTCTTGCTGATGATGCACACATACGTCCGTGACTTGTGCGTGGGTTATGAGTTGAATGATAACAGATAGATGCTAGACAGAGGAGCGGGAATTAAATTCACAACCGCTTAAACGACAGCAAGCTGAAGTTGCAACGCCCAAACCAACTGCGCTAAGAGGCCTGCCATTAGTTATGTGGCCTGGCATGTTACGCCCAATAAGCTAAGAGAATGTGAAATTAGTCACTCAAATGAATGAGTTTAAATATCTGTGAATGAATTTTTCAGTGAAAAATAACTTCACTATGAGATAGATTCATTCCACTTTTTTTTATTAAGTACATATTTTTAAAGTTTAGGTATTCTTTTTGAATCACCTGACATAACATAACAATACTACACCGAAAAAGGCAGGCTTTGCTCTGAAGTTGATTGAGAAAGTAATGGATGCTAATAATAATCTTCCTTCTCATTCTAAATCCTCAAATAAACGCGATTATATGTGTAATTATCTTATCAACATCCTGAAACACTATTCCTTGATTGAACATGGTCAATTTTACTGTGTCAGACAAATTTATCAAAATTAAATTCCTTAAACATGATAGCTATTTATGATATTTTCTCTCTTCCCACTTCTAACATTATTATTATTTTTCATTTTCATATTTTAAATTGATTTATTCCTGCATTCTTTTTTAAAATTATTATTGTTTATTGAAAAATTATATGATTGCAACCTGAGATTTGTAGTTTACTATTATTGATTATTAGTCCAGATTATCAGAATTTCATTGTAATAGAAAGCAGGCTGATGAAGCTTCTTTTCAGAAATGAAATGTATCCCTCCAGTTTTTCCAATATAAGTGAGTAAAGAAAATATATTCTATTAAAATACAGTGTCAGCTTTGATAACAAATTGTAATGGATTAATTTAAAAAATCATTTTTGAAAAATCCCTGCTCAAGCCCTAACATTGCAAAATGAACTAAATTTAAATAAAATTTAATAGATTCTCCAATTTTATCAATTTATGTGCATTTCAGTTTTAATTCAATTAACTCTATATTTCATTAAGTATTGTTATAATATTGATCAACTTATATTAATATAATTCGGAATAATAATTTCCATAAAATTAATTTTATGCTTAAATGACCTGAATTTCAAATATTCAATTATGATAAAAAAGCTATAATTAATTATCAAATTTACTAAATATTCTTATAAATTTTCTTATATTATTGATGTTATTCATTTTTTTTTTTTAATTCTATTAATTGAAGGGAACTTTGATTTTTAATTCAAATCAAGGAACTAGATTTATATTGATTCAATTCAAGTAAATTTCCATTCAAGTTTAAATCTATTCATTTGTATTAATCTGATAAATTTAGAAACAATAGTTTTTCTCTCAAAGAGAATTCAGGACAGGATAAGAAGAAAAAAAATGAATAGAAAATTATTTCAACCTGATATGTCTTCAATGAAATGTGCAGACTCCAATCATAGTAGTGATAATAATAGCAATTTAAAACCCACCTTTTCATCCACCTCTCCATTCACTTTTTCATTCACCTCTCCATCCACCTTTTCATCCACCTCTCCATCCACCTTTATAGTCATCTTATTATCAACCACCTTTTCATCTACCTTTTTATTTTCCTGATGTCCTTCATCCTTTTTTTCCTGGAAACATGATTGGAAATTACTCAAATTGATCATCACAATCATTCTATGAATTTATACCTAGAATAAGTTGTTTTTTCATTATACATGAGGCCCTCAAAATTGATTGGGTTATATCAATCAGTCCAATATGCTCTTATTGGAATGACATTCATTGACTTTGAATAGCTGATATTGGAAAAGACAAATAAAATCTCCAACAGCATAACATCACTGCTGGAATATTGGAAGTCATAGTTTGCCACACATATTATAATAACATTTTTTATAATTGTATTTCTTTGAATACTTCTGTTATCTTGTAATAATGGAAAGATTCTATCATTTTCCATCTCAACTTACTTAACCTTAAACTGTAACAGAGAATTCCTTAAAACTTATATTTTGATCAATATATATTTGAAATCCTCTATGCCAGGGGTCTCCAAACCTTTGAGCCATCGGGCCAAAATAATTACCCCATTACGTTCCGAGGACCAAAACTGTTTTCATTTTCCACTATCTACGGAGTGTTTTAGGAGGAATCCTCCCCTCCTCCTCTTCTTCACTCATCCTACTACCCCTACCATAACATCACCCATAACTCCTCATTTGGACAGAAATATTTCATATTTATAGTGAAAATTATTAAAGAAGTGAAAAGTGAGACATAACCTTAATTTGGACAGTTTTATTCAAATTGGGATGAAAAGAAGTTTTGGACTTTATGTCTGTTTCTTTAACCTAATAAGTTGATTGTGATTGATGTAATGAATGTAATGAATTATCCACCACCTCCTCCACCAATGAGCATGGACTTGTTCCTTATTAAAAGAGTAACTTTTAGCGTTTTTTTAGACATTTTTACCATAAATTTTTTTCTGAAAATAAATATATTGAATTTGAAAAAAAAATTCTTTCATCAAAGATGGCAATGATTACAGCAATAAAGATGACTCAAATTGGCAGCTATCCCTATTAATTCACTTAATAATTAATTAATCTCCAGGGCCTTCTTTTAAGTGGTAAGTGGCATGAGATTTATGTAAAAAGAGCTGAAAAATTGGATAAAACATGTTAAAAGTCTGTAGTTGCAGTAATTATTGTGATATTTTATAATATACACAGAATTGTTGTTATTTTTACTGTTATTCTTATGTTATTGTTGTTGTTTTTGTTATTGTTATAGTTATAGTTATTGTTATTGTTATTGTTATAGTAAACCGGCCTCATGGAGAAGTGGGGTACTTTATGACACAGTTCCTGACTGGTCATGGATATTTCCGATCTTTTCTCCATCAGTTGGGCAAAGCAGATACACCTGAATGTCTCTACTGTCCTAAAAGTAGAGATGATGTTGAACACACCTTCTTTCTGTGTAGCAGGTGGGAAGAACTAAGAGAAAGAGTGCAGGCAGAACTGGGTTGGTTATCCCCAGAAAACGTTGTTTCTGTTATGCTCCAAGGCAAGCAGCAATGGGTGAAGATGGCTAACTATATAATCACCATACTACAGACAAAGAAGAGAGATCTTGATGCAGCAGGGTAGCTTGAATAAGCTAAAGGAATGAGAGGCCGTTCTGAAGTAATGTGATAAACAGTTCCAGGCGGTCTCTAGGTTTGGAGGTGGTTTTAGCCAATAGTTCATGCTCATGTACATGTCAAAATGGCAAAACGCCTTAATAAAAGAAAAAAAAATAGTTATTGTTATTATTATTATTGTTATTATTATTATTATTATTATTATTATTATTATTATTGTTATTATTATTATTATTATTATTATTATTATTATTATTATTATTATTATTATTATTATTATTATTATTATTATTATTATTATTATTATTATTATCAAATTCTTTAAACATAATAGCTTTTTATGATATTTTCTCTCTTCCCACTTCTAACATTATTATTATTTTTCATTTTCATATAATAAATTCATTTATTCCTGCATTCTTTTTTAAAATTATTATTGATTATTGGAAAAATTAATCAATTGCAACCTGAAATTTCTAGTAGACTATTTATTGATTATTCGATTATTATAGTCCAGATTATCAGAATTTCATTGTAATAGAAAGCAGGCTGACGAATCTTCTTTTCAGAAATGAAATGCATCCCTCCAGTATTATATTAATTTAAATACATTAAATTGAAATACAGTGTCAGCTTTGATAATAGATTGTAATAAATGAATTTAGAAAATCATTTCTGAAAAATCCCTGCTCAAGCCCAAACATTGAAAAATGGGCTAAATCTTAATCAAATCTATTAGATTCTCCAATTTTATCAATCTAGGAGCATTTTAATTAAGTTATGTTAGTCTATAGTATTGATTAACTTACATTAATATAAAACAGAATAATAATTTCCATAAACTCAAGTTTATGCCCAAATAACTTGAATCTCAAATATTTATTTATGATAGAAAAGCTGTAATTAAATTATTAAATTTATTAAATAATTTGAATCAATTTTTTATATTATTAATGTTAGTCATTTTTATACATGCTATCAATTTAGGAAACTTTGATTTTTAATTCAAATCAAGGAGCTAAATTCAATTATTTATTTTTTATTCAAGTAAGTTTCCATTTAAGATTTTATTTATTTTTCAATCAATTTTTTAATATTATTGTTGTTATTCATTTTTTAATCCATTCTATCAATTTAAGTAAACTTTGATTCATAATTCAAATCTAGAAACTAAATTTAATTTTCTTTTTAAATTGAAGTGAAATTTCCATTTAAGTATAAATCTATTTATTTTTATTAATCAGATAAATTTAGAAACAATAGTTTTTCTTTCAAACAGAATTCAGGACAGATTATAAGAAAAAATAAAATGAATAAAAAGTTATTACAACCCAATTTGTCTTCAATGGAATGTGCAGACTCCAATTATTATAGTAGTTATGATAAAAACAATTTAAAACCCACCTTCTCATCCACCTTTTCAGTCACCTCATTCTCAGCCCCCTTTTCATCCACTTTTTTATCTTGCTGATGTCCTTCATCCTTTTCTCTCTGAAAACATGATTGGAAAATATGGATGCATAATATGTCAAATTAATTAATTGATCATCACAATCACTACGAATTTATATCTAGAAAAAATTATTTTTCCATTATACATGAGGCCCTCAAAATTGATTACATTATATCAATCAGTCCAATATGCTCTTATTGGAATGCCATTCATTGCCATTGAATAGCTGATATTGGAAAAGACAAATAAAATCTTCAACAGCATAACATCACTGCTGGATTATTGGAAGTCAAAGGCTGCCACACATATATTATAACATTTTTTATAATTGTATTTCTTTGAATACTACTGCTATCTTGCAAAAATTTCTATCATTCCAACTTACTTAACCTTAAAATGTATCAGAGGATATCTCAAAACGTATATTTCTTTACAATATCTTTGAAAGTCAGCTCCTCTGTGCAATTTCTTTGTTTACCTAATCTGCCATCATGTTGTAATCCTAACCTAACCTTCTTGACAAGTTAGCTTTGTGATGTATTTAATCCAATTAGGACTGATTATATAAATATGAATATTCGACACTCTAGATTTTAATTTTTTCTTTTGTGAGAAAATAATGTTTGTGCACTGAAGTCGAGTTGGAACAAATGGCTCTAGCCATGTTATTGTTTTTTACCAGAAGCCACATTGGCCTAGATTTCTATTTAACTTCACTGTTCAGTTTATCAAATTTAATTCTCAAAGTTCTTGATGTTAAAACATAAAATCAAAAAATGTAAGAATTTCAAGATAGCCCCATCAATAGAGGATTTTTGACAGAAGAGATTAATGACAAGCATGACCACATCAATCCATACTAGCTGACCCGTTTGGAAGTACATTCTCATATAATTCCCCTGAAATCCCCTTTGTGACTTTTTTCTGACCTCTCAATGTTCAAAATGAGGTAATTACTAGAAATCTTATATCTCTGTAACACATCATCAGATAGCATTGATTTCCCTCCAAAATATCAATAATATAATGAAATCCAAGAATATGATGGGCTACAATAAGGAATTGAATAATTTATTATGAAAAAGTCATCAGTCTCATATTTGACAAATTGAGTTAATAATAGATTCTTATTCTCCATACTTGGATGCATCCATATTGCATGAAAAAGCCTTCAGTCAATGAGCTGTATTAGGTAGGAGAGGAATTAGAGAACCACAGTTATTATGAGAAAGTCATCAGTCAATGGCTGATGACGTTTTCAAAATGAATCTGATAACCCTAAGAGTAGGAAATATGATGTTTAATATTCGTCGGAAAGTCGAGGAACGAGGAAAATTGTATGTAAGAAGTTATTTATTAGTATCCGTGAAGTCAAAAATGATTGAAGAATAAGAAAACTGGCTGAACGTCTATTTCTTGGTGAAATCCCTAATAGTCCAGGCAACGAATGCTCAAAAAAAGGTATAGAGGGAAATTCTTGGAATACAATTTTTGACTTCATATCTTTGTTTGGGCTAGTTGGAAGGTGAACATATCAAACGTCCCCGCCCATTGATACCCCTTAAGCCTTGAGGAGGAAGTGGTGTTGAAAGTCTAATTTTTCGGTTTTTTGCTTACATCTCGGAAAGCATACGTCCTACCGACATGACCATTCTATACAAAATTAAAGCTGATTGAATTTTCTACAAGTTCTTTTAAGTCAGGTTCTTCAATATTTTGTTTATTTTTCAAGATATCCGCTCTTGAAAGTCTGTAATTTAAAAAAAAAAATTTTTTGTTTGTTTCACATTTTTGCTCTTTTTGACCGGATAACTCTTGAACGATGCACCAAAAAATGAATAATGGGCATAGGGTTGTAGAGCATAACATTCCTTTTAATAATATATATTACTTCACTATTTTATCTATTTTCCTTCAAATGTTAAAGCAGTTTCAGTGTTGAGCATGGAATCTGAAGCTTTGCAACAACTGTTGTCTAAATGGTAACGAATGTTCAAGAAAAGGAAAAGAGGAATTTCTTGGAACACAATTTTTTACTTCGTAACTTTGTTTGGGCTAGTTGGGAGGTAAACATATCAAGAGTCCCCGCCCGTAGCCCTTAAGCTATCGATGGGGGGGGGGGGTTATCGCATGGCGGCTGTCAGGCGCCTGCAATCTTTGTTTAAAGCTGTAAACGATGTATAGCCGTATGTACTGCATGGGGTAGAGTACTGGAGTGAATAAAAAAGGTATGACAGAAAAGTGGAAGGAAAGAAGCGATCAATCACAATATCATGCTATTTATCCCTTTCACTACCATTTTTTTTTTTTTAATAAAATTTTTCAACTTTCTTGTGTTTTATGGTTCATTTAGAGCCTTAGAAATAATTTGAACCTTATTTTTTTTCATATCCTATGGTGGGGGTCGTGAGGGGGGTGTGGGACACTGTTGTCCCACTGGTACTGACTGGCAATCAAAAAATAATGCTAAGTCCAACAATGCACTTCTTATACAGTTTTATTCTGGAATATATAATACAAAAATGCAAATGAAAATTGAAAACAAATCTGAAGTATGAAATAAAAATAGAATTTGTACATAATTATTGATAAACTTTCACTGTTTGTGGTATGGCATAAAACATTTTTTGCACAATGCTATTTGGCACATAGTGCACATGGTTTATGTGCAAATTTCTTTTTTTTTTTTGTTTTGCACCTACGTCTAGTTTTTCCTTCATATGGTAAATGGTCACCAACATTTGCAACCAGTTTAGATGTTTTTGAGGGACGACCACGTCCTGCCTTACGTTTCACAGTACAATTTTCCTTTCCAATTGTCATCAGTTGTTCAGCTAGTGGAACTAAGAATGCTTGTAACTGGACATTGGTATGATTCACTTCATTGGAAAGAATCCAGGCATTTACTACGCTAAGCATCAGTAATTTATAGAATACCTTTTTCAACCATTTTGTTGATTTCCTGTTGAAATCATACACTGCAACTTTTTGATCAGAGAGATCAACCCCTCCCATTTTTTGGTTGTAAAGGGAAATTGATTCAGGACAATCTACTGCTGCCTTCATACCATATTTTTGTTTTCGAGTAACCCTACCAATGGATGCTTCATGACAATTACTAAGCACAAGAACCTCTTTACTATCTTGCCACCTAGCTGCTAATACACCAGAATTATTCATTTGAAATTCATATTCTCCTTTTTTTAGTTTCTTACTAAATTTTGGCATATTTTTTCTATTAGAAATCCAAGTCACAACTGATGGATAATTGATGGTGTTCATCATGCGTACACTTGTGAAAAATCTATCAAATACAAGAGTAACATTGGGATTGCAAATACCTTGTGACAGCACATTCACAACTCTTTCACCAAGGGTACTTGCATCACCCTCTAAACCAACTTCTTTTCCTGAATATATTTTGATATCATAAGCATACCCTGTTACAGAATCACATCATTCCCAAATTTTTATACCTCACTTGATTGGTTTGTAAGGCATATACTGTTTCATGACAGACCTTCCTTTGAATTTGGCCATTGACTCACCAATGCTTTGGAAGGGACTGTCTTCTCTAGCTTTCTGAAAAGTGTATTTGAAACATCCAACATATCATCTATGTAATAATTCTTTGGAGAATCATTTTTCTTATCTGGATCATTGAAATATAATTTAGACATCAACAACTGGAACCTATTTCTAGCTATTGTAAGTTTTATAGCTTCATTTCCTAATGACCTATTGTTTGACCAGTAATCTGATAAGCTGGGGACATGGTTGTATGTCATAACAAGCATTATTCCAACAACCATCATAATTTCACTTTGATCTGTCAATGGATGATTTTTTCCTTTCATAGAAATCAGTATTTGCAATCTTTTATTAGTACAATCTGCAATGAACATAAAGAGGCTGCGTGGAAACATTTCTAAAAAAATTCATATTCTTGAGATGCCCTATTGAGTTTGTTAGTCAGAATAACTGCTGGACCGTCATCTGTTACTGTCAATCTTGGGAGAAATGTTCGTGAGAGATGTTGCCATAACGTGACTCCATTTACGCTGTCCACATTGTTTGTACTATTTCTGTTAGTTGGATTATTCAAAGTTGAATTACCTTCAATTTCATTATTCTCACCATTAGTGTCCTCATCACTACAATCATCTTCATCACTGGAGCTATCAGTAGTATGAAAATCAGGGTCTGAATCTGTTTCTGACAATGAATAATCAGAATCGATAGACGCGACTGCCATTGTTTCAAATTTACTGGCCGGAGCTGCGTTTCCAGACCGACTATTCCAAAAATTGTAGTCACTACATCCTGCGATTGTTGTCTGTGGACACCCGGCCTTATATTATAAAGCTATCAACCCGACTGACGGCCATTGTCTAAGCTTAGTGGACTTTTAGTTGTATTCGACGTTAAAAATGTGTTATTAAAAAAGATTTCTAAAAAGATTTTCTGTTGTTTTATTCATCAAGTATGTATTTTTTGTTTAATAAAGTTCACTTTGTTGATTGATTGATTTACCTTTCAATGTCGATAAACTTCATTCCACTCAATGGTTGTGGTTTGTAAAACTATCACAATGTCTTATATGCACTCATATATGCACAAACATAGTCATAGAAAATTATTTCTCATTAAAATGTTCTGGATCTTCTTTAATTAACTGTGAGGAACCTGGTCAGTGGGTCTACAAGTATATATTCTAAAATGAGTATCTGTGCTATTTAGACGTCCAGTACTGAATAGGTGTACATAATGGTGCATATTTCGGCTAATCCATTGACCGGAAATGATGAGAAATTGATAGATTCATTAGTCAACAGTTGTTGCAAAGCTTCAGATTTCATGCTCAACACTGAAACTGCTTTAACATTTGAAGGAAAATAGATAAAATAGTGAAGTAATATTTTTATATTATTGAGAGAAAATTAATGCTCTACAACCCTATGGCCATTATTTAGTTTTTTGGTGCATCATTCAAGAGTTATCCGGTCAAAAAGAGCAAAAATGTGAAGCAAAACATTTTTTTCTCAAAATTACAGACTTTCAAGAACAGATATCTCAAGAACTATTCAAGATATCGAAAAACTTGACTAAATAAAACGTGTAGTCAATTTAATCGGCTTTAATTTTCTATGGAATGGTCATGTCGGTAGGACGTATGTTTTCCGGGATATAAGCAAAAAAACGAAAACTGAGACTTTCAACCCCCCTCCCTCCCCACGGCATAAGGGCTACAGGCGGGGACTTTTGATATGTTCACTTCCTAACTAGCCCAAACAAAGTTATGAAGTCGAAAATTGTGTTCCAAGACTTTCCCTCTTTACTTTTTCGTTGACTGGGCTATAAAGAAAATAGAGGGAAACGTTTTGGAAGTAGGTCTCGACCTATTGAGGGAAACATTGTGCCTAAGGTACATCAACAATTAAACTCTTTTGCAGTAAAAGAATCTCATTATACTCATAGAGAACATCAAATATAAGTTTAAATGTTAAGATAATGCATTCTATTGTTATGAATGCAAGAAAGAATGGACAGGAATTTTTCAGCATAATTACTGCTGTGTCAATATTGCCTTCCGGTTGGTGATGGGCGGGTATGTTTTGTTTACTCTTCCCCTGCCCCGCCTCTCCTTACAATCCATCTGGAGCGTTCTGGTCGGTTCTTATCTCAGTAATTAGAATAGTCTCGAAAAATGGAGAGCCCTCTCATCTTTTCCGGAATGTTACTACAAATGTATATAAAGCAAAAGCTCATGTGAACATCTGTTTTCATTCATTGCTTGAACTTCGTGGACACAAAAAGTGGCAGTTCTGTTTAGACTTCGTGAGGTCTTTGAAAGATTGCGCAATGCAAACTTAAAGGTCCAGTTAGATAAGACAGAGTTTCTACGTAAAGAAGTAGCATTTCTAGGACACCTTGTAACAAGTGATGGAGTGAAACGAAACCCACCAAAAATTGAAGCAATTAAACGTTATCCTATACCAAAAACAATTAAACAAATAGAAGGATTTTTAGGATTACTAGGCTACTACAGAAAATTCATAAAAAACTTTGCAGCATTAACAAAATCTCTAACAAAATGTCTAAAAAAAGATGCCAAAATTAACATTGATGATCCAGATTATATAAACTGTTTTGAAACATGTAAAAATATTTCAACCAATGACGCAATTCTGCAATACCCAGATTTCAACTTGAAATTCAATTTTACAACAGATGCAAGTAACTTTGCAATTGGAGCCATATTAAGTCAAACAAAAAATGGGGCTGACCTACCTATTGCTTATGCTAGTCGAACTTTAAATGAAACGGAGACTAGATATTCAACCATTGAAAGAGAACTTCTAGCTATTGTCTGGGCCACTAAACACTTCCGACCGTACTTGTATGGAAGAAAATTCAATATTTTCACAGATCATAAACCACTTCATTGGCTATTCTCAATTGAAGAGTCAAATTCAAAAATGCTATGCTGGAGACTCAAACTTGAGGAATATGATTACAACATTCAATATAAAAAGGGTACTTGCAACCAAAATGCTGATGCCCTATCCCGAATTCAACTCAATAACAACCAAATAAATGCCAAAAATTCAAACAAACCTCAGACAACAAACAACAATGACATCAATGAAATAATAGCTGAAGTAGTGCAACTATATTTTCCAGAAATGGACGAAAATCAATCAGTAGTAGTAAATATTGACCAAGTTGAAAACCGCCTTATGGAATTAGGAGAAATAGAAGAACAAGATGATCAAACAGTTCACTCAAATGCTGGAGATAATACCTCAGCTGGAGTACAAATTATAGATGAACCCATGAATTATGGAAAGAACCAAGTAATATTGACTCTTGTCAAATACAACCCTCAGAAGGTTAAAGTGAAAAAATTATTCAATAAAACCAGACTTATAGGTTAATAGAATAACTTCGATAACGACATAGTCAACTTCATAAAAGGTTATTGTTATGGGTTCTAATAGCTAAAATAAGGCTGGCAACACTAAAGTTCACACTTGCACTTTATTTACACAAAATTAGTCTATTCACACAAATTAATTGCAAGTTCAATTAATTAAATAAGACAGATCATCAAATGACAAGCTAATAGCTATTTTCAGTAATTATTTACAAGAATTAATGAATAAGTAATTACATGCTGATCAATAACAAAAAAAATCTAGAGTCCAATAAACTGTACAATAATGTAGAAAGAAATGACAAAAAGAGCCACTAATCACTTACAAAGCACAGTCCAATTAGTTATTTGACAGTCCCAAATAATATCACTTAGCACAACGTCTTTAAACTATTAGTAAGCTGCATAAAAAGTAAACACTTGTCTCTGCACTTGACACTGTCTAAAGACTGAATAAAGCACTATTTACTCCACTGGCACGAGATCTGTAATACATCTGTCACATGCAGGTTTGAGAACTAACTGTCACGTAAGCTTTTGTACAACTGATCCCCTGGTTCATGTGGACTTCCTTTATATAGCTGTTACAGTTGTATGCAGTGGTACAATTCCAAGAATTGGAGCTCACTAGACACATCGAGAATCTTCAAGATACATGATCTCGGTCATTCCAGAATTCTGAAGAAGTCTCTAGAAATCAATTGAGTGAGAGAGTTGCAGACTTGGAGAATAAAAGTGACAAAGACATCTAATGAGAGAGAATGGAAAATCAAATTGCAGTTGCGTCTGTCCATGAAAACAATGGAGTGATATAAATAGAACGAGTGCGTGACTTACTGCTTGTTTGCTCTCGTAACATTATATTGTACCGAACGTTAAGTAGGCTATTCACTATTCTTTGAAAGATTTTCTGTTGTTGTAAATATGTATTTCAAACATCCTGATTTGCAGCTAGTAAAATGTTCATCAAAACTGTTAGATGTCACTGATGAAGAAGAGATAGATGTTATCATTAGAAATTATCATGAAGGTAAAACAAGTCATCGAGGAATACAAGAAACTTATGAGCGAAAAAACGTATATATTATTGGCCAAGCATGAGAATTCGCATACAGGATGCAATAAACCAATGTGAGCTTTGTTTGAAGACAAAATACGAGAGAACACTCCTGAGATTGGAATTAAATCTAACACCCACAGCAACAAGACCTCTACAAATTCTACATATGGATAGTATAACATTCAATAAACAAAAATTTCTAACAATTATAGATAGTTTTTCATGATACGCCCAAGCATATCAACTACGAAGTGCGCAAGGCATAGAAGTTGTAAACAAGTTAATAAAGTATTGTTCTCATCACGGAACACCAGAGACTATAATATCAGACAATGGAACTGAGTTCAATAACACTCTGGTTAGAGAACTGTGAGAAGTGCATAAAATACAGATTCATTTCATCAGTACTCAACATCCTAAATCAAATGGAATGGCTCAGAGATTACATTCAATGTTAATAGAGCACATTCGACTATTGAACAATCGTTTGGAATTCGCCAGAGAATGTATTGAGAACAAAGTAAATTATGCTATCATTGCATATAATAATAGTATACATTCAGTAACAAAATTAACGCCCTTCGAAATTCTTTATGGACACACAAATCAAAATACACTTTTTAACATGGACATAGAAAAACAAGTGATGAATGACTATATAAGTAGTCACAAGAACAAAACCAAGAAACTCTACGAGACTATTAAAGAAATTAATGAGAAAACCAAAGAATCCATTCTCGCAAGAAGAAATGCAGATAAAGAACCCCTACCAGAAGTTTACGTGAAAACCGTGCAAAAGCAGAGTAAAACAAAGAACAAAGTTAATAAAGAAAAAATA
Source organism: Conomelus anceps (assembly GCA_948455865.1). Lineage (NCBI taxonomy): Eukaryota > Metazoa > Arthropoda > Insecta > Hemiptera > Delphacidae > Conomelus > Conomelus anceps. The sequence continues at coordinate 160,712,797 of OX418216.1, forward strand.
ACTTCAGTGAACAGAGATCAGGAAACAGCAGAAATAGAAGCTAGGCATGCCAATACGAAAACGAAGATACACATATCAAAAATCAAATGATCCAGAAAAATTACAATGAATAGGCCTATCGATAATAATCAAATGAATAATAACAGCGAACAATCGACTAATCCTATTCCCAATCCTGTTCCAGGTCCCTCTACCTCATACTGAGGATCTCTTCAGGGTCAGCGCAGTTTAGAAACATTACAAATAACTTAGGAATAATTGCAGTAGATCTAGGTGCAGCAAAAATTGAAGTAACAAAACATTCTTCCATTCATTATTATGACCTGGAAGATATTTTCACTCATATCAATAATTTGAACGTCTATTATGATAATGTGACAAAATGTATTGAAAGTTGAAATGTTATTAACTATTTGATATTCATTAACCATACGAAAAATTTTATAGAAGATAAGTTAGACATAATTAATGTTGAGAGTAGTGTAATAAAAAGGTCTAAAAGAGGATTAATTCATGGCCTAGGAGCCGCAATAAAACGTTTTACTGGAAATTTAGACGCATATGATGGTGAAAAGTATGATAAGCTATTTGAACATTTGAAGAAAAATCAAAATAATATTGAGAATTAGATAGCATCTCAATATTCATTCAGTTCTGAAACTATTTCAGAGTTCAACAAAACTTTAAAATTTGTTAGAGATAATTTTAAGGAATTAAAAACCTAATTGTCTTTTGTTAATAATAAGCTTAGTGACTATGTACAATTAGAAAGTTTTAGAGACATATTGAATCAATTGAATATTTTATTTAACATTGTATTGAGCTTAGTTAAAGATATTGAAAGTTCGTTGACTTTCTGTAAATTGAATGTTTTACATCCTAGTACCATTTCAACCAGAGAATTGTATTTCCAGATAAGAAAAGTTGCGAATTATTATAACAAGCAATAACCATAAGAGCCTGAATTCAAAAATATGTGGGAATTTGAAAGTTTAATGAGTGTCAATTGAAAAATAACACTCACTGAAATTATTGTTCATTATCTTGATCTACCAATAGTTGAAGAATCAAATTATAATTAATTTATTAATTCAAGTTTTTACAACCTTGGACAAAAAATATATAAGGTAAAATAAATTGAACTAATGGTATGGAGAATCACAGTACAATAGCAAAACAAATGTACAAAATGGCATTTGATTATTTTATTGCAAAAATTTATTGACTAATTGTTCCCAGCTACACATCGAAATATTTTTGTTTTTCCTTGTTAGCCAATTTAATTATGCTCTTGTAACAAAAGGATGTCAATATACGTTTTACAATCAATTTTCTCATTTTCCCAACCAAATACAAATATTTTAAAATTCCCGACCTTTTCCCAGTTTTTCCCGACCTATTAGAATTCCCGACCTTTTCCCGACTTCCCGACTTCCTGACTTTTCCCAACCAGTAGACATTCTGTGAAATTGATCAGGGTGTTGAAAGATTTCAAATTCCATTTTACACAGTGGTATACAATATGGTAGTTTTCAAGTATTGAAGCATAAACTGAATAAGGACCACCTTGGCCATTGTAGTTTTTTCAGCTAGATCAACATGCGTATGTTGTAGAATCCTAGGTTAGACAGTCATAAATCACCATGGATACTGTACATTCCTGAACGCGAACAAGCCATAACTGTTGACTTCACATATTAGAAAATAATCACTTCAGATCGCTAAACTGACAAACCGTTTCAAACTTTTACTATTATATGAACGAAATCACGCACTTCTGACACCATGTTTTATTTAATACTTTATATTTTAACTCATAAAGGTGGAGGTTGTCAGTCTCTGAAGTAGACTCTCAGTTTTCAGTAGAAGGAGTGCTTTATTGCCAAATTAATCATCAAAAATACAAAACATTATTAATGAAGCGTTTCCAAACCTATTTTTATATGAACATTTTTGAGAGGAATGAGCAAGTGCAGTATGGTACAGTATTGCTGATTACACCTGAAATAATCTGTATCACTGAAGTGTAACAAAGTACCTAGAGGCAAGAAAGTTATGAAATAATAATATTTTCTTAGTAATGGTGAAGGTGATATTGTGGAAGGTATCCATAATGAATAATAAGACGAAATTGTCACAACCACATTTATTAAAACTTCGAGAAACTAGTTTCGGTTGTTACACCATTATCAATCTCAATCAAACTGAAACAGTATATATAAGGCTTCTCTGTACTTCAGTTTTCAGTTTGATTGAGATTGATAATGGTGTAACAACCAAAACTAGTTTCTCAAAGTTTTAATAAATGTGGTTGTGACAATTTCGTCTTATCATTCATTAAATAATAATATGATGATGAGGGTATACAGAATATACCCTGATAGCATAATTGATAGAACTATAGTAGAATTAAAAGCAGAAGCGTATTGGTAAGTTGGCGTGAAGGTATAGTCTTTGGGGATGGTTGAAGAGTCTCGGTAGAGTTTGGCGATGGTGTTGCCCCATTGTGCAGAATGCAGAACACATGGCAGTGTAGTAGCTACAGGCGAGGTTTGGGAGTAGGAGATATGGCAACTCTGTAAGAATCAGTTGGTGTGGGAACTGCCCCATTATTGTTATTGGCTAAGCACAAATGCGCCCCTTCTCCATCACTCTGACCTCTGTTTTGGTAATACGCTTCTGGTTCTAATTCTACTTTAATATTATGATCCACAAGGTCTTACCTTTGGTCCTGTAACCTCATCCTTTGGCAGATAGAATGATTTTTGTTTTACCTGAAAAAGTGACATGCTGGTAGATCATTTTATAACATAAATGGGAATAGTTATTGGAATAGACTTCACTAGTGCATTCAACACTTACTTGTTTGTTTCGCATTGCTGGTAAACTTCCTCAGACACTGGATGCCTTCAGCCATGTCTGAGCAGAGCATTCCAACAATGCAAAATGGCAATCATATGAATAAGTAAGTACTGAATTCACTAGTAAAGTTTATTTCAATTACTATTCAAGTTTGAATATCCAGGGAAAACATAATATGGAACTAAAAAATCAAATAAACTATCCTATTATATAGCTAGAACGTTGCCAAGTTCAATGGAATCTGGATTTCTAGAACAGGGGTTCTCAAACTGTGGTACGCGTACCCCTTGGGGGTACTCGAAAATTTTGAAGAGGTACATGGGGCAGGTTAATGAAAAATTAAACTATTTCTTCCCGTTTCGCAATCACACAAGGTTATTATTTAATAATGAAATCTAATAAATTGAATACTTTGTGGTCGAGTTACTAGGAACCAACAAGTGCAATAGGTTTGTATCAGTGGCGGCTATTCAAGTGAAGTAGGTGAAGTACCTCTTCACCTGTTTTCTGAAGACATTTATTCAATACAAAATTTAAAAAATTAATATATTATACAAGCATAGAATAGATTTTTAAAAATTCTCATTTGTAATGATTGAAGGACTCTATACTTTCTAATAATTTATTTGTATAACCCGCGCCAAAATCCAATGCTCGCAGTCTTGATACGGAACAGGGCAAGTAGTGCAGCATTAACGTTGAGGACGTTTGGATACAAACAGTCATAATGATCATAGGGGCTTCCTATTGAGAGTTCTTAGCCTATAGCATCTTTCCTATGAAGAGCTCAACTACTTATCTGTTTATCTTTTAATAAAAAATCCTAGTAAGATTGATTTTATGTAATGAGTTTTGTATTCATGATATTATGTAATAATTGAAGTTGCCGTGTGTACTTTTATTGTATACTGTTGTGTTGCAGAAATAAATTATTATTCTATAAAAAAAAAAAAAAAAAAAAAATTCTATTCTATAATTCTCAACCTGTTGTCTCTTCCACATTGCAGTTTGTTCATTTACATAATTGATAGTAAGAAATTGAAGATTCCTTACTGTCTGTTTCATTTGAAATATTCTACTTTACTCTGATAATTTAGCCAATATAATCTTTCATGTTCCCTTAAATGCACAATTTTGCCACACCCATTCAGCAATAAAAATCAATTTTTTATATAGGCAAAAAAGTGTTGATGATAATAAATAATTATTTTAATTAACTCATAATAATGAGTGTTTATAATGTTTTGCAGTTATGTTTTCAAAATGCATTTTTCCTCATACTCTTACATATTCACCACTTTACCAAGCATTGAATCGAGCTGGTAAACATGTGTTTACAGAAAGAACAGCTGATTTTCATCACTGGATCCTTTTTAAAGACCAAATACATGATCGTTTCTAAAGCACCAGCCATTAACAATGTTCAAATTCAGCTTGAGAATGCTACTGTAGAGAGAGTGCAGCAATACAAATACCTTGGGTGCTGGTTGAACGATAAATGGGATTTGACACAAGAGATCCGAGTCAGAATAGAGACCGCTCGCAGTGCATTTTGCAGAATGAGACCAGTGCTGAGCAACCGCAATATAAACCTTAAACTTAGAGTTCGAATGGCGCAGTGTTATGTATTCTCTGTTCTTCTGTATGGTTTGGAGGGTTGGACATTGACAAAGAAGCTAAGTAGCAAGTTGGAGGCTTTTGAAATGTGGGTATACAGACGGATATTAAGAATATCTTGGAGAGAAAAAGTAAGAAATACCGTCGTGTTAGAAAGACTTGATAAACAAACAGAGATCTTACTGAAGATAAAGACCCGCAAGCTACAATACTTTGCTCATGTGATGCGAAACGAGAAATATAGAATCCTCCAACTTGTGATGCAGGGGAAAATAGAAGGAAGAAGACATGCAGGCCGAAGAAGGACGTCATGGCTCAAGAACCTCCGTGAATGGTATGGAAAGAGAACAAGTGAACTTTTCAGAGCAGCCGTCTCCAAAGTCCAGATAGCCTTGATGATTGCTAATCTTCGTTAGAAGAATGCAACTAGAAGAAGAAGAAGGATCCTTTTTCAGTGCGGTAATGTACATTACCACATACCTGCTGATTCAGAATTTGGAAAAACAGCTGATCTCAGAAGAATTTTTAGTATTTTACTGCTGTGATGGATTTTGAAGATGCCTCTTGTACTTGCTCAGAGTTTATCTTTTTTTATATTTTAGACTAGTATGATGGAAAATATTGTACATAACTCGTCCAGGACAATGTTTACCATACTCGTATGATAATACCACACTCAACATCATCTTGTAGCTTAACTTATCATACTTGTATGGTAAACACAATTTCCCACACTTGTTATGCAATATACTATTCTGAATGTGTCTCACTATGGTGGGTGGCGATTAGAGGCTGGGAAGCCAGCTGAGCGCCTTAGCGGCTTGCAGGCTGCCAGGAGGCTCCACTCCTGGCTTGATACCAGTGTTGGCTTGACTTGTCACTGGCAGTACTTCCACTGGGTCATCAGTCATCCCAATTGCTTGGTTTAGCAGGCTATGGTGACTGAGTCAGAAAGTTAACTGTGAGTAGTTGTAAGACTGACTGACTGGCTGGTAAAAGGGCAGAGGAGAGTGGCCAGGATAGGCCAGTTGCTCAGGCCAATAGCTGCATAGAATCTAGCATCAATGTGCGCACGCCTTGGCCAAAAGTGAGAAGAAATATTATTTATTCACAATTGAAATTGACTGCAAGTCATTGAGTTTATGATAAAAAGTTAATACTATCATTGTGTTTATGGTGTAATGTTGCAGGACCATCATACAATGCTGCATTACACAGTGATGTCATGTGAAGATGTGATATCATTGGATGGACTGACCTCCAAATCTGTGAAATTAATGTAAACTTATTATGCTTACAATATATCCTTTGGGTCCTGCTACCATGGTAAGTATCTGAAAAATAAATAATAAATACCTAAATAAATTACTAAAATAAGAATAATTTACTAGCACATATAGTTAGCAAACCCTAACAAATCCTACTGTAGACGCCCATATTTAAAAAAAATCTTGTAGCAATAGATACTCTGAGTAGTATGGATGAAGTTGAGTATGTTGAGTAACTCATATTTTTGGCTTGGTGCTTGAGATACACTTATTATATGTCTTGTTAAGATGAATGTACTTATTTGATGTGGATAGAAATTGAGTCTATCACAGCTGTTCTTGCACTTTCCATTTGGACTCTAGGTAACTTGAAAGATTAACAATTGACTCTAGACACTCAAAAAAGTTGACTTACTCAACTGATGATTGCATACTCAACTTTATTCATACCACCCTTCATCTCAATAACTTAACAGTCACCAATTAAAAGAAGAAAAACTTCAAAACGAAATATTATTAATGTGTTTTTCTTGAACAGTATGTCTATAAATCATGCTTGGGCAAGGTTTAATTTCTAAATTGAGAAGTACCAGAGCTGTGACTTACCCTAGGGTCTTACCCAGCATAACGGTGGTGTGGGGGTCCTCTCCCAGAAAATATTTGAAAACTATTAAACACTTGAATTGGTGCATTTTAAACGAATTTGAGCATGGTCAGTAACACACAATGGTTGTCCTATCCATGCCCAGGTTGTAACTGGTCGACTCTCAGGAGAGAGCGGTGTAATTGGGTGTCGTACATCTCTAGCTCAATTCTACCCTATTGAGTCGGTAGCCCATCACCGGACAGGATTGACTTATCTATACCAGAGAGATAGCAGCAAAACACTGATAAAAAATAATTCGAACTGTGAACTTTATCTATCCTGTATCATTATCACCGAGTCATAGCAGTTTGACTTTAGAAAATGTTTGTTTGATTAACTCCTTGAAACTGTTGTGCGTATTGTATTGAGTGGCTTGCCCCTTCAATTTATTGTTTACACTATTTGGTAACATCAATGTTTGGCGGCGAGCGTAGTTTTGGGCGAACATAGGATTTGCATAGCATTAGAAACGTAGAACGTACGTCTCCATTTTTGAGCCAGCATTTTCCTGCAATTCAACAAACACAATCAAAGAGGATCGTCTTACATATTGCAATAAGTAGTGTCGTCTATGAGTGAAATCACAATGGATCCAGAAACTTTGAAAGGATTATTAGTAGGTTTTAAAGATGAGCTTGAAGGAGAGATCAGAGATTTGAATGGTAAATTCGAAAAACTGTCAGAGCGTGTATCAGAACAATTGAATAATTCTTTGGGAGAGGTTCCCGGAAAGATAAAGAACATGAAGGGTTTTTGCATCAAATCGAGAGTGAGCTCAGAAGAACAAATTTAATTATTCATGGTATTGAGGACAGGAATGAAAAAAGAAAGGATTTGGAGGACACTGTCTTCCGTTTCATAAGAGAAAAACTGGATCTAACGTTGGAGGACTTTGAGTTGGATTTTGCTAGAAGATCGGGTCCGTTTCAAAATCAAAAACGCAGGCCAATTCTAATGGGATTGACTACGAGGAAGAAAATGGCTATTCTAGAAAATGAAAAACTTCTTAAAGGTGCTAAAATATACATTGCAGATGATCTTCCAAGAGACGTTGTTGAGGAGGGGAAATATGCAATCATCAAATATGATAAATTAATCATTAGAGACGACCAGATAAGTAGCAAGAAGCGAGGATTGAGCATATTGCCACAGGCTGACAATGCAAATCCAGCAAGTAGTTCTCAGGTGGAAAAAAAGATGAAAAACCTTTGACTAAAGAAAAGTTCAGTCAATGATTATTTCAAGGGGTAGGATGTATCAAGCAACTCAGGGCAACCCAAAGACAAACGAACTTAGGACAAAGTGGAAACCAGGATACCAACTAGCAGGAAGCAAGGAAATAATAAGGCTAAAGTTAAAAATGTAAATACCAACCATTCCCCAGAAAGACTGGTCATCAAGAGGAATCAAGACCAAAATCTTCCAGGTTTAATTATTGGAACACTCGATGTAAGAACGCTCAAGACAGAAGATAGAGTCATAGAACTAGAAGAAGCATTGGAGGACTCCTACATTGATATCCTTGGAATGGCAGAAGTAAGGAGACACTCTGAAAAAATAATTGAAAGAAGCAGTGGGTTCATCTTCTACCACTTTGGAGAAACACTAGGACATAAGGGTATGGATTCCTTGTTAGACAGGATCTGAAAACGAAAATTGTGGAATTCAAGGGTGTATCTGAAAGAATTGCAGTGTTGAAATTAAGAGCTCAAGGAAAATTACTACACATTTACCAAGTTTATGCTCCTACATCAGTGGCTGAGGAAGCAGAGCACGAGCTTTTTCACAATTTGCTTACCACAGCTATAGTCAATGAAAGAAAAAATTGTAAGAATATAAAATTGGTTCTTGATGACTTCAACAGCCAAGTTGGAGAACAAGAAGAAGGTGAGAGGTTTATAGTTGGTAAATATGGCTATGGGACAAGGAATGAAGTTGGACAAAGACTGGTAGATTTCTGTCAGAAACAAGGATTAAGAATAATTAATACATTCTTTAAAAAGCGAGCCGGTAAGAAATGGACTTGGATTTCACCAAATCAATTGGTTGAGAATGAAATTGATTACATGCTGACTGGTCACAAAGGAAGTATAAAAAAGTTTGAGATTACAGGGAGTCTGAAATTCATCATGGATCATAGACTTATAACCATCAAGCTGACAAAGGGATGTTTCAATAGGAGGCCAAGACGAGCATGGAATGAACAATCATTAGCAGGAAATATATTCAAAGCAAATGAACAGTGGCAATTCGAAATGGAATTACAGAATTGGCGCAAACCGAGAGATGTATGTTTAAAAGAAAGTTACAATAGATTGGAAGACATCATTAAGCATATGTTTGTTCCTGAAATAAATATAAAAATGAGGAAAATATCTAATGAAACAGAAGAATTGATTGTTAAAAGAGAAATAATGAAAAAGAAAAAGAACAAAAGCTTCCAATAAAAAATTGAGTTTAACATGATTTGCAAATTAACAAGATACCACATTACAACATTTGAAGACAGTCTGTAAAAATGTATTGGACATTAATGGATCATTGAAGAAATTATGAAAACAGCTGTTTGATGGTAAAGAATGAAAAGTTGGAGTGAAGGATAGGCATAGTAGGATAGTGAGGAATAGGAAAGGTATAAGGAAAAATGCCACTGAATTCTTCAGAGATCTATATCAGAACACAACTGAGGGTGTAGTTGTATTTGAGCAAGCTAATGAGCATGAAGAAGTACCATCAATTCAAGAAAGTGACCTTAATGCAGTAGTGAAGATTTTAAAGAACAATAAAATTATATCTGATGTTTTCCACTGCAAAGGTAATGATTGCTCTCTGATGATTCTATTAATCAACCTGAGTACTGTCTCCGAAGAGATAGAGCACAGCACTTTCAGCATCTTGTTTGTTATCCTATCGCCTCCAACCATAGGAGGTTGGAGGTTGGAGGCGATAGGATAACAAACAAGATGCTGAAAGTGCTGTGCTCTATCTCTTCGGAGACAGTACTCAGGTTGATTAATAGAATCATCAGAGAGCAATCATTACCTTTGCAGTGGAAGACATCAGATATAATTTTATTGTTCAAAAAAGGTGATCAATACAACATCAATAATTATCGACCAATAAGCATATCATCTTGCTTTGAAAAATTCTTCATGAAAACTCTGCAATATCGTCTACAGCCAATATTATGAATGAGCTTCAACCGGTCAAGCAAGCGGAATTTCGAAGTGGGTTCTCAACTATAGATCATCTGAAAGCAGTCAGTCAACTCATAGAAAAATGTGAAGAATTCAAAATAGGTGTCTACTTGGCCTTTATTGATTATAAAAAGGCTTTTGATAGCTTAAAGCATGCATTCCTCTTCATGTCTCTTGAATTGATTCCAACAACCTACTTGAATATAATCAAGGACATATACAGCAATAGTACAACACAATTAGTATTAGGTTCACCAAGTGAAATCTTCAGCATACAGAAAGGAGTTAGACAGGGTGACCCCCTCTTGCACCTCTCGCCACTTCTCTTCAATGCTGCATTACAAAAAAATGTTAGCAATCTCAAATGGGATAGATATGGTTTGCGCATCCAATGAGATTATCTAAATCACCTGCATTTGGCTGATAATATTGTTCTGATTGCAAAGTCTCCATCAGAATTGAAAACTATGCTAACCAGAAAGTGAACAAGCTGGTCTTATTATAAATCCAGGAAAAACTCATCTTATGACTAATAGGGGAACAGTAGACATAGCATTGGATGGATGTTCATTGAATTGTTCAAGAGAGATTACTTATCTGGGTCAACTGATTGCTTTCACAGACAGAACTGATAAAGAAGTAAAACGTAGGCATGCGATTGCATGGAGTAAATTCTGGTCATTGAAAAGTATTCTAAAGAATAAAGAGATAAGTATTGGAAAGAAGATGAAAATATTGAAAAGCTGTGTTTCTCCCATGCTTATTTATGGCTTCCAGACCTGGACGTTGAAGAAAGGAATACTATGGAAAATAGCATCAACTCAAATGGCGATGGAGAGGAGTGTACTGAACTTAAGAAGACTGGATAGAGTTAGAAACACAACCATCAGAGCAACAACAAAATCAGACGATCTACTGAAGACAATTAAAACTTTAAAGTGGAAGTGGGCAGGACATATTGCTAGATTGGAGGATGGCAGATGGACGAAGACTTTAACCTTGTGGAATCACAACTGGAGGAAAAGAAAAATTGGAAGACAACGATTTAGATGGGAAGACTACATTGTGAAAGTGGCAGGTGATAGATGGACAGTGTATGCAAAAGATAGAGATAAGTGGTGTGACCTGGGAGAGGCCTATGCCCAATCAAGGGTCTGGTTTCCATAAACAAAAGTAAACAAACATTGAACATTTGTAAATTTTAATAATGAATTGTATGTATGAAAAATTTCTATTGTTTCAGTTTATCATTAGAGTTATTATGTATATCAAAGTGATGTTTAGTTTTCAAATTCCTTTTTTGTATAGTGCTTGGAACCAATAAAGGCTTTACTAACTTAGTAGCACACATATAATATTACATAATATACAAAATAGCAAGCTAGTTCATATCTGGTTCAAATAAATGATTTTATTATCAATGTTGATAGCCAGAGCTCTGCTCCAGTGTGCTGCAGCTGAAATGAAGCCCTGTACATGAGCTTCATGGTGAGGGAGGACTAAAGAAACAAAGTGTTACAGCACTTGTATGAGTGGAGGAATGTATTGTTATGAACTTACCAAATTGTTCTAAAATGTCTTCAAAGATGGTTGTTGATGAGGTTAAACATTGAGGTTAAGGAGGTTATGTGATTTTGATCACATTCATCATGTTTCATCACATTTGGCAGCATAATATTTCCATGTAAGGACATAATGGAAAATAGAAGGTGGTAGTACAAAAAAAAAGTTATAGTAAATTGTAGAATGTGGTAGAGTTGCATAGAAATTTCTATGGGTTACTTGAATACTGCTTGGTGACTGCAATGAGTTAAGGCTTGTTTTGGTCAATGAGCAGCTTGGAGTTGATAGTGGCAGTACCAGTTTGAGAATGAACAGCAAGATCATAGAGTGCATTGTGGCAGTTCCAGTTACAGTAACAACTATTTTCGCTTGGCATAAAACGACTCATCTGTGATAACAATTCGTCTTTGTGAGTGTGATTGCATTTAATCTACAACTTGTGAGTTATAAAAGACTGTGTGATTAGTGAGTGCTGGAAATACTAATAGTAAGTGGATTTTTATCATTTAATTATTCCAGTTTATACATCATCATATTTGACAGTTATTATCATTATTGATGAATTGTTAGAGATCGGCCAGTAACTGATATTATACATTTATTTGGGAGTATTGATTATTCTTTAAAGTAATTTTGAACTATCTCATCATTGACTAAATCTGTACATGTTTGTGTTATTTCTCATGTGATAAATCTGTGAAGTTTGTTATTGTGTGAATAAAAAAGTCTAGTTATATTCTTACATTTTTCCAGTATTATTTTTAGTGATAGAACCCATAACAAGTATGGTATTGTTGCATTTGTGTACCACTAGGCTACCATTCCTAAAGTTCAGGATATACGTTTGTACATTAAAGGGACGTTTATTTTGTGTAGCCTCACTCTGTATGAAGAAATAGTGAAAATCACTGAATGGACTAAAAAGAATGGCCTCAAACTTAATCCACTTAAAACTCAACCTATAATAATTGGCTGCTCTTGTTTAATCAATGGCATAGACTTTCAATCGATTCCAAAAATCACTGTTGATGGGACTAGTATTTCCTATTGCAAATCAGTAAAAAACTTAGGAATCATAATGAATACTACTCTTGACTGGACTGAACATGTTGTAGGCACCTGCAAAAGAGTTTTCTCTGCCATGCACTCTTTGAAGAAAATGCAAGACATCCTTCCTAGGCATATCCGACTATTACTTGTCAAAACTCTCATTTTCCCATACTTCATGTACTGCAATTCAGTTATAAATGATATGACAGTAACACTCAATGAAAGGTTGCAGCATAGTCAGAACTACTGCATGTGTTTTGTTTACTCCCTACAACGTCATGAGCATATAACCCAATCGTACATTCATAGTAACACCTTAAAATTACCTGATCAGAGGCTTATCAGAATACTTAAACTTCTAAAAAGCATTCTCAATAGTGGAACTCCTAAATATTTTTAAAATGATTTTAAGTTTGTGTCTGAAGGTAGGAGAAACAACGTTTCCCACACCAGGAATGGTGACAGAACTCTTAGGATGCCAAATCACCAGACGACACTTTATACTAAGTCTTTTGTTGTTAGCACTTGTCGTGCTTGGAATCTACTCCCACTTTCAATTAAGAATCATGAGAGCCAAGTGGGCTTCTCCCTGTCTCTGGGGAAACATCTATTGGAGAAAATGGCAGCGTCTGTCCGGCCTTGAAGCGACTGCATGATCAATGATACTATAATTCTTCAAGTTAGGTTAGGTTACAATCTATAATCTAAATTATTTATCTATTCATTCTTATAATACTTTTTTAATCCACAAATTATTTTCAATATGCTTTCATTTTTTGTTTTAATGTATAAATGTAGTTTTTTAATTTTAATTTATCTCATTTGAATTGATTTATCTTACTTAGATAATCTGTGTTAGACAATTTCATCTAAATCAATGTAAACTAGTAGGACATGTTGGGGTGAAAGGTTAAGTGTAAGAATGGCCTCAATGGCCAAGACTTCGCCTCTTTGTGTAATTCATCTCTCAGATCCAAGCTCTATTTTTATTATGTTTTTTATTTTTTAAACAATCACATCCATAATTTCTGCTGTACTATACCTTAAAATATATATTTGTTGTATTTATAATCTTTTCTACTCGAACTATTCAACCATCATGTTTACTTTTCAAAAACAACTGTACTTAACTTCAACTAGGGGATCTGAGAGTTGCTAATATTAATAATACTTTTATCATTCATATACATTGTAAATTTACACAAATAAAGTCATCTGAATCTGAATCTGTCACATGGCTTGATTTGTAAGGATCATTGCTCAGGGGTTTCAATCATATTTAATTTAAGATTCTTGTACTGGGTGTTATTGAGATATTTGGGTCTTTTGCAAAATAACCACGCATTTAAAAAAAAAATGTCATTGAACAGTAGATTCCTAGCCTAACCTAACTAACCTGACCTAACCAAACCAAAATGGGTCTTAGTTTAGGATAGGTTAGGTTTGGAGTCTATTGCTCAATGAAATTTTTAAGAAATGTGGCATTATAGTGCAAAAGACCCCAATATTTAATGTTATCCATTACCATGAGGGAACTACTTTGTAAAATATGGGTATTGGATTGGAAATTTCTCAGTTTTGGGGGCAATTGATCGAGCTTTCTAAACTTTTTATATTTTTTTTTTTAGATTATACTTTTGGGGAAGAATGAAATTTATTTTCTATTTCAGAGGAAAGTTTAGTCTCTTTATCTGGGTTTTTCCTACTACTGCACATTTTGTGGAGTACACTACATGATAGAAAAGTATGATGATGGTATCCTGTAATAGTTCTGAAAGAATAATTTATATAAATAATGGTAAGTTCAGCATGGTCCTACCGACTGATTTGGAACCTTTTCCCCATTATTCCTTCTTTCTTGTCCAACCTGAAAAAAGTGAGATACTGTTATATCATTATAATATAATTAGCAAGTTTCCCAAATCAATTGAATCTGGATTTCTAAAACGTTACATAGGCGTAACAATAGGGGTTATGTAACCCCCCAACCACCGTTGCTCAGATTTTTTTAATTTTGAAAAAAAAAACATTTGAAAGATTATTTATTTAATTTGAAGATGGGGGGTAAAGGAACAAGTAGCTGACACCTTAGTGAGTCAATTCATCAATATTATGTATATTAACTTTGGAGCTATTATAAGGATTAATAAAAAAGTGCTTACACATATTTATACAAGTCTTTTAAAGGGCTAATTGAAGAAATTGGAATTAATTTGGATACAAATTTGAACTTGAAATTCTGATTTTAGAATCACATCTACACCAAGAGCTGGACACCTCTATTTTTTGTCAGCTCCAGTAGCTGACACCAGTAGCTGAAATCCATGTCAAGCAAGGAATGAGCTCATTTGGTTTTATATATCAAATCATAATTGTACATTTAAAACATAAACAACACATACTAGAAATATTAACAATAATTTGAAAAATGATAATATCTAATATGAAAATAATATTATATAATTAAATATTTGATATATTAATATTCTTTAATATTAAATAATTAATAATATAGAAATTTGAAAATCAATAAAAATAGCTGAGAGACCTCACTGTAATCAACCAATTTGTTTATTTTCTTCTATATAACAGGCCAAACACATAGTCCTAGAAATAAAAAACAAATAAATAAAAAATGAAATTTCTCATCAGCTCATTTCAATAAATTGAATGAAATTTGATTTCTCAAAGCGAATTTAAAGTGAACTAAAAACGTTCATCTCATGAAAATGGATGGGATGGAAAAACCATTGAAGGCTATAAAAACTGTTTACTATATTAAATTTAAAAAAATTTCTTCAAATATTTATCTCAGGAAAACTGCATTTTTCATGGTCATTAACTGGAGTATGCTCAGCAATTTTTTTGATGACATCTTCTTTTGAATACCACATTTTATCTTCATATCCCCCTCCCATCTACCACTCCCTACCATATGACTCCCCCAAAAAAATTATCAAAATATAGCTATAATATATGTTTGCACCAGTTCACTATCCCACTCAGTTTACCTACTGCTGACGTTTCTAAGTACATTTTGCTCCATTACTGCTCCTGTACTGTCTGCCGACCCTCCTTTGTCTGGTGCTAATCTGAACATTACTGATCCCGATGCCATCATGCCATCTCCAGCCTCTCTCTCAACACTGGACATATTTTCTGGGCATGCTGACTCTGATGCTCTGTTTGGAAGTATTCAACTACCTGTTCTCAACTCATTCAATCAATTGGTTCAGCTCTATGGTATAATTGATTTGGCTAGACAGTGCTCTTTCATTACATCACACACTGCCAAACAACTAGGACTTCATATGCAACCTTCTCTGATCAAGCCACAAGGAATTACTTCCACTTTCACTACTGTCAAAGGGGTCATGGATGTGTCCATTGTATTACCACATGACTCACATAACCCATTAGTCTCTCATGCGCTCATCATTGATTCTCTACCTCACATTCTTCCTGCAATGCCTATTCCTCCATTTGTCTATTTGCTGTTCCTTGAGCTTCCTCTTGCTGATCCATGCTTCTTCACACTGCAACATTTTATCAATTGCCTGATTGGCCTGGACATCTTCTGCCAGCTTGTACAGTTTGACTCACCAATCATCAATTTCCAAGTAAGTGGTCCATGCACCTTGAAAACTCACTTTGGTTATGTATGTCTCAGCCCTCTGCCTTTGCAATCTGATGTTGACATTTTGCATGTGCTTCTCTCACAGTCTGATACACCAGTTTCAAACAAAGACTTGAACTATAGTCTACAACAATTTTGGAAATTGGAAAAAGTTCCTGTAGCTGCAGTTATGTTGTCTGAAGACCAATTATGCAAACAATTATTCACAGACTCCACAACTTGCACTGTCAACAGAACCTATATTGTCACATTGCTGTTCTCTTTGATTGCCATGCCACTGGCCTCCAATCACAGCTGGTTGTATAAAATGCATTTGAGCATTGAGTGATGCTTGAACTCTGACAGTGTTGTATGCAAGAAATATCATGCATTCATGCAAGAGTATTTGGACCTGCATCACATGTTGCTTGCTAAATAGTCATTCTGCATCACATCATATTCAAACATGCACTTAGATTTTAATGGAAGCAGTCCTGACTCTACGTCAATTTCCTTGAACAATTGACTACTCTCAGGCCCAAAATTACAGCAGGTCATATCTGTCATTCTCAATTTCTTTCAAGCTCATAAATTTGTTATCATTGCCGATTGCTGAATAATGTATTGGTAAATACTTGTGTGTCATAGAGATTGACACGCCCAGCATATCTGGAACCATCCTTCAACTAAATCCTCTGTTTGCAAGTACTGTCTCAACACAGTCATGATGGACTACATCCTAGTGCGTACCTAGCCCAATGAGCCCTCAAACAGCTTGTAATTGACAACAGTGATCAATTTGCGCTTGCTGCACACAGTCTATTGAACCACACCTATGTAGACGAACTCATCACTGGTTCTTCAAATCTCGTCAATGCTCAACAGCTTCTACACAACTTAGTCACACTTCTTACCAAGGGAGGCTTCAAATTGTGCATATGGGCCATGAATCAAGCACCATTATTGTCTAATGTTCCTCCTGAACATCTTAAAAATTCCAAATGCTTATTTGACAACATGCCTGCCCTGAAAGTTCTTGGCATTTGCTACCTCCCAGATCAGGACTTATTTGCATATGGTATTGAACCCTTCAGTGGTACAGTCACTTTGCGTACTGTCATGTCACATATTGCCAAAATATTCGACCCCCTCGGTTGGTTATGTCCTGTCATTTTCCAGCTCAAGTCATTTATACAACAGTTACATCTTCATTACAGAGAATGGGATGCCGCACTTCACAATGAACACTGGCAGCAGTTGATGTCATTTGTGGATTAGCTCTCCATCCTCTCTTAGGTTCGAATTCCACATCATATTGCCACACTTGTCTCCAAGAAAATCCTGTTAGGATTTTGTGATGCTTCTGAACTGGATTATGCTGCTACACTATACCTTCACAAAATGTTGCTCAATGATATAGTTCATGTACGATTGATTGCCGCTAAGAGCCAGGTATCTCCCATGCAGAGTTTAACAATTCCTCGCCTCAAATTGAATGGTGCCGTTCAATTAGCATGACTTGTAGCTGCCTTTTGGACCTCATTCAAAAGCTTATTCCTTCATGATATACGCTTATTTTGTGATGCCAAAATTGTGCTTGATTGGCTACACACTCCACTACATCATCTCGAAATATTTGTCACAAATCGCACTTCACAGGTTCTTGAGCTCACCACCATTGATCAATGGCACCATGTTCCTACCATGGACAATGCTGCCAACATCGCCTCTTGCGGATTGCACCCCACTGATCTCCTACATTGTGACTCATGATCCAAGTTCTTGCCTTCTGAGTTCCCTGTTTCTGGCTACACTCCAGCTACACCCACTGCCAAATTGAAATCCGCCATAGTCACATCGCTTGCTACAACCATTGACATGTCCAACAACAAGTACCTCAATTCCACATTTGAATGATTCTCTCACCTTCAGCATCTTACCCTAGTCTTCAGTTATGTTTCCACCTTCATTGTATCCTGTTGTTGCATATGTCCATTCGCTTTGCTGCGACTTAATGCTTTCACAACTGCTCACACCCATTTGCCTTCACCTCTCACCACTAACAAATTGCACATGTCCATCTAGAATAAATTGTTTTTCCATTATACATGAGGCCCTAAAAATTGATTACATTATATCAATCAGTCCAATATGCTCTTATTGGAATGCCATTCATTGCCTTTGAATAGCTGATATTGGAAAAGACAAATAAAGTCTTCAACAGCATTACATCACTGCTGGATTATTGGAAGTCGTAGGCTGCCACACATATATTATAACATTTTTTATAATTGTATTTCTTTGAATACTACTGCTATCTTGTACTAATGAAAAAAATTTTATCATTCCAACTTACTTAACCTTAAAATGTATCAGAGGATATCTCAAAACGTATATTTCTTTACAATATCTTTGGAAGTCAGCTCCTCTGTGCAATTTCTTTGTTTACCTAATCTGCCATCATGTTGTAATCATAACCTAACCTACTTGACAAGTTAGCTTTGTGATGTATTTAATCCAATTAGGACTGATTATATAAATATGAATAATCGACACTCTAGATTTTCATTTTGTCTTTTGTGAGAAAATAATGTTTGTGCACTGAAGTCGAGTTGGAACAAATGGCTCTAGCCATGTTATTGTTTTTTCACCAGAAGCCACATTGGCCTAGATTTCTATTTAACTTCACTGTTCAGTTTATCAAATTTAATTCTCAAAGTTCTTGATGTTAGAACATAAAATCAAAAAATTTAAGAATTTCAAGATAGCCCCATCAATAGAGGATTTTTGACAGAAGAGATTAATGACAAGCATGACTACATCAATTCATACTAGCTGACCTGTTTAGAACTACATTCTCATAAAATTCCCCTGAAATCCCCTTTGTGACTTTTTTCTGACCTCTCAGTGTTTAAAATGAGGTAATTACTAGAAATCTTATATCTCTGTAACTGTAACACATCATCAGATAGCATTGATTTCCCTCCAAAATATCAATAATATAATGAAATCCAAGAATATAATGGGCTACAATAAGGAATTGAATATTTTTTTATGAAAAAGTCATCAGTCTCATATTTGACAAATTGAGTTAATAATAGATTCTTATTCTCCATACTTAGATGCATCTATATTGCATGAAAAAGCCTTCAGTCAATGAGCTGTATTAGGTAGGAGAGGCATTAGAGAACCGCAGTTATTATGAGAAAGACAGCAGTTGATGGCTGATGACGTTTCCAAAATGAATCTGATAACCCTAAGAGTAGGAAATATGATGTTTAATATTCGTTGGAAAATCGAGGAACCAGGAAAATTGTATGTAAAAAGTAATTTATCAGTATATCCGTGAAGTGAAAAGTGATTGAAGAATAAGAAGACTGGCTTGAGTTGAGGAGTCGCAACTTCACCCAGTTAGCACTTAACGTATCTTTTACGTAAATTCTAGGTCCATATGTAAATGATAAATATCTAATGTAAAATTTATGTAATATTTACATACAATATTCACGTAAGTAATAATTTATAAATTTGTTGTTAAACAATCTGGAATGCAAAATCGAATTAACAGTAGATTTTTTTATTGAAAGCCCATTTCTATAATTGATCAATTCGAATTTCAAAAACAGAGATATGCTAATTATGTACATACTACGTATATTTTATGTAAAAATTGTTTGCAAAATTCACATAAATTATACGTAAATTGTACAGATTATTCGCAAATATCCCTCCTCTATTCGTCGATACAAACTCCAACTTCATTTTATATACCGGTACCCTAGTCCAGTCAAATTAGACAACAATATGGTCGTCAAGAGGAACAATAATTATTGATGGAAAAATTAATTTTTCACCAATAATTTTCTCTAACCTTGGGTAATAACCAAAAGTACTCATTTTGGGTTGAACTCATTTTTGGTGGAAAGGTACAATTTTTCAGTTTTTTATTATAATTCCGTATCAATAACTCAAAGAATTTTTTTCTTCTGTTGAAGCTGACAAAAGTATCTACAAAAATGATCCTATGCATTTTTTTGGAAAAAGTCCCTTTCTGAAGTTTGAGGATGTGTATCGAGCTACAAAATATCGATGATTTTCACCAAGTAGTTTATCGATACGCCAATATTGTTGCGAAAACGTGATGAGTAATATTATATGTATTGGTAAACTCTTTTAATTTATTTCATAACTATTCATTCTTCTATGATTCAAGGTTAGACTTGATATTTTCCAATAAAAGTAAATAATCAGAATTCCACTAAATGTGATGTATAATAATCGATGCTCTATTAATCAAGGCTCATGAACATCGATTAAAAAATTATCGATTGTTTCGTACATCGATACGTATCAAACTTTTTGGCGGTTGTTCGTTGTTCTCTCTGACTCTGTTAGGCACGCCGCACGTGAAGTTTTTGGTGGTTGTTTGTTGTTCTCTTTGTCTAGTGAAAATTTATATCCTTGAAATTATATCGTTTTGATACAAATAAAACACAATTTGGAAACAGTTCCAAGGATTATAAAAACAGGTCAGTACAACTTTGAATTTAATTTATTGAGTGTTCAAGTTACCCACTTTATCTTTCTTGGGCAGTTTTATAGGTTAGAAAGTTTTCACTTTAAGAAATTTGAATAAATCCTTTTGGTAAGTTCTTACAAGTTCTTCTTATAATGCTTTAACCCAATTTATGTGTGTAATAGATAGCAAGACATTTTCCCCATGAAGCTAAAATGTGTTGGACCAAAAAATTACTAGTTCATCTGGATTTGGTTAAAGTGAACACGAAAGAAAGTTAGTGCAATATTATTGATGATCAAACCATAGAAATGAGTGAATTTCAAAGCAAACCTCCTTGCTAAGAATTGGAGGACTTTCTAGAAATCGAACAGTCATTGGAACATAAATCCAAAAAAAGAATAGGCCTAAGTAGATTTCTTTCTAAATTCAATTTATTTAGGCTTACTCAGGTAAGAAGTAATTAGTGATTTGAAAGTAATGATTCTGTAAGAATTCATGTAAACATCTTTCATTTTTTGTTATCACCAGCTCGGCTTAAATTGCAGCTGATGGGGGGCTTAAATTGAAAATATTTCACAAGTTAGTTTGAAGTGACTGACAATTGAATAAACTGACAAATATACATAAACAGAATTTATTAATTTCGAATTCCTTTAATTGCTATTACTTTATACTGAAGACTTCCAATTAAAGGAATTCGAAATTAATAAATTCTGTTTATGTATATTTGTCAGTCACTTCAAACTAACTTGTGAGATACGAGCCGATATGGCCAAGTTGAAAATGAATGCTCCTGTGCAGAAAGGTCTCCATGGTCTAGTGGTTAAGGCGCTCAACCGGCAATTGAGAGGTCCGTGGTCCGATTCCCGGTGGTGACTGATATTTTTGTACAGTAGCATTCATCGATTCCCATCAGCTTTTCAATGCTGTTGTCAATATCCGCCATTGCGGAAGTCTTCAGTATAAAGTAATAGCAATTAAAGGAATTCGAAATTAATAAATTCTGTGAAAATATTTTTCAAATTTCTGGTTTCATATAATTTGTCATTTTATTCTGAGTATGGGCACACTTTTTCCACAGCCAATTGAAATGCTATTGGCTAAAACTATTTTTAAATTAAACTTCAGTTAAAATTAAGGTGCAATAGGACAATTTCAACTGTAAAACTCTTTCCAAGTATTACAGACAAATGTTCAAAAACTACATGAAGGTACCAATTTACATGCTGTAATGCCACAATAAAGCATCAGAAAACAGTTCAAGACCTTTAATAATGGGTTATCTGCTCAATAAATGAATAACAACCAGAATTAATTTCCAACTATTATTGATTTCTCCCAAAAACGGCTAAGTGACTTTATATATTTAAAGCTATATAAAAAAAGCTTTTATAAAAGCAGAATAATTATATTTCAATTCTAACAAAGGTTAGAAATAAAAACCACTTGATTTGAAACAGTTAGAATCACCAAGTTAGATTGCTTTCCAGTAGACATATCCTGTATTGTTTAATTGGTAGGCTTAACATTCAATTGTTTCCTGCCATATTGCTTGTAATATTACTTCCTTCTAATACCTAATTTTGAATGTTGTTTACAGGCTGCTTTCTTTGAAGAGATGTTAACCTCGAAGACCACATAAGAAGGATTCTCTAGAGGATGGTGACACAACGTTGCCATCCAATTCAGCTGGGAAGGCAGAAGAGGGAAGAAGAAACTGCAACATGGCAGTTGTAGATGTGATGAAAAGTAAGTGGACTTGATTTAAGCTTTAAGAATTTGTTTCTTGAATAAATATTTTTTAAAGCTGTTGTCAGAAAAATACCACTTTTATTATGAGTTAATGTTATTATGGTAAACAGAATTTATTAATTTCGAATTCCTTTAGGTGCTATTAGTTTATACTGAAGACTTCCGCAATGGCGGAAATTAATAAATTAATAAATTCTGTTTAAGTAAATTCGTCAGTTTGTTCAATTGTCAGTAACTTCGAACTTTCTTGTGAGATACGAGCCGATATGGCCAAGTAAAAATGAATGCTGCTGTGCAGAAAGGTCTCCATGGTCTAGTGGTTAAGGCGCCCGACCGGCAATTGGGAGGTCCGTGGTTCGATTCCCGGTGGTGACTGATATTTTTGTACAGTAGCATTCATCGATTTCCATCAGCTACTGAATACTGTTGTCAATATCCGCCATTGCGGAAGTCTTCAGTATAAACTAATAGCACCTAAAGGAATTCGAAATTAATAAATTCTGTTTAAGTAAATTCGTCAGTTTGTTCAATTGTCAGTAACTTTGAACTTTCTTGTTATTATGGTGTCATGGAAAAGGGGTTTTGACCTGTATGCCTGTACAACTTGAAAGTGGCTCATATATGCATCTAATCTATGAAGAAGCAAGATATAAATACTAATGGAAACTCTTGATTTACAAAGTATTTTTAAACTACTAAAACGCTATCTGTTGTTCCTGTAAATTCTGAAGAACTGCTCATATTCTCTGGTCCTTGATAACCTTGTTATGTTAACATTGAGGGAAGTGCATGCTCTGAATTGGCAGAGTATTGCACAACCTGCATATGAGCTAAATTAAAAATTCAATGACAGGCAGAATTAATTCCTTTTTCTCTATAACCTTGAACAACTAAAATATAACCATGATGCATACATAAACCATCCCCATACCCCTAGTTGACATTTTTTTAGGATTAGAAGATTCTTTTTGTACAGCATCTATGACGAACTTTTTGAACAGAATAAGGGAGATTCAGTACAAGAAAATAGTATAGTAGGCCTACTGGTGTGAATTAATGAGTTTAATGCTTCATTTCAAACCCTCTCCATACCTTGGTCCCAAAGTCTGTTATGCTAGCTAATTGGCTACAGACACACATTTTATGAAGGCATTTGTCAAAATCATATCAATCCATAGAGATAGGTTGCTAGCACTTTGTAACATTTAATTTATGGATAGGTTTTGTGCATGTCAACTAAACTGACTCCAGTCAATATCTATTTTTGTTTTTCCACAGGAATGATGATTAATGTCCATCAAGGGTCATTCCCCATGAAGAAGTTTGAGACTAAAGTTCAGGAGTGGTTCTGACAATCATCAACAAGATATTCTTAAAAAAAAAAACGGCTACTACTTGAAAAATATGTGTAATGATTGTATAAATAGCTACCCTGTTAGGTAACTAGAAAAATAAATATGTATTATCATAAAACAGTTTTTTTTCTGGATAAACTCCCCACTAATTTTTCAAGTCTCAGAACTAGTGTGTCAAGAAAGAAAAAAACAAATGCTATCATTAAAGTAGTGAGTACAGTTGGATCATAATCATGTTTTGTTGAAATATAAGAAAAAATTCAAAGCTCTGTTAGCTGGTATTCAAGAGGAAATGGGAAGTATCTGATGGTGTAACATTTCATATATAAAACAATAGTGTATTTATCTGAAAATGACTTTGAATTTTTCAAATTCACATACATATACAGTAAATATATATGCATTTTCAGTATGTAGGCCTATATATCCATTACCAAAAAAGCATGCATGATTTTTTTTTTTTTGAGGATGAAGCCCACATAGGTCTGAGACCTGATGATGTTAGTTCTGAGGTCAGTTAGATGATGGTGATTTATGAGTTGGACCTACAGTTTCAGGTGGGTTCCGAACCACCTAATTGCTGGTTGAACTTAAATAATAAATTTAAGGTACAACTTGAATTCTGTTGGATGTTTTGAACAGTTCATTCTATAGAATTTATGTTTTTTAGTATAATGCTATTTGTATGTGTTTACTAGTACCCACTATACATTAATTTTCTGAAAAGCATTTTGTGATAGCTTTTATAAAAGCCTTTTCAGAAAATGTATGTATATTTATCTGATAATTTAGATTAAATTCTATATAAATATTATGTAAATTATATGTTGTATAGACCTCAAATTTATGTATAATTTATAAAGAAATTGCATATATTTATCAGAAATTTGAGATCAAATTTTATGTATATACTACATAAATCATACATATGTATGGACCTCAAATTTACGTATCATTTATAAAGAAATTACGTACATTAATCAGAAATTTGAGATCAAATTTTATGTATATACTACATAAATCATACATATGTATAGACCTAAATTTTACGTATCATTTACATAAAAAGAGGTGACATTTGTATGTAAAATGTACGTAAAATTTATGCTTCATGTATGTGAAATTTATGATTCATTCACATAAGACTTTTGTATAATATACGTAAATTATATGTGAATGTGCTGGCTGGGCAGCTTACTGTCGCTTCAGCGGTCGTGGGTTCAAATCCCGCTCTTACGTCTGGCGTCTATGTGTTATCATTCACCTCATTACCCACGCACAAGTCTCGGAATGATTTAGGCATCTTCGGCAAAAAAAAATTATTATAACTGTTTTTTAGAAAAGGCTTTGTTACTCTATTCTTTCTAAATTGGTTAATTAATTTCAATTTATTGTTTTCTCTTTGTTTCAGGTCGAACGATTCCATTCAGCCAAGTCAGATTTACCAGATTCGGTTTGTTTTTTTTTTTGTTTTCCTTTAATGAATTGATTATTTTTCTATGCAACTATTGATTTATAACTGAGCTGCAGAACCATATCTGTCTACCAAAAAATCAATGATGAAACTAATCCTTAGATATTTCAGTTATTTACAATTGCTAAATCAATATAGATATTAATGAAAAACAATAATTTCTTTCCTGGATTTCTTATTCCATGACGGACTGGGTTGCGTTGTTAATATTAACTTTTTATGTGAATTCAACGACTTGCAGTCCAAATTCATTAAGAATAAGTAGAATTTACTTACTCTGTAAGCCGAGCGCTTTCAAATCTTTGAGATCTGTTTTCAGAGGCCTCTGAAAACGGATCTCAAAGATTCGAAAGCGCTCAGCCTACAAAGTAAGTAAATTCTACTTATTCTTGATGAATATTTGACTGCAAGTCGTAGAGTTCACATAAAAAGTTAATAATTTCTTATTCTCATTTTAATTGTATCAGTTAGTCATTTAAACCATCCTATGCTTCATGGCTAATATATTATCCAATAATACTGTTACCCACGGTTTTACGATGTCCTACTTCAATGATGTATCATTAGAAGTTATATTTCAAAAATAATGCTTGCAACACTTAAAAATTAACACTTGCACTTTATTTACACAAGTTATCCAAAACACACACTAATCAGGAATGTCACACAAAATAATTTAAAATTTAATAAGCACTTTAATAAAAAAAACATAGAATTATAAAATAAATCAAACATACAAAATGGCCTAGTTTAGTCATCTTTATTTCTATAATGAAGCGTTTCTAAACCTATTTTTATATGAAATTTTTTGAGAGAATGAGCGAGTACAGTATTGCAGATTACACCTGAAACAATCTGTATCACTGAAGTGTAACAAAGTACTGAGCCAAAAAAGTTATGAAATAATAATATGATGTTGAGGTATGATACAGAATATACCCTGATAGCATAATTGATAGAACTATAGTAGAATTAGAAGCAAAAGCACATTGGAAAGTTGGCGTGGAGGTATAGTCTTTGGGATGGTCAGAGTCTCAGTAAAGTTTGGCGTTGGTGTTGCCACATTGTGTGGAATGCAGAACAAATGGCAGTGTAGTAGCATGCCATAGTGTAGTAGCCACAGGGGAGGTTTGGGAGTAGGAGATATGGTAACACTGTAGGAATCAGTTTGTGTGGGAACTGCCCAATTGTTATTGGCTAAGCACAGAGGCGCCCCCTCCTCCATCACTCCAATCACCGTTTTGGCAATATGCTTCTGGTTTTAATTCTACTTTAATATTATGATCTGCAAGGTCTTACCTCATGAGCTCCAGCCTCCTTCGTTGGCTCATTTTGTTTTTCCTGAAAAGTGACATAATGGTAGATCATTTTATAACATAAGTTATAATAAAGTTATTGGAATAGACTTCACTAGTCACTAGTGCATTCAACCCTTATTACTTGTTTGTTTTGCATTGTTGGCAAGCTTCCTTAGACACTGGATGCCTCCAGCCATGTCTGAGTGGAGCATTCTAACAATGCAAAGTGACCATCACACAAATAAGTAAGTGCTGAATTCACTAGTAAAGTATATTCCAATTAATATTCAAGTTCCAATATCCAGGGAAAACGTAATATGGAACTAAAAAATCAAATTAGCCCATTATATAACTAGCAAGTTGCCCAGCTCAATGGAATCTGGATTTCTTGAACATTGCATAACGTATTAAAAAGGAACCATCCAAAATCCAGCATTAGCATCTAATACACTGAAATATTTAGCATTAACAAGTTTAGTAGAGAATATATCAATTGTAGGTAATTCATAGTGTGACCTATTTATGTTTTCATTTAAATATTTTGAATCTAAACAAATTCTTAAATCTTTATTCGGTTTTTCCACTATGACAATGGCATTTACCCAATTTGTAGGCCATCGACCTTTTCAATCACTTTCACAGACTCCATATAATTATATTTAGCTTTTAATCCCTCCTTTCGAGCAAGAGGGATTTTTCTATTTGCAGCTATGCAATATATGTATGTTTATACTCTCTATCCTTTAGGCATATACTATATCTTTGGGGTATACAACCTTTGATCTTTGCATTTTTCCAAGTGTACTGGCAACTTAGATTTAATGTCAGTATTAAATTTCAGATTTTTATTAGCTAAAAGGTCAATTCTTCTAATAAGATTCATCTGTGAACAATAACTTAATCCTGAAATTGGTACACAATCGAATAAAACAACATAAAAATATATCTTATAATCCTTATTATTATGAGAGCAATATAGGTAGCATTTACTTCAACTTCAACTTTTTCTCCAATAAAAGTAGTGATATTTGACTTGACAGGCTTGAGAATATTATCATTGAAACCAATCTGTTTCAATAATTCTAGGGAAATGACATTTATCTGAGCACCTGTATCTAGTTTTAAAGATATATTCTGTCCTGTTATATTAACATCTGCTCGCCACTCATCAATAATAATTGTTGTTTTGTTATCAACAGTATTTATCATTATATTATTATGTTTATAATCTTTATCTGTCTCTACTAAATCCATGCTGTCTACATATAATTCCTCAATGTCATCGCAAAGTTCATTGATATTAGGATTACATTTGCTCTTACAAACTTTTGAAAAATGATTTTGTCTATTACAATTATAACATGAAGCTCCATATGCAGGGCATTTGCGATATGAATGGTTTGTCCCACAATGCTTGCATTTATTTTTAAAATTAATATGATTTTCTGACTTATTTCCTGTAGGTCTGCTTTTGCTTTGTGAATTTTTATGCATGACATGTACTCCCACAGCTTCTTGGATATTACTTCCCATACCTTGTAATTGTTGAGTAGATATTTCTGCAGCATGGCATATGTCCAAAGCACAATCCAATGTTAAATCTTCCACTCATAGTAAGCGTTCTTTCATGTGTTAATCTAATATACCAGAAACAAGACTGTCTTTGATTAACTCTTCATGTAATGTCCCGAATTCACAGTCTATACTTTTATCTTTTGAATCAATCACAAATTGATCAATTGTTTCATCAAAGTGTTGATTATGCATGACAAACTGATATCTGAAAAATGTAATGTTTTTCTTTTGTATAAAATAGTTCTCGAACTTTTTGACCACTTCTGTAACTTATATTTATTCTTGGATTTTTCTTTGTCAAAAACGAAGCTGTTGTATATTTCAATGCAATTTTCTCCCAAGCAAGTCAACAAAATCGATATTAGACCTTCATCACTTTTAGTATCCAATGCAACAGCTTTCTTGATATCTTTCACCTGATATCTTGGAAGCAATCAAGGTGACTGTGTCAAGTGCTTTGATGGACGACTTAAATATCGCTAATCTAGTCAATAAGATATCTGCCAAAGTGTCATCCGATTTGAAACAAAGACTTTGTGAAATGCAATTGGAGATAACCGATTTAAAGACAAAATTGACTGAATATGAGACCCATGAAAAACTATATCAGGTAAACTTGGACAATATTGAACAGTATCAGAGATGCAACAACGTTCGCGTATTTGGTATCGCGGAAAGTGATGGTGAGGACACTGACAATTTATTAATTGATCTTTTTAAAACTGAAATGGGACTTGAAATTGATAAGCAGCTGATCGATCGATCCCATTGGGTGGGCCCTAAGCGACCTGCTGACCCCCGACCTCGTCCCATCATAGTGAAGTTCACCAGCTTTAGAACTCGGATGCTGGTGTTCTTTCAAAAGTGCAAGCTGGTGGGAAGCAGCATTCTGGTGCACGAGGGCCTCATCAAGAGACAGTAGTCTACAAGGCTACTGTTGCAAAGTATGGTGTGTGCAATTTGTGGACTAATGAGGGCAAAATTATGTACACCGATGAAGCTGGTAAGCGATCAGTTGCTGCATTATTGGAATAGTTAAAACGGCGCTGACAGCGGTAAGCAGGAACCATTTCTCTGATCAATAAACTATTTTTGCTGATAATCCATGCAGTATAAAATTTTCTCTCTCATTGCAAGGACTTTTTCAGTTTTATATAACTCTAATCTACTTGTGTTTCTTTTTGTTTTATAATCTGTTTTGTGTTGCTCCTGTTCTATTATTCAAATTACCACTTCTCGTTTTCAAAATAAATTGTCTTAGAACTAACATTTTAAAATGAATTGTTTACATAGGAATATTCAACTTTTCCATTTTTATTTTCGTTCATTCATTTAACAGGTGTGTTTTTTCTTTTAAATTATTTTATTTATTTGGAACATGAAAACTATCTATTGAACTTATAAGTATGATATAACACAATCATTGATCACCCTAAATCCTCAGTCCAAAAATGTGGGATTATTGACTGTCTACTGTCTGCTATAAAACTATTGTTCAATAAACAATAGAGATTTATTCGAAAAATAATTACATTATGAGGTACTTGTTTCTAGAAAGTACAAAAATTACGAAACACAAATTTTAATAACCTTCTTTCAATGTGTATAGTTACATCACACAAAGCAGTAGCATATCTACAGGGTCAGTCTAGGGTGGAGGATGACCAATGATGTTGTTGGGAGAGTTAGACTATCGGTACAATAATTACAATAGTAATTTTTAATTTGGAGTAGAAGACCTCTAAAGATAAATTGACACAATATACATGGCTATTTATTCCAAAACGGGAGATCGGGGTAATCCCCAAGAAAATGTTTTGAAAAATTACCTCTCTAAAGCCACATTTCAAGTGATTCTAGGCATTAATTTTTCTAACTTAACACTTCAACACACGTTATGGGTCAATGCAAATTTTATATAGTTCTTGTATTATTGTCAATGGGACATCGTACATTACTTGAAGCTTTCACTCTTCTATACTTGATCCCTCACTGCTCCTGAGGGATTCCGTAGAGTACTGTAGGATACTTGAAAATCTATTTCCAAAAAATTGAGGTGTACTCCTTGAAAACGTTTTTAAAATAACAATTCATACAAAACCACATTTTAGTGAATCCTGACATCTTCTTTGACTCTTGCCAAAAATAGTCTCACAATGGCCTTCAAAAATTCCATTTTTTTGTGGGGGGAGGGGTAAATCCCCCTGATTCCTTCCCATACGCCACTGGCACAAAGAAAAATGAAATTCACAAGAAAAATTACGTATATTATTCGCAATTGAAAAATTATTCTGTAATCAGCCAAAATCTCCCAACAATTTTTTGAGGTTCCAGGATCTAGGCTCTAGGGTGATTATCTGAGTGAATGTAAAGTAGTGCTAATAAAACAAGTCTGCTTTTTCTGCCATGGTAGTCCTCAGCCATGTATTGATTGATAAGCTTCAGAATCCAGAAAACCCTTTCAGAACTGGCATCATTTTTAGACCAAGTACTGAAGTACACAATAATTTGCAATAGAAAATCAATTGTTGGTTAGGCATTGCTTTCTCACTTTCCTCCCTTGTCAGCAACTCTCCTTCATTTTCTTCTACTTTTTTTATCCTTATTTTTTCTCTTTTTACCCTTTTTCGTAATTTTAATTTTCATTTCTCTCCTACCAATTTCTATCATTTTACTTATTGTCATCTCTTTCCCACTTCTTCACTGTTTTTTATTATTTCCATTCGTTAAAAATTCTTCTTTTTTCTACTTTTCTCTCTTTTCCTTCCTCCTCTTTTTCTTTTTTTTCTTTTTCTTCTGCGTTTGAGGGGGGTTGGAAATTCCCCCTCCCCACCCATGGATCCGCCACTGCTTATATAAGAAGTCTCTAATAATTAGATGATTGGAACATTTTATCTGCTTTCTTTTTTTCACACAAAAAAAATAGTAAAATCTTATAAAACACAACAAAAAATGTAACAGCTACCCTTCGGGGGAATTGTCCTGGTCAATTAAAAGAAAATCACCCACTTCAGGGCAATATAGGCTGATGGCTCCATCAAAATAGCAAGTAGCTACACATTGCAAGTTGTTAAGGAATGTTGTTCTAACATTAGTAGAGGCCAGTTTAGAAATTCAAGCCATTAAATATTTTAATAGACCTTGTACTTAAGAAAATCGTTTAAAATTTTACTCTACTAAATAACATTATTTTCAAACCAAGGAAGTTCTGAGCCCTTTGGTGAGTCTCTTTGGTAAGCTTTCATCGTTATCACCTGGAATAGTTGCAGTAATCGAAGGTAGTAAAGGCCTATTTCACACAATTCGAGGTTTACTTATTAAAAAAAAAGGCATAGTTGGCTTTATAATCATATTCATGTTTAGAAAAAATTAAAGATAGCTTAAGACTGAACAGTTGCTTGCAAAAATGCGTTATACTTGATTAAATTACCTAATTCAAGTTTTTACAACCTTGGACAAAAAATATATAAGGTAAAATAAATTGAACTGATGGTATGGAGAATCACAGTACAATAGCAAAACACACACTATGTAAAAAATGGCATTTGATTATTTTATTGCAAAAATTTATTGCCTAATTGTTCCCAGCTATACATCGAATTATTCTTGTTTTTCCTTGTTAGCCAATTTAATTATGTACTCATAACAAAAGTATGTCAATACAGTATACGTTTTACAATCAATTTTCCCAACCAAATACAAAAAATTTCGAAATTCCTGACCTTTTCCCAGTTTTTCCCAACCTATTAGAATTCCCGACCTTTTCCCGACTTCCTGACTTTTCCCAACCAGTAGACATTCTGTGAAATTGATCAGGGTGTTGAAAGATTTCAAATTCCATTTTACACAGTGGTATACAATATGGTAGTTTTCAAGTATTGAAGCATAAACTGAATAAGGACCACCTTGGCCATTGTAGTTTTTTCAGCTAGATCAACATGCGTATGTTGTAGAATCCTAGGTTAGACAGTCATAAATCACCATGGATACTGTACATTCCTGAACGCGAACAAGCCATAACTGTTGACTTCACATATTAGAAAATAATCACTTCAGATCGCTAAACTGACAAACCGTTTCAAACTTTTACTATTATATGAACGAAATCACGCACTTCTGACACCATGTTTTATTTAATACTTTATATTTTAACTCATAAAGGTGGAGGTTGTCAGTCTCTGAAGTAGACTCTCAGTTTTCAGTAGAAGGAGTGCTTTATTGCCAAATTAATCATCAAAAATACAAAACATTATTAATGAAGCGTTTCCAAACCTATTTTTATATGAACATTTTTGAGAGGAATGAGCAAGTGCAGTATGGTACAGTATTGCTGATTACACCTGAAATAATCTGTATCACTGAAGTGTAACAAAGTACCTAGAGGCAAGAAAGTTATGAAATAATAATATTTTCTTAGTAATGGTGAAGGTGATATTGTGGAAGGTATCCATAATGAATAATAAGACGAAATTGTCACAACCACATTTATTAAAACTTCGAGAAACTAGTTTCGGTTGTTACACCATTATCAATCTCAATCAAACTGAAACAGTATATATAAGGCTTCTCTGTACTTCAGTTTTCAGTTTGATTGAGATTGATAATGGTGTAACAACCAAAACTAGTTTCTCAAAGTTTTAATAAATGTGGTTGTGACAATTTCGTCTTATCATTCATTAAATAATAATATGATGATGAGGGTATACAGAATATACCCTGATAGCATAATTGATAGAACTATAGTAGAATTAAAAGCAGAAGCATATTGGTAAGTTGGCGTGAAGGTATAGTCTTTGGGGATGGTTGGAGAGTCTCGGTAGAGTTTGGTTATGGTGTTGCCCCATTGTGCAGAATACAGAACACATGGCAGTGTAGTAGCATGCCACAGTGTAGTAGCCACAGGCGAGGTTTGGGAGTAGGAGATATGGCAACTCTGTAAGAATCAGTTGGTGTGGGAACTGCCCCATTATTGTTATTGGCTAAGCACAAATGCGCCCCTTCTCCATCACTCTGACCTCTGTTTTGGTAATACGCTTCTGGTTCTAATTCTACTTTAATATTATGATCCACAAGGTCTTACCTTTGCTTCTGTAACCTCATCCTTTGGCAGATAGAATGATTTTTTTTTTACCTGAAAAAGTGACATGCTGGTAGATCATTTTATAACATGAATGGGAATAGTTATTGGAATAGACTTCACTAGTGCATTCAACACTTACTTGTTTGTTTCGCATTGCTGGAAAGCTTCCTCAGACACTGGATGCCTTCAGCCACGTCTGAGCAGAGCATTCCAACAATGCAGAATGGCAATCACATGAATAAGTGAGTACTGAATTCACTAGTAAAGTTTATTTCGATTACTATTCAAGTTTGAATATCCAGGAAAAACATAATATGGAACTAAAAAATCAAATAAACTATCCTATTATATAACTAGAACGTTGCCAAGTTCAATAGAATCAGGATTTCTAGGACAGGGGTTCTCAAACTGTGGTACGTGTACCCCTTGGGGGTACTCGAAAATTTTGAAGGGGTACATGGGGCAGGTTAATGAAAAATTAAACTATTTCTTCTCATTTCGCAATCACACAAGGTTATTATTTAATA
The DNA here is from genome assembly GCA_948455865.1 of Conomelus anceps. Classification (NCBI taxonomy): domain Eukaryota; kingdom Metazoa; phylum Arthropoda; class Insecta; order Hemiptera; family Delphacidae; genus Conomelus; species Conomelus anceps. The sequence goes on from OX418216.1 coordinate 160,746,196, forward strand.
ATGAAATCTAATAAATTGAATACTTTGTGGTCGAGTTACTAGGAACCAACAAGTGCAATAGGTTTGTATCAGTGGCGGCTATTCAAGTGAAGTAGGTGAAGTACCTCTTCACCTGTTTTCTGAAGACATTTATTCAATACAAAATTCAAAAAATTAATATATTATACAAGCATAGAATAGATTTTTTAAAATTCTCATTTGTAATGATTGAAGGACTCTATACTTTTCAATAATTTATTTGTATAACCCGCGCCAAAATCCAATGCTCGCAGTCTTGATATGGAACAGGGCAAGTAGTGCAGCATTAACGTTGAGGACGTTTGGATACAAACAGTCATAATGATCATAGGGGCTTCCTATTGAGAGTTGTCTTGTTCTTAGCCTATAGCATCTTTCCTATGAAGAGCTCAACTACTTATCTGTTTATCTTTTAATAAAAAATCCTAGTAAGATTGATAATTCTCAACCTGTTGTCTCTTCCACATTCCAGTTTGTTCATTTACATAATTGATAGTAAGAAATCGAAGATTCCTTACTGTCTGTTTCATTTGAAATATTCTACTTTACTCTGATAATTTAGCCAATATAATCTTTCATGTTCCCTTAAATGCACAATTTTGCCACACCCATTCAGCAATAAAAATCAATTTTTTATATAGGCAAAAAAGTGTTGATGATAATAAATAATTATTTTAATTAACTCATAATAATGAGTGTTTATGATGTTTTGCAGTTATGTTTTCAAAATGCATTTTTCCTCATACTCATACATATTCACCACTTTACCAAGCATTGAATCGAGCTGGTAAACATGTGTTTACAGAAAGAACAGCTGATTTTCATCACTGGATCCTTTTTCAGTGTGGTAATGTACATTACCACATACATGCTGATTCAGAATTTGGAAAAACAGCTGATCTCAGAAGAATTTTCAGTATTTTACTGCTGTGATGGATTTTGAAGTTATGTTTGATGATGCTTCTTGTACTTGCTCAGAGTTTATCTTTTTTTATATTTTAGACTAGTATGATGAAAAATATTGTACATAACTCGTCCAGGACGATGTTTACCATACTCAACATCATCTTGTAGCTTAACTTATCATACTTGTATGGTAAACACAATTTCCCACACTTGTTATGCAATATACTATTCTAAATGTGTCTCACTATGGTGGGTGGCGATTAGAGGCTGGGAAGTCAGCTGAGCGCCTTAGCGGCTTGCAGGCTGCCAGGAGGCTCCACTCCTGGCTTGATACCAGTGTTGGCTTGGCTTGTCACTGGCAGTACTTCCACTGGGTCATCAGTCATCCCAATTGCTTGGTTTAGCAGGCTATGGTGACTGAGTCAGAAAGTTAACTGTGATTAGTTGTAAGACTGACTGACTGGCTGGTAAAAGGGCAGAGGAGAGTGGCCAGGATAGGCCAGTTGCTCAGGCCAATAGCTGCATAGAATCTAGCATCAATGTGCGCACGCCTTTGCCAAAAGTGAGAAGAAATATTATTTATTCACAATTGAAATTGACTGCAAGTCATTGAGTTTATGATAAAAAGTTAATACTATCATTGTGTTTATGGTGTAATGTTGCAGGACCATCATACAATGCTGCATTACACAGTGATGTCATGTGAAGATGTGATATCATTGGATGGACTGACCTCCAAATCTGTGAAATTAATGTAAACTTATTATGCTTACAATATATCCTTTGGGTCCTGCTACCATGGTAAGTATCTGAAAAATAAATAATAAATACCTAAATAAACTACTAGAATAAGAATAATTTACTAGCACATATAGTTAGCAAACCCTACTGTGGATGCCCATATTTAAAAAAAAATCTTGTAGCAATAGATACTCTGAGTAGTATGGATGAAGTTGAGTATGTTGAGTAACTCATATTTTTGGCTTGGTGCTTGAGATACACTTATGTGTATGTCTTGTTAAGATAAATGTACTTGTTATTTGATGTGGATAGAAATTGAGTCTATCACAGCTGTTCTTACACTTTCCATTGGACTCTAAGTAACTTGAAAGGTTAACAATCGACTCTAGTCACTCAAAAGAGTTGACTTACTCAACTCATGATTGCATACTCTACTTTATTCATACCACCCTTTATCTCATTAACTTAACAGCCACCAATTAAAAGAAGAAAAACTTCAAAATGAAATATTATTAATGTGTTTTTCTTGAACAGTATGTCTATAAATCATGCATGGGCAGGGTTTAATTTCTAAATTGAGAAGTACCAGAGCTGTGACTTACCAGGGGTCTAGAGGGTATGGAATACCTCCAGCAAAATGGTGGTTTGGGGTCCTCTCCCAGAAAATATTTGAAAATTATTAAACACTTGAATTGGTGCATTTTAAACGAATTTGAGCATGGTCAGTAATACACAATGGTTGTCCTATCCATGCCCCGGTTGTAACTGGTCAACTCTCAGGAGAGAGCGGCGTAATTGGGTGTCGTACATCTCTAGCTCAATTCTACCCTATTGATTCGGTAGCCCATCCCCGGACAGGATTGGTTTATCTATACCAGAGAGATAGCAGCAAAACACTGATAAAAAATAATTCGAACTGTGAACTTTATCTATCCTGTATCATTATCACTGATTCATAGCAATTTGACTTTAGAAAATGTTTGTTTGATTAACTCCTTGAAACTGTTGTGCGTATTGTATTGAGTGGCTTGCGCCTTCAATTTATTGTTTACACTATTTGGTAACATCAATGTTTGGCGGCGAGCGTAGTTTTGGGCGAACATAGGATTTGCATAGCATTAGAAACGTAGAACGCACATCTCCATTTTTGAGCCAGCATTTTCCTGCAATTCAACAAACACAATCAAAGAGGATCGTCTTACATATTGCAATAAGTAGTGTCGTCTATGAGTGAAATCACAATTGATCCAGAAACTTTGAAAGGATTATTAGTAGGTTTTAAAGATGAGCTTAAAGAAGAGATCAGAGATTTGAATGGTAAATTCGAAAAACTGTCAGAGCGTGTATCAGAATAATTAAATAATTCTTTGGGAGAGGTTCCCGGAAAGATAAAGAACATGAAGGGTTTTTGCATCAAATCGAGAGTGAGCTCAGAAGAACGAATTTAATTATTCATAGTATTGAGGACAGGAACGAAAAAAGAAAGGATTTGGAGGACACTGTCTTCCGTTTCATAAGAGAAAAACTGGATCTAACGTTGGAGGACTTTGAGTTGGATTTTGCTAGAAGATTGGATCCGTTTCAAAATCAAAAACGCAGGCCAATTCTAATGGGATTGACTACGTGGAGGAAGAAAATGGCTATTCTATAAAATGAAAAACTTCTTAAAGGTACTAAAATATACATTGCAGATGATCTTCCAAGAGACGTTGTTGAGGCGAGGAGAAAGTTGATACCCAAATTGATGAAAGCAAAAGAGGAGGAGAAATATGCAATCATCAAATATGATAAATTAATCATTAGAGACGACCAAATAAGTAGCAAGAAGCGAGGATTGAGCATATCGCCACAGGCTGACAACGCAAATCCAGCAAGTAGTTCTCAGGTGGAAAAAAGATGAAAAACCTTCAACTAAAGGAAAGTTCAGTTAATGATTATTTCAAGGGGAAGGATGTATCAAGGAACTCAGGGCAACCCAAAGACAAACGAACTTAGGACAAAGTGGAAACTCGGATACCAACTAGCAGGAAGCAAGGAAATAATAAGGCTAAAGTTAAAAATGTAAATACCAACCATTCCCCAGAAAGACTGGTCATCAAGAGGAATCAAGACCAAAATCTTCCAGGTTTAATTATTGGAACACTCGATGTAAGAACGCTCAAGACAGAAGATAGAGTCATAGAACTAGAAGAAGCATTGGGGGACTCCTACATTGATATCCTTGGAATGGCAGAAGTAAGGAGACACTCTGAAAAAATAATTGAAAGAAGCAGTGGGTTCATCTTCTACCACTTTGTAGAATCACTAGGACATAAGGGTATGGATTCCTTGTTAGACAGGATCTGAAAACGAAAATTGTGGAATTCAAGGGTGTATCTGAAAGAATTGCAGTGCTGGAATTAAGAGATCAAGGAAAATTACTACACATTTACCAAGTTTATGCTCCTACGTCAGTGGCTGAGGAAGCAGAACACGAGCTTTTTTACAATTTCCTTACCACAGCTATAGTCAATGAAAGAAAAAATTGGAAGAATATAAAATTGGTTCTTGATGACTTCAACAGCCAAGTTGGAGAACAAGAAGAAGGTGAGAGGTTTATAGTTGGTAAATATGGCTATGGGAAAGGAACGAAGCTGAACAAAGAATGGTAGATTTCTGTCAGAAACAAGGATTAAGAATAATTAATACATTCTTTAAAAAGCAAGCTCGTAAGAAATGGACTTGGATTTCACCAAATCAATTGGTTAAAAATGAAATTGATTGTGTGCTGACTGGTCACAAAGGAAGTATAAAAAAGTTTGAGATTACAGGGAGTCTGAAATTCATCACGGACTTATAACCATTGAGCTGAGAAAGGGATGTTTTAATAGAAGGCCAAGACGGGCAAGGAATGAACAATCATTAGCAGGAAATATATTCAAAGCAAATGAACAGAGGCAATTCGAAATGGAATTACAGAATTGGCGCAAACAGAGAGATGTATGTTTGAAAGAAAGTTACAATAGATTGAAAGACATCATTAAGAATATTGTTTCATTAAGCATATGTTCGTTCCTGAAATAAATATAAGAATGAGGAAAATATCTAATGAAACAAAAGAATTGATTGTTTAAAGGGAAATAATGTAAAAGAAAAAGAACAAACGCTTTCAAGAAAGAATTGAGTTTAACATGATTTGCAAATTAACAAGATACCACATTAGAATATTTGAAGACAGTCTGTGAAAAAATGTATTGGACATTAATGGATCATTGAAGAAATTAAGAAAACAGCTGTTTGATGGTAAAGAATGGAAAGTTGGAGTGGAGGATAGTGAGCATGGAAGCATGGTAGGATAGTGAGGAATAGGAAAGGTATAAGGAAAAATGCCACTGAATTCTTCAGAGATCTATATCAGAACACAACTGAGGGTGTGGTTGTATTTGAGCAAGCTAATGAGCATGAAGAAGTACCATCAATTCAAGAAAGTGACCTTAATGCAGTAGTGAAGATTTTGAAAAACAATACTATGGTTGGAGGCGATAGGATAACAAACAAGATGCTGAAAGTGCTGTGCTCTATCTCTTCGGAGACAGTACTCAGGTTGTTTAATAGAATCATCAGAGAGCAATCATTACCTTTGCAGTGGAAAACATCAGATATAATCTTATTGTTCAAAAAAGGTGATCAATACAACATCAATAATTATTGACCAATAAGCATATCATCTTGCTTTGGAAAATTCTTCATGAAAACTCTGCAATATCGTCTACAGCCAATATTATGAATGAGCTTCAACCGGTCAAGCAAGTGGAATTTCGAAGTCGGTTCTCAACTATAGATCATCTGAAAGCAGTCAGTCAACTCATAGAAAAATGCAAAGAATTCAAAATAGGTGTCTACTTGGCCTTTATTGATTATAAAAAGGCTTTTGATAGCTTAAAGCATGCATTCCTCTTCATGTCTCTTGAATTGATTCCAACAACCTACTTGAATATAATCAAGGACATATACAGCAATAGTACAACACAATTAGTATTAGGTTCACCAAGTGAAATCTTCAGCATACAGAAAGGAGTTAGACAGGGTGACCCCCTCTTGCACCTCTCGCCACTTCTCTTCAATGCTGCATTACAAAAAAATGTTAGCAATCTCAAATGGGATAGATATGGTTTGCGCATCCAATGAGATTATCTAAATCACCTGCATTTGGCTGATAATATTGTTCTGATTGCAAAGTCTCCATCAGAATTGAAAACTATGCTAACCAGAAAGTGAACAAGCTGGTCTTATTATAAATCCAGGAAAAACTCATCTTATGACTAATAGGGGAACAGTAGACATAGCATTGGATGGATGTTCATTGAATTGTTCAAGAGAGATTACTTATCTGGGTCAACTGATTGCTTTCACAGACAGAACTGATAAAGAAGTAAAACGTAGGCATGCGATTGCATGGAGTAAATTCTGGTCATTGAAAAGTATTCTAAAGAATAAAGAGATAAGTATTGGAAAGAAGATGAAAATATTTAAAAGCTGTGTTTCTCCCATGCTTATTTATGGCTTCCAGACCTGGACGTTGAAGAAAGGAATACTATGGAAAATAGCATCAACTCAAATGGCGATGGAGAGGAGTGTACTGAACTTAAGAAGACTGGATAGAGTTAGAAACACAACCATCAGAGCAACAACAAAATCAGACGATCTACTGAAGACAATTAAAACTTTAAAGTGGAAGTGGGCAGGACATATTGCTAGATTGGAGGATGGCAGATGGACGAAGACTTTAACCTTGTGGAATCACAACTGGAGGAAAAGAAAAATTGGAAAACAACGATTTAGATGGGAAGACTACATTGTGAAAGTGGCAGGTGATAGATGGACAGTGTATGCAAAAGATAGAGATAAGTGGTGTGACCTGGGAGAGGCCTATGCCCAATCAAGGGTCTGGTTTCCATAAACAAAAGTAAACAAACATTGAACATTTGTAAATTTTAATAATGAATTGTATGTATGAAAAATTTCTATTGTTTCAGTTTATCATTAGAGTTATCATGTGTATCAAAGTGATGTTTAGTTTTCAAATTCTTTTTTGTATAGTGCTTGGAACCAATAAAGGCTTTACTTATAATAAGTAACACACATATAATACACATATAATATTACACACATATAATATTATAATACATATTATAACACATATAACACATAACATTTATTATAACATTTTATTTATTTACATTTATTTATTTATTAACATTTTATTTATTATAACATTTATTATTTATTATAACACATATAATATTACATAATATACAAAATAGCAAACTAGTTCAGATCTGGTTCAAAATAAATGATTTTATTATCAATGTTGATAGCCAGAACTCTGCTCCAGTGTGCTGCAGCTGAAATGAAGCCCTGTACATGAGCTTCATGGTGAGGGAGGACTAAACAAACAAAGTGTTACAGCACTTGTATGAGTGGAGGAATGTATTGTTATGAACTTACCAAATTGTTCTGGAATGTCTTCAAAGACGGTTGTTGATGAGGTTAAACATTGAGGTTAAGGAGCTAATGTGATTTTGATCACATTCATCATGTTTCATCACATTTGGCAGCATAATATTTCCATGTAAGGACATAATGGAAAATAGAAGATGATAGAACAAAAAAAAAGTTATAGTAAATTGTAGAATGTGGTAGAGTGGCACAGAAATTTCTATGGGTTACTTAAATACTGCTTGGTGACTGCAATGAGTTAAGGCTTGTTTTGGTCAATGAGCAGCTTGGAGTTGATAGTGGCAGTACCAGTTTGAGAATGAAGAACAAGATCATAGAGTGCATTGTGGCAGTTCCAGTTACAGTAAGAACTATTTTCACTCGGCATAAAAAGACTCATCTGTGATAACAATTCGTCTCTCTGAGTGTGATTGCATTTAATCTACAACTTGTGAGTTATAAAAGACTGTGTGATTAGTGAGTGCTGGAAATACTAATAGTAAGAGGATTTTTATCATTTAATTATTACAGTTTATACATCATCATATTTGACAGTTATTATCATTATTGATGAATTGTTAGAGATCGGCCAGTAACTGATATGATATTATACATTTATTTGGGAGTATTGATTATTCTTCAAAGTAATTTTGAACTATCTCATCATTGACTAAATCTGTACATGTTTGTGTTATTTCTCATGTGATAAATCTGTGAAGTTTGTTATTGTGTGAATAAAGAAAGTCTAGTTATATTCTTAAATTTTTCCAGTATTATTTTTAGTGATAGAACCCATAACAAGTATGGTATTGTTGCATTTGTGTACCACTAGGCTACCATTCCTAAAGTTCAGGATATATGTTTGTACATTAAAGGGACGTTTATTTTGTGTAGCCTCACTCTGTATGAAGAAATAGTGAAAATCACTGAATGGACTAAAAAGAATGGCCTCAAACTTAATCCACTTAAAACTCAACCTATAATAATTGGCTGCTCTTGTTTAATCAATGGCATAGACTTCCAATCGATTCCAAAAATCACTGTTGATGGGACTAGTATTTCCTATTGCAAATCAGTAAAAAACTTAGGAATCATAATGAATACTACTCATGACTGGACTGAACATGTTGTAGGCACCTGCAAAAGAGTTTTCTCTGCCATGCACTCTTTGAAGAAAATGCAAGACATCCTTCCTAGGCATATCCGACTATTACTTGTCAAAACTCTCATTTTCCCATACTTCATGTACTGTAATTCAGTTATAAATGATATGACAGTAACACTCAATGAAAGGTTGCAGCATAGTCAGAACTACTGCATGTGTTTTGTTTACTCCCTACAACGTCATGAGCATATAACCCAATCGTACATTCATAGTAACACCTTAAAATTACCTGATCAGAGGCTTATCAGAATACTTAAACTTCTAAAAAGCATTCTCAATAGTGGAACTCCTAAATATTTTCAAAATGATTTTAAGTTTGTGTCTGAAGGTAGGAGAAACAACGTTTCCCACACCAGGAATGGTGACAGAACTCTTAGGATGCCAAATCATGAGATGACACTTTATACTAAGTCTTTTGTTTTTAGCGCTTGTCGTGCTTGGAATCTACTCCCGCTTTCAATTAAGAATCATGAGAGCCAAATGGGCTTCTCCCTGTCTCTGGGGAGACATCTATTGGAGAAAATGGCAGCGTCTGTCCGGCCTTGAAGCGACTGCATGATCAATGATTCTATAATTCTTTAAGTTAGGTTAGGTTACAATCTATAATCTAAATTATTTATCTATTCATTCTTATAATACTTTTTTAATCCACAAATTATTTTCAATATGCTTTCATTTTTTGTTTTAATGTATAAATGTAGTTTTTTAATTTTAATTTATCTCATTTGAATTGATTTATCTTACTTAGATAATCTGTGTTAGACAATTTCATCTAAATCAATGTAAACTAGTAGGACATGTTGGGGTAAAAGGTTAAGTGTAAGAATGGCCTCAATGGCCAAGACTTCGCCTCTTTGTGTAATTCATCTCTCAGATCCAAGCTCTATTTTTGTTATGTTTTTTATTTTTTAAACAATCACATCCATAATTTCTGCTGTACTATACCTTAAAATATATATTTGTTGTATTTATAATCTTTTCTACTCAAACTATTTAACCATTATGTTTACTTTTCAAAAACAACTGTACTTAACTTCAACTAGGGGATCTGAGAGTTGCTAATATTAATAATACTTTTATCATTCATATACATTGTAAATTTACACAAATAAAGGCATCTGAATCTGTCACAACATGGCTTGATCTGTAAGGATCATTGCTCAGGGGTTTCAATCATATTTAATTTAAGATTCTTGTACTGGGTGTTATTGAGATATTTGGGTCTTTTGCAAAATAACCCCGCATTTAAAAAAAATGTCATTGGGTCTTAGTTTAGGATAGGTTAGGTTAGGAGTCTATTGCTCAATGAAATTTTTAAGAAATGTGGCATTATAGTGCAAAAGACCCCAATATTTAATGTTATCCATTACCATGAGGGAACTACTTTGTAAAATATGGGTATTGGATTGGAAAATTCTCAGTTTCGGGGGCAATTGATCGAGCTTTTTAAACTTTTTATAATTTTTTTTTAGATTATACTTTTGGGGAAGAATGAAATTTATTTTCTATTTCAGAGGAAAGTTTAGTCTCTTTATCTGGGTTTTTCCTACTACTGCACATTTTGTGGAGTACACTACATGATAGAAAAGTATGATGATGGTATCCTGTAATAGTTCTGAAAGAATAATTTATATAAATAATTGTAAGTTCAGCATGGTCCTACCGACTGATTTGGAACCTTTTCCCCATTATTCCTTCTTTCTTGTCCAACCTGAAAAAAGTGAGATACTGTTATATCATTATAATATAATTAGCAAGTTTCCCAAATCAATTGAATCTGGATTTCTAGAACGTTACATAGGCGTAACAATAGTGTTATGTAACCCCCCAACCCCCGTTGCTCAGATTTTTTTTAATTTTGAAAAAATAAACATTTGAAAGATTATTTATTTAATTTGAAGATGGGGGGTAAAGGAACCAGTAGCTGACACCTTAGTGAGTCAATTCATCAATATTATGTATATTAACTTTGGAGCTATTGTAAGGATTAATAAAAAAGTGCTTACTCATATTTATACAAGTCTTTTAAAGAGCTAATTGAAGAAATTGGAATTAATTTGGATACAAATTTGAACTTGAAATTCTGATTTTAAAATCACATCTACACCAAGAGCTGGACACCTCTATTTTTTGTCAGCTCCAGTAGCTGACATAGCCTACCTTGACACCAGTAGCTGAAATCCATGTCAAGAAAGGAATGAGCTCATTTGATTTTATATATCAAATGGTAATCGTACATTTAAAACATAAACAACACATACTAGAAATATTAACAATAATTTAAAAAATGCCAATATCCAATATGAAAATAATATTATATAATTAAATATTCGATATATTAATATTCTATCATATTAAATAATTAATAATATAGAAATTTGAAAAGCAATAAAAATAGCTGAAGAGACCTCACTGTAATCAACCAATTTCTTTATTTTTTTCTATATAACAGGCCTAACACATATAGTCATAGAAATAAAAAATAAAATTGCTCATCAACTCGTTTCAATAAATTGAATAAAATTTAAATTCTCAAAGCTAATTTGAAGTGAACTAAATAAGTTCATCTCATGAATATGGATGGGATGGAAAAACCATTGAAGACTATAAAAACTGTTTACTATATTAAATTTCAAAATTCCTTCAACTATTTATCTCAGGAACACTGCATTTTTCATGGTCATTAACTGGAGTATGCTCAGCAATTTTTTTGATGACATCTTCTTTTGAATACCACATTTTATCTTCATATCCCCCTCCCATCTACCACTCCCTTCCATATGACTCCACCAAAAAAATTCTCAAAATATAGCTATAATATATGTTTGCGCCAGTTCACTATTCCACTCAGTTCACCTACTGCTGACGTTTCTAAGTACATTTGCTCCATTACTGCTCCTGTACTGTCTGCCGACCCTCCTTTGTCTGGTGCTATTCTGAACATTACTGATCCTGATGCCATCATGCCATCTCCAGCCTCTCTCTCAACACTGGACATATTTTCTGGGCATGCTGACTCTGATGCTCTGCTTGGAAGTATTCAACTACCTGTTCTCAACTCATTCAATCAATTGGTTCAGCTCCATGGTATACTTGATTTGGCTAGACAGTGCTCTTTCATTACATCGCACACTGCCAAACAACTAGGACTTCATATGCAACCTTCTCTGATCAAGCCACAAGGAATTACTTCCACTTCCACTCCTGTCAAAGGGGTCATGGATGTGTTCATTGTATTACCACATGACTCACATAACCCATTAGTCTCTCATGCGCTCATCATTGATTCTCTACCTCATATTCTTCCTGCAATGCCTATTCCTCCATTTGTCTATTTGCTGTTCCTTGAGCTTCCTCTTGCTGATCCATGCTTCTTCACACTGCAACATTTTATCAATTGCCTGATTGGCCTGGACATCTTCTGCCAGCTTGTACAGTTTGACTCACCAATCATCAATTTCCAAGTAAGTGGTCCATGCACCTTGAAAACTCATTTTGGCTATGTATGTCTCAGCCCTCTGCCTTTGCAATCTGATGCTGACATTTCGAATGTGCTTCTCTCGCAGTCTGATGCACCAGTTTCAAACAAAGACTTGAACTATAGTCTACAACAATTTGGGAAATTGGAAAAAGTTCCTGTAGCTGCTGCAGTTATGTTGTCTGAAGACCAATTATGCAAACAATTATTCACAGACTCCACAACTTGCACTGTCAACAAAACCTATATTGTCTCATTGCTGTTCTCTTTGACTGCCATGCCACTGGCCTCCAATTACAGTTGGTCATATAAAATGCATATGAGCATTGAGTGATGCTTAAACTCTGACAGTTTTGTATGCAAGAAATATCATGCATTCATGCAAGAGTATTTGGACCTGCATCACATGTTGCTTGCTAAATAGTCATTCTGCATCACATCATATTCAAACATGCACTTAGATTTTAATGTAAGCAGTCCTGACTCTACGTCAATTTCCTTGAACAATTGACTACTCTCAAGCCCAAAATTACAGCAGGTCATATCTGTCATTCTCAATTTTTTTCAAGCTCATAAATTTGTTATCATTGCCGATTGCTGAATAATGTATTGGCAAATACTTTTGTGCCATGGAGATTGACACACCCAGCATATCTGGAACCATCCTTCAACTAAATCCTCTGTTTGCAAGTACTGTCTCAACACAGTCATGATGGACTACATCCTAGTGTGTACCTAGCCCAATGAGCCCTCAAACAGCTTGTAATTGACAACAGTGATCAATTTCCGCTTGCTGCGCACATCCTATTGAACCACACCTATGTAGACAAACTCATCACTGGTTCTTCAAATCTCGTCAATGCTCAACAGCTTGTACACATCTTAGTCATGCTTCTTGCCAAGGGGGGCTTCAAATTGCACATATGGGCCATGAATCAAGCACCATTGTTGTCTAATGTTCCTCCTGAACATCTTAAAAATTCCAAATGCTTATTTGACAACATGCCTGCCCTGAAAGTTCTTGGCATTTGCTACCTCCCAGATCAGGACTTATTTGCATATGGTATTGAACCCTTCACTGGTACAGTCACTTTGCGTACTGTCATGTCACATATTGCCAAAATATTCGACCCCCTCGGTTGGTTATGTCCTGTCATTTTCCAGCTCAAGTCGTTTATACAACAGTTACATCTTCATTACAGAGAATGGGATGCCGCACTTCACGATGAACACTGGCAGCAGTTGATGTCATTTGTGGATTAGCTCTCCATCCTCTCTTAGGTTCGAATTCCACATCATATTGCCACACTTGTCTCCAAGAAAATCCTGTTAGGATTTTGTGATGCTTCTGAACTGGATTATGCTGCTACACTATACCTTCACAAAATCTTGCTCAATGATATAGTTCATGTACGATTGATTGCCACTAAGAGCCAGGTATCTCCAATGCAGAGTTTAACAATTCCTCACCTCAATTTGAATGGTGCCGTTCAATTAGCATGACTTGTAGCTGCCTTTTGGACCTCGTTCAAAAGCTTATTCCTTTATGATATACACTTATTTTGTGATGCCAAAATTGTGCTTGATTGGCTACACACTCCACTACATCATCTCGAAATATTTGTCACAAATCGCACTTCACAGGTTCTTGAGCTCACCACCATTGATCAATGGCACCATGTTCCTACCATGGACAATGCTGCCAACATCGCCTCTTGTGGATTGCACCCCACTGATCTCCTACATTGTGACTCATGGTCCGAGTTCTTGCCTTCCAAGTTCCCTGTTTCCAGCTACACTGGATACACCCACTGCCAAATTGAAACCCACCATTGTCACATCGCTTGCTACAACCGTTGACATGTCCGACAACAAGTACCTCAATTCCACATTTGAATGATTCTCTCACCTTCAGCATCTTACCCTAGTCTTCAGTCATGTTCCCACCTTCATTGTATCCTGTTGTTGCATATGCCCATTTGCTTTGCTGCGACTTAATGCTTTCACAACTACTCACAACCATTTGCCTTCACCTCTCACCACTAACAAATTGCACCTGTCCATGCTTACCTGTATCAGCCTCATTCAGCACCAGCACTTTGTCACTATGGCCACACCTTTGCTCAAAGGACTGTGTCCATTCACGGATTCTCTCAGACCAATCCATGTTGGAGGTTGCCTGGTATATACTGATCTACCTCAAGACATAAAACGCCCATTGCTTCTGCCCAAACATAGCCACTTCTCAGTTCTTGTCATCTGAAATGCTCATCTTAGCAACATGCACGTTGGGCCTAGACTCTCACAAGCTGCTATCACTGCTTGATACTGGATACTCTCTGCTTGATCACAGGTTTGTTTTGAGATTCATGCCTGCCTCACCTGCGCCTGCTTTCATGTGACTAGCATCAAGCCTCCCATGGCTCTGCTTCCAGATTCATGTGTCACCCCAAGCTGGTGATTATTTCACCAGTCCATTCTTCTACAAGTCTACCTCATTACGATCCCAAGTCAAACTTAAGGGATATTTTGCTGGTTTTGTCTGTTTTGCTACCAAAGCAGAGCACCTAGAAATTGCCACCAAGCTAAGCACCAATGCCTTCCTCGCCTCCTTCCAATGATTTGTCTCTTGCCAAGGCTTGCTGAGTGATGTACACTCTGACAACGGATGCAACTTTTGTGGTGCAGCCCACCAAATCCAGGAAGTACTTGACTTTCTCCAAGCACAAGGCACTGAACTCTCCACTTGTCTTGCAGCACAACAAATCAAGTGGCACTTCAGTACTCCCCTCACACTGCACTTCAGCAGTCTTTGGGAAGCTGCCATCAAATTGGCCAAGAAGCTGCTTAAATGCTCAATTAATGATACTGCTTACACACTTGAAGAGTATGAGTAGTATAAAAAGGTCGGTCCTGGCACAACCTTGACCTCTTCCCCCCTGCCCACTCTTCCTCTTGAAGTAACATAAAAGACCGGAAGTCAAACCAGAAGTAACATAAAAGACCGGAAGTCAAACCAGAAGTAACATAAAAGACCGGAAGTCAAACTGGAAGTAACATAAAAGACTGGAAGTCAAGCCGGAAGTAACATAATAGACAAGAAGTGAAACTGGAAGTAACATAAAAGACTGGAAATCAAACTGGAAGTAAGATAAAAGACTGGAAGTCAAACTGGGAATAAAAAAAGTAATAAAATAAAATAAATTAAAAAATTAACTCAAAACAATTAAAATAAATTAAAAATTAATTCAAACAGGTGGACTGGGGGTCCATGGTGGGGGCGGAGTGAACAAGATGAGCTCAAACAGGAGTTCCATCCGAACCCCTAGAACTCTGGGACAAGACTCTCAACTTCTTGTCAACTAAAAAGCTCCCCAGAATAATAATGGGGAAACTAGTGGGAAAAAGTGGGGTAAATGGTAAGTGCAACCAAAACACTCCCACAGTATGATCTCTTAATCTCTGTCAACTAGCTGGCTAACAGATAAGCAATCATAATTTGCTTCCTTTTCCTGATCGTGAATTTGCTTCATGACAGCACACCCCGCATTTTAAAAAAAGTGTCATTGAATAGTAGATTCCTAACCTAACCTGACCCAACCTAAGCTAAACGGGTCTTAGATTAGGTTAGGTTAGGAATCTACTGTTCAATGACAATTTTTAAGAAATGCGGGGTTATAGTGCAAAAGACCCCAACATTCAAATGTTATCCATTACCATGAGGGAAATATTTTGTTGAATATGGGAATGTTGGGGGGACAGTTTTGGGGGGACAATTGATTGAGTTATTTTTTTAGATTACACTTTTGAGGAGAAATGACATGTATTTTCAATTCCAGTTGAAAGTTGACTTTCTTTAGCTGGGTTTTCCTACCTTTGCACATTTTTGGAGTACACTCTGCATGATGGAAAAATATTATGAGGGTACAATATCCTGTAATAGTTCTGAAAGTATAATTTATAGAAATAGTAGGATCAGCAAGGTCCTACCTGCTGTTGTGGAACCTCTTCCCCATTAGTCACTCTTTCTTGTCCAACCTGAAAAAAGTGAGATACCGGTAGATCATTATAATATAATTAGCAAGTTCCCAATTCAATTGAATCTGGATTTCTAGAACATTATATAACCTATTTATAAATTTAACTTTATAGTGTTGAACCTTGGAACAATTTGAAATTTACACCACACCACACACAATAAACAAAACATTCTCAATGAACCCATTGGAAAGCTATCACTTCCCATGCTATATCCATAGTATTTTGATTATCATTATCCATTTACAGTATATATAGAGAAAATTTAACAGTAAATATTTTACAATAGTTTTTCAGCTCATTTACATAATCAATTACATCAGCTCATTACAAAAACTTCCAATTATATCTTCATCATGTACCATAAATCTTTTAATTTATAGGCTATGTTATAGAATCAGTATGAATAATTTTTGTAATTACAAATATTTCTCTAGCCCAATTATTTTTAAATTTGTTTTTAAATGATTGCTTAAATCAAGAGTTGAAATAATTCAATTTTAGTTACACAGCTAATTATTTTAATATAAATTCGATATTTTCATAATTATTATGAATTTAATTTTTTGACCTAATTCTTCGGTATTGGTAATTTTATAGATCGATTTTTTTTTTAAATTGATGGTCTGAAATTGAATAATTTATTAGAATTTGAATATTTTTATTCAAAAAATTTGATTTTTTATTGATTTTCAATATTGATCTTAACACTCCAAAAGTGCTCTTGAATTATTGTCATATTACTATCTACTACTACAACTACATTGGTAGTAGTATAGTCAAGTAGTAGTACTATACTCCACCATCTATAGTGGAGTATAGCCGCTGGAAGTGGCCGGATAGCACCTCAAGATGATGTCACCAACACTTTTCTAACTTTATGCTCCCTCCACTTTCTTGTAGCTCTGCAATAATATTGTCAAAATACATTTTTCAATTGCATCAAATGTAGTTTCGAAAAACCAACCATGTTCAACAGTTATGATATCTCATTATTTTGATGTTCAGATTAATGAGACTATTGTATGCATGCATGTGAACTGTTATTGTTCAATTGCGTCAAATGGTTGAGCTCAGAAACACTTGCAAGCAAAAGTGTCTATTTTCATCTTGAAAATTATTAAACTTGAATGTGGAACCTATTATTTGAGCGTAAATAACATTCTATAGTTTTAAGAATTGAATTATCTACAATTCATGATGGAAAAGTATTGGCTAATAACCAAATCAATTTACTTCAAATTTTAAAAATAAGTTTAGGGTATATTGAATAGTTACTGATTTGTGTCATGTTTTAATTGATTTCCAGCTTCTTTTACATAAAATCTGTTCAATCCAATACCAGAATGAAAGGTTGAAAACTCTAGGGATTCCTGAATAAGTAAATTGATTGGGGATAGTTGCTGACTTCAAACATATTTATTTCTGTTATGAAGCATTTTTGGATCTACGTTTATATTAACTTTTTTATTAATTTTGATGAGAAGATTCAGCTAAAGCTGTAGGCCTACGGCATAGAACCCAGAAATATATTAGGAGTTTTTATTCTTATTTTCTTTCTCACTAGAATGGGAATGTCTTAATTTTGTATCAAAGTGTTGATACAGCTCAAGGTATGTTTTGTATCAAATCTGAGTGTTGTATAACATTTTTGATACAGTTCAAGGCGTTTTGTGTCAAATCTGAGTTTTTTATAAAAATGTGATACAGTTCAAGGTCAGTTTTATATCAAATCTGAGTTTTTTATAATAACTTCCCCCTCACCACTTTTTCATAGATTTGATACAAAACGCCTTGAACAGTATCAAATGTTTGATACATAACTGAGACAGAACCCCTACTCATGGTTGCTTGAGAATTATATTTGTTGTTCATTAAGGTCTACCCCGGACTATGTTACATTTTAGCACCTTGCAAACGTTTCTGGTCAGCAGTAAATGTGTCAAAAATTGAGGGATCCTTCTTATAGAATGATACGGGTCTGTCAAATACAAACAGCCTTGGGGCCTTGCCCGGGCCCAGTAAAAAAGGTCTGGTTTGTCTGGCCTGACTACAGCCCTGCACATACTTGGAACTGGTTCTTCCATCATAAAAAAGGACATTTAATCTAATTTGCGATTGGTAATATTATGTGGATAAACTCTTTAACATAAACATTAAGTGGGGATATCACATTGAATGATTATAATATGAAATTAAGAAGAATAGAGTTTATGCTGTTGGTCAACAAATAACACAAATTCTATTCTTAATGATGTTGAAGATCCATCTTGTTTCCACTACTATAAATAATATAAACTTGAAAAGCATTTAAAAGTGTAAATTATGACTCAAATTATGGCGTTAGAACCGTTTCACTCTAATGTTAAGAGCATTGTACCCACAGTACACTGTGTATTCTAGTTCCTGGGCCCTCTCTGTAAGGGAGTACTGTGGGCCATCTGACAATGCTCTTGACATCAGAGTGAAACGGCCATCATGCCATAATTTGAGTCATAATTATGATACAAAACTAGTTTTTGATAAAAAAAAAACAGCCCCTGAGCTGTATCAAATATTTGACTCAAAACTCAGATTTGAAACAAAACTGACCTTGAATTGTATCACATTTTTTATATAAAAACCAGATTTGACACAACGCCTTGAACTGTAGCAAAATTTTAATACAAAACGTTGATACAAAACAGACCTTGAACTGTATAAAAATGTTATACAACACTCAGATTTTATACAAAACAGACCTTGAGCTGTATCAACACTGATACAAAATTTAGACATTTCTCTTCTAGTGAGAAAGAAAATAAGAATAAAAACTCCCAATATATTTCTGGGTTCTATGCCGTAGGCCTACAGCTTTATCTGAATCTTCTCATCAAAATGAAGAAAAAAGTTAATATAAATGTAGATCCAAAAATGCTTCATAACAGAAATAAAAATGTTTGAAGTCGGCAACTATCCCCAATCAATTTACTTATTCAGAAATCCCTAGAGTTTTCAACCTTTCATTCTGGTATTGGATTGAACAGATTTTATGTAAAAGGAGCTGGAAATCAAATAAAACATGATACAAATTGGTAACTACCATAGGCACAATATCTTAAACACATTTTTCAACATTGAAGTAAATTGATTTGGTTATTAGCCAATACTTTTCCAACATAAATTGTAGATAATTAAATTCTTAAAATTATAGAATGTTATTTAGGCTCAAATAATAGTCTTCACATACAAGTCTAATTATTTTTAACACAAAAATAGACATTTTTGTTCACAATTGTTTCTAAACTCAACCATTTGACACAATTGAACAATAACAGTTCACATGCATGCATATAATAGTCTCATTAATCTGAACATTAAAATAATGAGTGATATCATATTTGTCGAACAAGGGTGTTTTTCAGAACTAAATTTAAAACAATTGAAAAATGTATTTTGACAATATTATTGTGGAGCTATAAGAAAGTGAAGGGAGCTTAAAGTTAGAAAAGTGTTGGTGATGTCATCTTGAGCGGCTATCCAGTCAGTTCCGATGGTTATACTCCACTATAGATATACACCAATGTAATTGTAGTAGTAGTATTTTTAATGAGTTGTGTTGTGGTATGTAACAAGTGATCAACAAACCAGGGAAGTTCACAAATTGTGTATAATAAAAACTTAAAAACACTTTTATGTGGAATTTATTATATATCAAATAAAGATGGATTATTGAGCAAAAGCTCATAAAAGAAGATAATGAAGAAATTTATAAATTATTTTCGATTCCCTGTTATCTTCTGGCCTTGGTTTATCATTCATTCATTCTTTCTTCACTTTAATAATAATCTTTACTCGTCACCTAATCCAGATATTCTCGGACATTGGAAGGACTTATTGTTTGACAATACCTGAGATGAATAAATTGATTTAGATAGGAAAAATCCATATGTAAAATTATTGAAAAACTCATATAAAACTGATTCAGGGAAACCCATTTGATCATTACAATTTTACCTGCACAATTTCATACCAATAAAACCATATACTTCTAGTGAAAATACCTACAAAAGAAAAAATCAGAGTTGAGTTTGGCACCAGTTGATACGAAAGAGTTTGGCTACGGTTGATGAGAAATTGGACAGGATTTTGGAGAAACTTCACAAGTTGGATACATTAGAATATAAAGTTGATACGATAAACAGACAATTTGAACAAGAAATAAAAGACATTAAATCAGAAATTCATTCAATAAAACAGAATATTTTGAGAAAGGAGAATTTTAGTGCGGAAAAGACAGAAAATATAATTTATTGTTTTTTGGAGTGAAAGGAAGAAATTTCTTCACAATGAGCAAGGAAATTTTGGGTGTATTGAAGTTTCTCGTTCCAGAAGTAGATAGTGGTTGCATTGGAGACCTCTGGAGAACAAATAAAATGAAGGATAAATCACCAGTAGTTGTTAGGATGAACTCTGTAATCATAAGAAGTATGATTTTGAGAAAGAAACGTATGCTAAATGGAGAACACCAGTTTAACCTCATCCATATAAAAGAAGACTTCAATAAGGAGATTCGAGTGGTGAGAAAACAGTTATTTCAACATCTGATAAGACTTAAGGAAGAGGGAAAGAAAGTGATTATGATTAAAGATACATTGAAAGTCGACAGAAAAATTTTATCTTTGGAGGAACTGAACAATCAAGAGGCCCAAACATCTAAACGTGCCAGGAGCGAGAAGACATCACCAAACAATCAAGATAAAGAGTATAGAAAAGATCATGGGAAGCAGACGAGTAAAAGGGGAAGGAAAATATCAAGGAATAATAGCCTAGACAGATTTCTCACAAAGAGCCAGGATAAAAATACAGACACAAAACAAGGGGAACAGGATGGAAAGCAGTGTCTAAGTGGTGGGGAAGCAGGAGGAACGGAAGATGAAGAGAGAGGGGAAGAAAAACAAAAGTCATAGCAAACACAAACGGAAAACCAGATTGGAGTCACAGGAAAATGGAAAGGAAATATAAAAAAACGTAGCAGGAAAAATTTATATATAGGAACATTTAATACAAGATCAGTTTTAGGAGAGGAAAAATTTATGGAACTTGAGGAAGCTATGAAGGAA
Organism: Conomelus anceps; assembly: GCA_948455865.1. NCBI lineage: Eukaryota > Metazoa > Arthropoda > Insecta > Hemiptera > Delphacidae > Conomelus > Conomelus anceps. Next base: position 160,767,122 of record OX418216.1, read on the forward strand.
ATTGAATGGGATATTGTAGGGTTCGTTGAAATTCGTAGGAGAAATGAGGAAATAGTCGAACGAAATACTGGACATATTTTCTGTGATGTTGAAGATCCATCTTGTTTCCACTAATATGTATTATAAACTTGAAAAACACTTTTGAATGGAAATTGACTCACGTTATGGCGTGACGGCCGTTTCGCTCTGTTGTCTAGAGCATCATCAGACGACCCACAGTACACTGATTCAAGGCATCAAATCAGTGTACTGATTCATTTGCCTAACGTGAGTCAATTTCCATTCAAAAGTGTTTTTTAAGTTTATAATACTTTCTGTCATTCAGCAGCGACAAGAGGGCATAGAGGCGTTGGATTCTTTATCAGTAAGAAACTGAAAAAAGGATTCTCAGAGTTCCAAGCTATCTCTGATAGAATTGCCTTCATCCGAGTTCAAGTTGGAAACATAAAATTAATGATTATACAAGTACATGCACCAACATCAGATAGTCCAGAAGAGGAAATTGATTTATTCTATCAATCAGTAGAGGAAGTAATGGCCCTGAAGATAAATGGAGAAAAGATAATAATTATTGGAGACTTCAATGCAAAAATTGTTACAAGAATTTATGGAGACACAAACAGCAGTAAATATGGCGAAGAAGAACCTACTAATGAAAGAGGGGAGAAACTTCTAGATTTCACGACAAGCAATAACCTGGAAATAATAAATAGATTGTACAACGGCACTGTTGAAGAAAAATGGACATGGAAATCTCCATTTGGAAGTTTACATGAAATCGATTATTTAATAGTTGAAAAGAGCAACGATATGGTTCGAAAACTAGACGTTATATTGGAAATTTTAAGTATGATTCAGACCATAGATTAGTAATGAGTGAAATGGCACTGCACAAGAGAAGATTTTACATAAAGAAGAGAAGAATAACAATTAACCGGGTAAATAGTAAAAATTTCGAGAAAAAACTAGAAGAAGAAATATTGTGGAAAATAATAGTATTGAGGAAATATATGAAAGTTTAGTGAACTCTATCTACACAGCTTCTAACAGACTAGAGAGAGAGCAACAACAAAACAGAAGAAGAAGAAGCAATAGAATTTCGTCTGAAACCAAAGAACTCATAGAAAGGCGGGAACAACTCAACAGAATTGTAATCAAGACACAGGAGCAGATTGAAGAGCATCGAAGCCTTAGAAAAGAAATAAGGAAAAGAATTAGGAAAGAGTTAATAGAATACGAGGAGACTGTCATAAACGAAATCATGTCAACTACGGGATCCACCAAAAAAATGGATCAGCAGCTGAGAACATATGGAAATCATGTTGAAGGATCTGATAGATATTAGTGGAGCGATGGGCCTACACCTAAATGCGCAAAAAAACAAGAATCATGTCCAACTCAGTAAGAAAAACTGTTGAAGTAAGCTGTGGAATTATTGATTATGTGGATGAGTACACATATTTGGGCCAAGTTCTATCGTTTGCAAACAGAGCAACAAAAGAAGTGAAGCACATGATTGATAGTGGCTGGAAGAAGTATTGGGCCCTAAGAAGCATATTTAAGGGAAACTTCTCAAACAACTTTAAGGCAAAGGCTCTATCATTGTGTGTATATCCAGTCATACTGTATGGGTCACAAACTTGGGCGCTTACAGAAAGTCTTGATAAGAAGTTGGAGACCACCCAAACGAAAATGTTGCATAGTGTTCTTGGCATCAAGCTCATGCAAAAGATATTAAGGAACACGGAAATATTGAAAACAGTTCGCGTGAAGTATTTGCAGAGGAGGCTCATCTCACAAAATGGAAGTGGGCGGGCCACATCGCAAGAATGTCTGAGGACCGCTGGATGAAGATTTGCATGGAGTGGGAACCACAAGACAGGCCCAGGAGATGAGGACGGCCACCAGCAAGATGGAGAGATGAGCTCTGCCAAAGAGTGGGACAGGCATGGTCGACTACCACCAGAAACAGAGAACTGTGAGCAAAAATCTTGACGAAATTATAATTGCTTCTGTACACATGTATAATAACTGAACTGTAAATATTCCAATATGCTGTCAACCACATCACCTCATTATATGAGAGGCTTTTGTTCAAATAATGGATGAAAATAAAGCTTTTATTATTATTATTATTATTTTATAGATATACACCAATGTAATTGTAGTAGTAGTATTTTTAATGAGTTGTGTTGTCGTATGTAACAAGTGATCAACAAACCAGAGAAGTTCACAAATTGTGTATAATAAAAACTTTAAAACACTTTTAAGTGGAATTTATTATATATTAGTGGAAACAAGATGGATCTTCAACATCAATATTATTTATCTTATAATAGTTATTATTTTATAATATAGATTGTGAAATTGAACTGCCTCATCATTTTTACTAACTTCTATATTTCTATAAAATATTTTAAACCTTTTTTTCAATAAATAGAATTATGAATTCTCAAACTAAAATCAGTTGTAATGTTGAATTTAAAAAAATAATTAAGATAGACATTTGAATTTTATAATATATATAGGCCAAATTATGTTAGAAAATAAACAATTCTATGAATTACAAAATTGGGCTAAATTAAATCTTATTTATAATTATAATAAATTAAATAAAGATGGATTATTGAGCAAAAGCTCATAAAAGAAGATAATGAAGAAATTTATAAATTATTTTATATTGAAAAATTGAAAGATATAGGAGCAAAATATTATATAAAATTTTTTAATAATTCAACTAGATATCCATTCATAAATAGATTAGAGAAAATAAGCAAAAAAGACAAACTTGGGAATATGAATTACTGTATATAAAATATTTGGCTACTAAAAATGATATAACATCTAATAAATTTAGAAAAAATTTAATAAAAGAAATTTATGAAAAAAGTAAAAATGATATGTCTAAAGATAATATTATTGACAAACAAATTAAAAAATTTAATGGAAACATACTTAGAGAATGTGTGTTAACAGATTCCATTAAAACTAACAATATTACTGAATATTTAGAAAATAATAGAAAAGAATTATCATCAATAATCAATGAAATGTTTAAACATCATAAAAGCATTAGAGTTCATCATGTTTAAACATCATAAAAGCATTAGGTATAGATTGTACATAAGAAATAAATGCACCAACAGATAATAAAATTCAAGAAACTACAGAGAGTTTTATATTAAAATCTTATTTTATTTTAAATATAAATGAATTTATAGATTAACAGTTTGAAGGAATTATTTCACAATAAACAAAAAATCAACCTAATGCTGGATCAGGATGGTTATTATCAAGATGTGATAGATTAACATTAAATTCAAATGAAGATAATTCACTAAATACAGGACCATATAACATTAAATTAGCAGAAATTATAAAGAATAAAAAATCATGTATTAATTTTAAAAATCAGGATAATTACTGATTTGTATATTCAATTATGTGTGCAAAAGATATTTTGAACAAAATAAATCAGAAGATCTACAGAACTAAACAGTATGATAAATATATACAAGATGGAATTATTTTGATGGATTTAAATTTCCTGTCATTAAAAGATATAAAAATATTTGAAAAAATAAAATTACAAGTAAAAATTTGTAATAATTTTTTATTACAAAATTGTATAATTAATAATTATACAAGATAGAATTATTTTGATGGATTTAAATTTCCTGTCATTAAAAGATATAAAAATATTTGAAAAAATAAAATTTAAAAATATGTTTATACAATTGATAGTGATGATGAAAAGATTCTACAAGATTCAATATTTTGCTCCTATATCTTCTAGTTTTTCAATATTAAATAATTTATAATTTTCTTACAAATTTCAAAAATGTATAATGCTGAATTGGAAATTAATTTATTATTTTTCAAAAAAGGTTATAATTCTCATTATTGTCTGATAAATAATATGAGTAGATTAGTTAGTTCACAAATTAACATCAAAACATGATAGTAAAAAATTTATTTGTAGAAGATATTTATCATCTTTTTATTCAAAATCTAGATCAAAAATATTTAGAAATGTGTAAGAACCATGAAGCATTTGAACCTATTATGCCAAAATGAGGTTCCATAGTATATTTTTTTAAATTATAATAAGAAATTAGAACATCATTGTGCTATTCATTTAGATTTTGGAAGTATTATTACAAAAAATTGATAATTTTAAAAATTATCCAGATGTATCAACTACTAAAGTTTAAAAAAATAATTTCATATTGTTTTACAATTTATTTAGTGAATAGAGTTAAAAAAATATTTTATGAACCATTTTTTTTAGAGCTAAAAATGAAGATGAATTAAAAAGTTGCAGAATATTTATAAACTTGGAAAGAATAGCTAAAAATATCGTTTTTAAATATAATTCTAATAATCAGATTCCAATGAAATTAACAAAAGATGAACTAGAATTCCAAAAAGCTTCAAGTTATCATAATTTTGTGGAAAACCTTCTAATAATACTAGTAATAATGATAAAATTTATGATATAAAAGAACAATTTGATGAAGATATTGATTCAAAATTATTAGGTCTTGATGGAGAAGATATTGATCCAGGTCTTGATGATGAGAATATTAAAGTAAGGGATCACTGTCATTTGAGTGGAAAATAAAGAGGTGCTGCTCATAAAAAATGTAATTTAAATTTTAAACCTCCACAAAATATTCCAGTATTATTGTCATAATATGAGTGGATATGATACAGTACTCTTTATATATTAAATAATTAGCTCAAAAGTATAAAAAAGTAGATCTTATAACTAACACTGATGAGAAATATATGAACTGTATAGTTAGATCTAATTATGGATTTGAATTTAACAATGACAATAAACCAAGGAAATGAATAAAATTTTCATTTTTTGATACATTTAGATGAATGGATTCATCAATTGAAAAATTAGCAAACTATAAGATATTATAAATAATTTTATAAAAGATGGGAATGTTTAAATAACATAATAATAATTAAAAGAAAATCTAATGATGAAGGTAAAATGTTTAATGTTTCAAGAGGAAAAAAAGTTTTTCCATATGAGCATCGATAATTTAAAAAAAATGAATCATTATAAAATTTTTAAACAAGATGCCTTTCATAGTTGTTTGAACCATGAAGGAATAACAAATGAACATTAACATTATAAAATCGTCTGTAATAAATTAAAATGTAGTAATTTAGGGAATTATTCTGAAAAAAATATATACAAGATATATTATAATTAGCAGATATATTTGAAAATTGAAGAGATACTCGCCCAAAATAATGACAAAAGTTCATAATGTAAGCATAGGTCCAGAAATGCTTTGTTACAGAATAAAAATGGAAAAATTTGTAACTCCACTTATCAATTTACTTATTCAGAAATTTCTATTGCTTTCATTTTACTTGTAAATTTGTTAGGTTTAATGTAAAATGAGCTGAAAAATCGAATAAAACAAGTTGAATGTTAGTAACTATGGGAATTTTCAAAATATTAAACAATGTGATCAAAAACGGCTCAAAAAACAAACTTTTCAAATTTGAAATGGATAAACTGTTTTCCTAACAAAACTTGTAGTGAATAATTTTCATACTGAAGAAAAAATATATATTGTAATCCAATAGTTAAAAACTCACCAAAATCTCATAAATTAGGATTTAAATAAATTAAAACACATATAAATAGCAAGCTGTGCAAAATTAATGTATTTTGTCTCAATAAAAGCCAATTTAATTAAACGTAGGAGTGGCCGTAGCCGAGTGGGTTAAGTGCTGGTTTGCTAGCCCAAAGGTCCCGGGTTCGATCCCAGTTCTGACCGAAAGTTTTTACCTTGGGCCACTCCCGTGTTTCGGAGGACACGTTAAGCTGTCGGTCCCGGCTGCCTAAAAACAGTCGTTAAGTCACGTCAGAGGCCCTGAACTTATTCAGGTGCGACCTGATAACTCTGACACCAGACCTGAGCCAGCCAGGTCACACGATATTATTATTATTTTTTTATTATTAAACGTAGCCCAGAATTGTTTTTTGCTTTTGGTTACTGGGCATTTTTTCTTTATAATTTATTAAATTCTCTACAAGGTTTGTCAGAAAAATACAGGTTTATTACAAAAGTAGCCTAGTTTGTCCACTTCAAACTTAAAAATAAAACCACATACCGTAACTAATAAATATATTTTTGGGAACATTTAGGCATATTTTATTGAATATTTTGAAAATTACTAATACAAACTTCTAGCTTTTTTTCGATTTTTCAGCGTATTTCACACAATTTATTAATCTCAAAATTCCTTTTAAAGTGCTATCAATTTGGTAGTTTGCAAAATTGCCAGTTCCTTCATTTCCAATTTCTAAGTGAGTAAATAGATGGGCTAGCTGCTAACTTCCGCCATCTTTAACTCGGTAAAAAAGCATTTTTGGACGTATTTATAGAAACTTTTTTTTTCATTTTTTTAGTGAGGTAGGCTACACAACAAGCCCATAAAGTATTGGTTACTACGTGACCTAAAAATTTATTAGAATGAATTTAATTCATTTTAATAAATGTAACCCTGTTACATTTAAATTGTAACCTGTAAATTTATTAGAATGAATTTTTTATGAAATATGATTAAATATGAATCAATTTACTTACAGATGTATCTACGACGATGGATAGCAACACAAAAAATATCACCATTATGGTTCTGCAATCCATGATTATAGTTGACTTACTCACTCCAAATGAATGCTCTTCAGCACACATAGTAACTCACCGAACACAAGTTGTTTATTCAGAGCAAAACATTTAATGCTGTGGAATAAGAAATACCTCATTAAAATGGTTATTTTTGTACGATTGTGTGTACCTAGTAAGTCTATTAACCAATAGTGATGATCCACATATTGTACAAAATTATTGATTTCAGTTCAATATTACCAATCAAAAAGTTCCAAAGTTCACAAAATTTCAAAATTTTTTCAAGAGATTGGCTGCGTTAATATTATATGGACGAGGGTCATTTTTTCAACCGACAAAAGAAAAGACTAGTAATCAATAAATAAAAGACTGGATAATATAAAAAATTATTCATTGCCAAAATGTATGTACATTCATTTCTACTTCTCAAGATACCGGTAATCATCTTGAATATTGTGGTATTTGTCATACACAAGCTTGTCAATACCCTATCCATAAAATGTTGCCACCAGTGAATTAGAATGAGTCTTGCTTTACCTTGTCTTGAAGTTCCTCAGTACGGTAGTTGGAAAGTGCAGATCCCCCAGCAGGAGCGGTCCCAGCTCGGGAGGTTGGCGGGGGGGGGGGTTACAAATGGGGTTTGTTGACCTTTATTTGCGAGATTGCCCCTTCTTCCTACCCCTCTCCAATTCCCTATTTTTTTTTTTTTTTTTTTTTTTTTTTTTTGGAAGGGGGTCATGACCTACACGTCCCGCCCTTGCCTCCACATAATTTCTTGTACAATCAATGCAGCTGTCTATTACCAAATCTTACAACATTTGCGGCGATCTATTCGAACAAACGAAGAGGCATGCTGATGTCTGGATTAATTTTTTTGCTGCATGACAACACCCACTCTCAGGCTCACAGTCCCGGTGTAACCCAACAACTTCTTTAACAATTTCAGTGGGAAATGTTTGACCACCCATCGTGCAGTCCCGACCTAGTACCAAGCGACTTCAATCTTTATTGTTCTGACATTTTGAGATTAATGAATAAAACAAATGTTGTCTTTTCCACAACTATTCCAGTTTTTGTGGAATAGACAACATTTGTTTTATTCATTCACCTTAATATGGAGAAGGCCCACAACATTTCTGAATCAAGTGTGAATTTTATTTTGACATTTTTTCAAAAATCGATGCATTTTTTTAAAAAATCGGTAATCCTTTTTTCTATTTATTTAACTTTGATTTATTTATTTCGTTTATTCTTTTTCTGGAAGAAATTCTGGCTTGGAGGTCAGCACTTTCCAACTACATTCCTTAGGAACTTCAAGACAAGGCCAAGACTCATTTAAATTCACTGGTGGCAACAGTTTATGAATAGGGTATTAAAAGGATGTCTAAAGGTATGAGAAATGCCTCAATCATCAAGGTGGTTATGTTGATAAGTGTATGCCATTTTGCTACCTAATAAAATATGTTTTATATTCACTGGCCACTTTTCTATTTATGACCCTTTGCTAGTTGAAAAAATGACCCTCATATTTATAAGATGTACTGATGTTAAAAGACTGCAGTTTTCAAAACAACTGTTAAATAAATATAGTAAATAAATAATAATTATTAATATTACTGTAATAAGTATTATTACAATAGCAAAGTTTTTTTACAGGATGTTTCACATACAGTTACTAATACTATATCTTGGACTTGCTGTACTCTATCATAGAGTTACCAATATCTTGGACTTGTACTCATCAATCTAATAATAAAGTTCATAAAAACATTGTTATAGAATTAAGATGGCGAAGGTTTGCAGCTATACCCATCAATAATTATTATCATTAATGTTATCAGAAATGTTTGGTGTCTTCATTTTACAAGTAATGTAATTTGGTCAGATTTTATATAAAATAAGCTGAAAAATCAAATAAAACAAGTCTGAAAAGACGGTTACTAAAGTATTTTTCTAGTATACAACAAAATGTATGCCAAAATTGCCTGAAAAGGGAGGTTTCAAGTGAGGGGTAAGCGGAAAAAAGGATGAATGTCACAAATTTTCATAAAGCTCGATTTCAGTGCCATCTGGAAGCCATTGATGAATATATTGCACTGTTTACAAGCGTATAACGAGCTATGTCCCTAGTTCGTTATAGCATGATATAACTGAGTGACGATAAAGTAGGAATGTATTTTGCTTGTTTTTACTCTTCAATATGTGTGATAGTGAGAATGAATGTGAAAAAAACAAAAAAACGGAAAAAGACTGGCAGAATGATATCGCAGGTGATGCTGCCATCATAAGACGTGGATATTGTTTATGTAAAACATTAAAATGTTTTACTACTGTTAAGGAGAACAAACGGAGGTTAATAATAACTTTTCTTAATTAAATGGAAACCAATGATCAATCAATCAATCAAATTTATTTTCAAAAATTTAAAAAAAATTGTAGGGTCCTGCTAAACCCGTAGGTTTTTCAGCAGGTGCCAATCTTCACAGTTATTCGAACAAAGAAACAAACTCACTTATATTTTAATATTATAAAGAAAAAATAGAGATTACTTAATGAAGACATACATTACAAAAGAATGTAGTGATAAAAGTAAGGTAAAAAATAATTACTGTAAATACAGAACTGAGAAAGAAAGAAAAATAAACTACAATCCTATCAAAGAAAATAATTAGAAAAGAAAGAAATTGGATAAGAAATGAAGAGGAAAGAGGAAAGTAATGTTGTAACTTATAAATACATATTTATTGTCGTTCGGGCTGGCGACAGTGATATAAGGAAGATTTAAGATTTAACCAGCAAAACTGTCAAAAGAAATTGAATTAAATATATGCCAAAATTGCCTGAACAGAAAGCTTAGTAAGAATGTTCACTTTATTAATCCCTATCCAATAAAGGTCTTGTTTACAGGAAAATGAAGGTAAATATGAATAAGATATGACTTATGGTATTATTATACAGTTCGAGTTCTAAGAAAAATTAACGGTCAACAAGTTGCGTTGGAAATTTATGTTTGCTTAAAAGCATTTTTGTTTATTTTTTTATTAACAAAATTTGAATACATTCAAAAACCATTGAAAGCAACAGCATTAGTCCAAAAGGCAGGAGAGGAAAATCATCAAGCACTCACGCAACAGCTTTGATTCGTAAACTAAAACTATCGACTTGCAGTCAATTATTCATAATAAATAAATATTTAATACGGTAATTTATGTAGGCTGAAAAGTTTTTTAATCGTGATGTTTCATCCGAAATGTATCAGTTGGCTTGCAGTTAATTTTAATTGAGAATAAATAAATGAATATTTACTCATGTAGCCCAGAATGTTCTCAATCATGATGATTCATTTGAAATGAATCATCACGATTCGAAAACGTTTCAGTCTAGGTTAGTAAATATTTATTTATTCTCAATTAAAATTAACTGCAAGTTGTTAAATTTAATATTCATAAAAAGTCAATAAGTTATTAACAACGCAGATCATTATGGATCAAAAAAGTCAAGAATAGAATTTATTAATTTTGTATTCCCTTAATTGCTATTAGTTTATACTGAAGACCTCCGCAATGGCGGATATTGACAACAGTATTGAATAGCTGATGGAAATCGATGAATGCTACTGTACAAAAATATCAGTCACCACCGGGAATTGAACCACGGACCTCCCAATTGCCGGTCGGGCGCCTCAACCACTAACCATGGAGACCTTTCTGCACAGCAGCATTCATTTTTAACTTTGGCCATATCGGCTCGTATCTCACAAGTTATAAAGAAATTCGAAATTACTAAATTATGTTTCTGTATATTTGTCAGTTTATTCAATTGTCAGTCACTTCAAACTAACTTGTGAAATCCGAGCCGATATGGCCAATTTAAAAATGAATGCTGCTGTGCAGAATGGTCTCCATGGTCTAGTGGTTAAGGCGCTCAACCGGCAATTGGGAGGTCCGTGGTTCGATTCCCGGTGGTGACTGATATTTTTGTACAGTAGCATTCATCGATTTCCATCAGCTATTCAATACTGTTGTCAATATCCGCCATTGCGGAAGTCTTCAGTATAAACTAATAGCAATTAAGGGAATTCGAAATTAATAAATTCTGTTTATGTATATTTTTCAGTCGCTTCAAACTAAAATTCAAGAATCTAAAACTGTAATTATTAAGCACATAAAATCATTTGAAACAATTTTTTTGTAGATTACGTCTTGGAGACTCCGTCTTGGAGTATAAGACAAGTTTTAATTAACAATTATACAATCTTATACACTAGTTACCATAATTACTACCTATATCAATTAGTTGAGGTGAGGCTTAATTTTGATAAGAAAGGAACTCTTGTACACTATAAAAAGCTTTATCAGCTAAATATTTTTCAATTGTTTTCAAAAAAAAATTGCTGTATCTTAAAAACGGTGGTAGCTTGTTGTAGAGTTTCTTAGCAATTTAACTAGGTTTTTGTTTGAATAAGCTACTATTGTCACCAAAGTGATTCAATTTCACATTGTCGATACATGTATTAAAAAAAATTTGAATTTGAATAATCTCCTCGGCTTCTTGAATTATATAATCGTGTACGTCAAAATTTTGGTTAATACAGTATCACTCTTTTTTACATATAAAGTAGCTTCATACACATATAAGCAGGGTACAGTTAGGAGACCAAGTCTCTTGAACAACGGCCTACATGAATCTAATCTATTTACTCTTTCTATACACCTAACCGCTTTCTTTTGGATCTTAAACACCCTATCAAGATTTTGTTTTGATGAATTACCCCATACTAAGATAGCATACCTAATATGTGACAGTACTAGCCCATGGTAAGCTGTTAAAAGTAAATTTTTGTCATTCAATCTAGAGGGAACTCAGGACAAATACCCCAGATGAAATTTTACAACATATTTTCTCAATTTATGGAGCCCAGGTCAATCGTCTATCCTACAAAACTCCTAGAAATGCAATAGCTCCTTCCTGGTCTAATTGATTTTCGTTTACAAACACGTTTATAGCCCTATCTTCATTTGAATTTCTTTTGTTTTTGAATTGAAGGTATTGGCATTTTTGCTATTTATTGTTAATTGTAATTGTTAGACTTAGTCACAATGGCACAAAATATTCACAAAAGAGTTGATTCTGCCAGAAGAATAGAATGTTTCAATGATGTTTGAGATGTTCAAAACGCATGATGATTATTAAAAAATTTCTTTATTTTATTTAATAAAGTCTTATGATTCATATACAACAATTTCCAACTCCAATTTCAATATATCCTTTAAATACCGTACCCCATAATAGACCACCATGGGGGCCTTGAGACTACTAATTACTAGTTTTACTTCCAATTACTATGATTCAAGTGCTGCAGATTCATAAAGATTTTTTAAGAAAAATAATTATTCTAACCACAAATAGAACCGTTTTTCACTCACATTTCTCTTAATGGCCGAAACAAGCTCATCGTGGGGCATGAAGGGGTGTATAGCCCCCCATGACACCCACGAGTGACGGGCTCGGTCCCCCAGCCATGTCACATGCACATCACGCAGCGTGCGCGTTGGGAATGCTGAAAAAATGAAAACAAGGTTGAGAGTGATTGAATAAGAAAAGCAGCTACAAAAATGAACCTTTCAAGGCAAAAATGACTCACAGCATATGTGTCAAATGGTTTGGACTCAATAGTTTATGAGGACAGTTTGGCCATTTAGGCTACATTATCAAAAACTTTGTATGGTAGATTAGTTAACAAGAATAATTCGAAATCACTGAAAATCTAAAAAAATAACTAGTTTATATTAACTTAATGGCTATGAATTTATACGTTCACTCACAACTGTTGAATAGAATTCATAATAAAAAATTCTGAGCTGAACAATAAATAAATGAACAAACAATTATAAAGGATAACATAGATCAAATTAAATTTTATTTTTGATATAACTAACTCAAGATCATGGAAACTCCTGCAAGGGCTTGTACATTTAGATTGAATCTAACATTCAAAATTGGCCATAGAATTAAAATTATTATTATTATTATTATTATCAATTGCATATGGAGAAATTGAAATGACCTATGAGTATAATTATTTATATGAATTGTAAAGGTAGTGTCTAGATTGCTCTATTAAAGCAATAAGTGCCTCCATAGTTATGTGATCGCTCAATCCCCTATAGATCCAATTTAATGATTGCAGACTCAAATCGTTGCCTCAATCCTAGTGGCCTTCAACCACCTTTTCAGATCACATTCACTAGCCTAGAGGGTTGTCAAAGAACCCAAGGAATCATGTCTAGGAGATTAATCACATGCAGCAAAATATTTAAAAACTCCAGTCTAATAGTCTGAGTGACCATGCCTGATAAATCCATATAATTTTATTTGCCAGATGATGCCCTCATGAGTCTTGAGACTTGTGCGAGGGTAATGAGGTGGATGGTGACAAGGTGAAAACATCCAAGTCTGAAAGAGTTTAGAACTCGAGACCTTGAGGAGCAGCAGCCAGTCAGAGTCATTTCCAATCAGAGATAAGCGCCCCAACTGTCTAACCTGCTAAGACTTATATAAACATATAATATGAATCAATTACATTGATTGACACTCTACTCACTTCGAACTTTTTGCCATTCGTGGCTGTTAGGGTCCCTAGTTACGACCGCTGGCCGGTAGGGACCCTTCCCCAACCTTGCCCAGAACAACATCCCCACCACCAAACTCAACTCCGCTTGTGGCGGTTGGTGGCGGCGGTTGACTCGTGGGACTCGTGGGAGGGGGCGTCTATTTCTTGCCACTGGTGCTGGTGGCGGTGGAGGTGGTGGCACTTCTACAAGCAAAACAACAAATTTAATATTATAATTACTACAGAACAGGTTGGCACAGAGCACTGTAAACAGAAGTTGCCTTTCTCAATGAATAATCGAAATTTAAAATTCAATATCGCTCATATGTTACGTTCAAGAGACACATGCTATGGTGAATACATCTCAAGATAACACAATATTATTTTGTTATAATAACAAAATAATACTTATCATTAGAAATACTATGTAAAACGGTTTTTTCAAAATCTAGAAGAAAAATTTATAATTGAAAAATTTACATAAACTTTACTGTTCTTATCATTGTTGTGAAAATCAATAATTCCTGACGCACATTTTCCCATCCTATATAATTGTCAGACTCAGCTTGGCAGACTAATATAAAGAATCTATCAGTTAGGACAGCAATCGCAGCACTCTTCTTTGAGTGGTATGCTCTTTGACCACAACATAGATTAGCTGGAAGAGTCATCCACAGTCAAAATCGGCTAAAGGACTTTACATACACCATGTATAGTATGAGTATATAATGGAAGCCTACATAGGCTATAGGCCCTCTAACCAATCTCGACTATGGGTGACTTTTCGTACCCGACATTATGTTTTGGTCTAGGCATTGTACTACGCAAACGAAGATTGAAATAGGTTGTGATTGATTTCCTTACTGAGCTAACAAAATTTGTTTGTAGATTGAGTTATATCAGTATGCCAAACCCACTGAAACAAAGCCATTATTTGACAGAAAAGTTTGGGAAGCAACACACTTGATGAAGCCGTTATTATATCTGAGATGAACATAGTACACCTCAAGCCACAATAAGGCATATTATTATAATATAGATTGTTTATAATAATGAAATATTACTAACCCACTCTCCTCGGCCTGAGCCGTCCTCCATAGTTAAAAACTATCGGCGCTTGCATTCTGAAAATTGAAAATGATAAGGAATTATAATACGTAGAATCACATCATGATGAAAATACATTTCATACCAATATGAATTGAATTCCACACTATTAATACATTCCACCATAATGATAAATGTTAATGAAATGATTGATTACTGGTAACAGACGATTTCTCCTGAAATTTTGGGTCTCATACTTGTGAGAGTAATGAGGATAATAGTGATTGGATCGGGAATCGAACCAGAGTCCATCGGAGTAGCTAAAGTAACAGGAAGGCATAGGCTACCGTGGCTTCACACGAATTATGTTTATTTGCTGAGTTGGTGTGAAAATAAACAAGTTAGTAATTTAGAATCATCCTGCTCCAATTTGAAAAGAAAAGAAATAAAAATAGTTCAGAATAAAAAATTTAATTCAATGTTTTCACCTGCCAAGAGTGCAGCCTTATTTATTACAGGAGAAATCATCTTGCTACCAACTTAATAAATTGGACTTTCATTGATTATAATTAAGGGCTATGAACAAAGCATATCCTCGCAAAGTGGCAATATGCTTTGCATAGTCCCTCAAACACCACTATCATACTCAGATTTCTGTCTTTTGTATTCATTTATATTTTTATCGTTTATATTTTATTTCTGTCTTTTAGAGACCGTATTAATATTCAAAGCTTGAATGAGCATACAGCTATGGTGAACCATCATCATATTGTGAAGAGCAGTGGCGGTTCTAAAGGTTAATTTCTGGGGGGCAGACTTCCGGGGGGGTTGTGGAGCCCTCCCCCGGAAAATTAAAAAAACCTATTTCAGGCTGAAAGTTTTACTAATAGAAACGTGAAAAACAAGTAGGTTTTTTCGTCTTGCTATACACTATTTTTTCTTGCACAATAAATCTCAAACAGCTTAATTACTCGTAATGGAGGGTAGTGGAGTGAACATTCAGCAGTGACAATTGAACGGTTCTATATTTCTAGATTGTAATTGTTGTTGGTTTCAGTTTAGGTTGAAAATTGTAAGCCAAACACACAGTTTTATAAGCACAAAGCACAGTTATGTATTCCAAAATCTTCTAAACAACTTCACAATACAGGTTTTAAACTCTTAGTACTGAATAAAATAAAACAATTCAGGGAGTTTATCTAGTGTTCTCCATACGTTCAATCTTCTCTGGCCAACATTTTTTAATTGATCCAGGATTGCTTGAGGATTCCTCAATAGTTTTTCACGTTCCTCCCTTTCAATTGACTGTATGGCCAAGTCTGATTGTCTTCAAGGTAGATCTAAGATACGTTTAGATTCTCATCTTTCTGCGCTGGCACTAGCTACTAGCAGAGTAAACAGCAGTCTTAGAAGTTTTGACAGTTGGGGGTGTACAAATTAGCTTGTTCCATTACCACTACCAGTAGCTCTATTGGGTTCCCCTTGAATTCGTTGAATGTATGTGTTTCACCAAACCAAGTGCATATGATAGTTCATCACAGTTTAAAAATATGTCATACTTATTTGCAAGAGCACAAAAGTTTTCCTTAGATATAAACCCTCTACTTTGAGGACTTATTGCATCAAATGCTTGAACAAAACAATCGTTAGGTTCAACTCTCCTTTGCAACTTGGTAATCATGTGGTCTAGCACTTCCTAAAAAAATGTCTAATGTTTTCTCAAAAACTATGGGGGGCTGCCCCCCCCCCTGACCCCTGACATGGGCTAGAACCGCCACTGGTGAAGAGTATTTGCAAAAGTCTTCTATGGGGCGAAATGTGTGTTCACATCTCACACAATGGAAATAGAATAGCTAAAGCATCAATCACTTGCTGAAATTTCAAAACTTTTTCATTTGGAATGTCACAATGAAACAGAATGCGACGCGGCGCACCTCTTGTTTTGCGTTTCAGATAGTTATCCCACAACGCGGAACGATAGAGAAGCTTATGGGATAGAATAGCCTCATTCAAATCGTTAATCTTCGTGCTAAACTCAATTTTCTATGCACTCCATTTGTTCAGAACATCATTGATGCAGTCAGTTGGCAGTACAAGGATCCCGGGCCGTCACACAGCATGTCAAAACACGATAGAAAAGAACAGTGCAGAATTATATCCAAAATTTTTAAATCAGAAATTGGTTTCAGTGACTAATCAGCATCAGCTGCAACGTCGAATCGCACTGCACCGCATTTTCCGTGAAACAGGGTTGAAAGCCAAGGAAAATTTTTCTCTATGGAGAATACAAGAGTCCAATAAGGGAATCAACTTTGCGCTTCTTATTGCAGCAAAAAAATCATTGTGTGCGATGTTAATTTAATATCCAATTCAATTGATTGACCCAATTCCCATTGAATCAAAGTAGATATGTTTTGAGACTTCTGGCACACCCCCCCCCCTGCCCCCCCACCAATGCCCCTCCCCCTCCCCCTGCAAAATGTTCCCCTCCCCCTCCCCTCTACCCCCCTCCCCCCTCCCCCCCTACCCCCTCCCCCAAAAATCCCCCAAAAAAGCCCCTCCCCCCAAAAAGTGGCCCCCCTCTCCCTAAATGTGGCCCCCCTCCCCCGAAAAGTGGCCCCCCTCTACCGAAAAATGGCCCCCCTCACCCGAAAAGTGTACCCCTCCTCCGAAAAATGGTTCCTATACCCAAAAAATGACCCCCCTCACCCTAAATGTGGCCCCCCCTCACCCTAAATGTGGCCCCTCCCACCCGAAAAATGACCTCCCTTCCCCGAAAAGTGGACCCCCCTGTCCTAAAAGTGACCCCTCTTCTTAAAAGTGGCCCCCCTCTCCCTAAAAGTGACCCCCCTCTTCCTAAAAGTGGACCCCTTCATCCTAAAAGTGGACCCCCTCTGCCGAAAAATGGTTCCCCTTCCCCAAAAAGTGGTTCCTCTTTCCCAAAAATGGTACCCCTCGCCCTAAAAGTTAACCCCTCATCCTAAAAACGGTTCCCCTCACCCTAAAAGTGGACCCCCTACCCCAAAAAGTGGTTCCTCTTTCCCAAAAATGGTACCCCTCATCCTTAGAATGGTACCCCTCACCCTAAAAGTGGACCCCTCACCCGAAAAATGACTCCTTCGACCAAAAAGTGGCCCCCCTCTACCGAAAAGTTGACCCCTTCATCCTAAAAACGGTTCCCCTCTCCCTTAAAGTGCTCGTCCTTGCCCAAAAAGTGATCCCCTCATCCTAAAAACGGTCCCCCTCTCCCTAAATGTGGACCCCTCATCCTAAAAAAGGTCCCCCCTTACCCGAAAGATGACCCCCTTAAAAGTGGTCCTCCTCTCCCTAAAATTCCAATGGATAAGTTTCAACGAGAAAGAGAGAGAGAGATCCTACATCATCAACCTTCTCATTCCAGTTGTGTCTGCTCATGACTCAATAGTTTGGGATCCACTTAGGTAGCCCATAGCATGACTATGCATATTCAATACTGATAGGCCAAGGTCAGGGGCCTTGGGTGGGGGCCTGGCATGAGTATATATGGGGGATCAGTGGCTGGTAGAGTCATAGTATCTCAGTGAACATCTACGAGTGCTTACACTGTTCAACCTACCAGAGGACATCATATCTACAAACCAATAAAAGTATGTATCTATCCCCTAAAATCCATTCTGTCTCACATCAATGTGATGCAATAACATAGTAGTACTAATGGAAATGCGCTCTCTGTTTCAGATGAACAAAGCCAGCCGATGCCAGATGACCGAGGGCTCTCAGGGAGAGTTTGTTGTGATGGAGGACACCTTCAACTCCTGCCTCCGCACACTGTTCTACAACAACAACTGCATGGATGATCCAGCCAAGGACTTCCACTCCCTGCTCAACAGCCTCGAGGACAAAATCATTACGGCCATCTCCAACGAATTTCTGAACCATGGTCCCATCAAATTCAACTTGGTGTTGGAGGCTACCTACTACAAAAGCAGCCTCGATGAGCAGAACCAGGAGAAGGAGGAGTTCCAAGATGTGGCCTTCAAGACGCCCAACTATTCGGTGGTCAGCATCACGGAACTTGCCCACATTGTCAAGGCGGCATGCCAGAAAATGTTGGAGGAGGAAGCCAAGTTTGAGGGTAATTCCAGCGGATGGACCCTCCTCAACATTGATGGCCTACTCATCCGCATCAGCAAGTATTCGCCGCTGCGGGGATCATCATACATTGAGCTGCCTACCAAGATTGCAGCAAGGAAAGCCACCTTGAACCCGAAGAACAAGGACCAGCAATGCTTCAAGTGGGCCATGCTTGCCAAGCATGTCCAAGGAACAAATCCACAGCGAGTCAATGACCGGTACTACCAGCTGACCGACAAGTACAACTTTTCCGGATTGTCTTTCCCCACCACCATCAACCAGATCGATACTTTTGAGAGGAACAATCCCGGAGTATCGGTCAATGTCTATGGTATCGATGCTGACAACAACATCTTCCCGCGACGAGTTGGCAAGGAAATCAAGGCCGACCATACTGATCTTCTCCTGCTCTGCGAGAGTGAAACAGCGGATGGTGATGACTTGGAAGTGAATAGCCACTACTGCTGGATAAAGAACTTTGAAAAGTTGCTGCGAGCCCAGCTGACAAAACGTAGAGGACAGATTATCATCTGCAGACGCTGCTTCACCCACTACACAGTCGCTAACAGTGGCGAGCGCAGGATGAAGGAGCATGAGGAGTTTTGTGCCACAAACAAGACAGCAAGGATTGTGATGCCCAAGCCCAATGACAATGGAAGCCCACCTACCATGAAGTTTGAAAAGCACTTGAACAAGTTTAGGTTACCACTTGTTGCTTATGCAGACTTTGAGTGTTTGTTGGAGCAGCCCACTCCTGAGGAAGATGGTGGAGCCCCAGAGCGATGGATTGGAAAGGCTACAAGAGTTCTCCAATACCATAAGGCAATGAGCTATTGCCTCTACTTTGTGAGGGACAAACAACAATTCCCCTCATGGCTTACCATCAGCAACCTCATTCCCCAGGACCCAATTGTGTACCGTGGACCAGATGCTGCTGCCCACTTCATGAAGACACTGACTGAGGTTGCAACCGATATTGCAGAAGCCATTGAATGTCATCAGACAAGGATGTCCCCGCTCTCTGACAAACAAAAGGCAGATTTTGATGCGGTTGAGTTCTGTGAAGCCTGTCACAAGAAGTTCACCAATGACAAGGTTCGGGACCACTGTCATATGACTGGGTTGTACCGGAATGCATTATGTAACAAGTGCAACCTGCAGAGATGTCGTCAAACCTACATCCCTGTATTCCTCCACAATTCCTCAAATTATGATACCCACTTGATCATTCCTCATCTTGGATCTGACAAATCTGAAATTTCAGTTATTCCAAACACATCTGAAAAATATATATCCTTCACCAAGCACATCTCAAAGAGACTCCATCTGAGATTCATTGATACATTCCGGTTTACACCTGACAGTCTGGACAACCTGGTAACGAATCTTGTCAAGACAGCTGAGAATGCCTCTGATCTTGCCAATGTATTGGTGCACACCTCTAAACAGTTTAGAGATAAACTGGCTCTTGTGTCCCGTAAAGGTGTGTTCCCGTACGAGTACTGCAACTCATGGGAGAGATTGGAGGAGACACAACTTCCTCCAAAACATGCTTTCTACAGTAGGCTAACAGATCGCGGTATCAGTGACGAGGACTATGTACATGCGCAATGTGTCTGGCGCCAGTTCAGTTGTAGCACTCTGGGAGAGTACAGCGATCTCTATCTAAAATCAGATGTGCTCCTGCTGGCTGATATATTCGAAAGCTTTAGAGACATGTGCATGAGGACATACGATCTGGACTGTGCTCATTATTTCACATCACCAGGCTTCTCCTTTGATGTTATGCTCAAAAGTACAAAGGTGGAACTTGAGCTGCTGACCGACTACGACATGTACATGCTTATTGAACGAGGTATCAGAGGAGGTATCACCACCTGCATTCACCGCCATGCCATTGCCAACAACCAGTATACTGGGGCGCCTGTGGATCCAGAGAAACCTACATCCTACCTCTTGTACACAGACGCCAACAACCTGTATGGCTGGGCAATGAGCAATCCACTTCCTTGCCGGAAATTCCAATGGATGGGCAAAGAGGAACTGGAGGCAGTTATCAGGGACATTGCAGGTGTTGCTGATAGACAACAAATTGGATACATCCTTGAGGTTGATGTGGAGTACCCTACCGAACTGCATGATCTACACAACAAGTTTCCATTCCTACCAGAAAACCGGAAAACGCAGAAATCTGGATATGTTCGCCTGATGACAACACTGAACTCACATACACACTACGTATGCCACTACCGTCTTCTCAAACAAGCTGTCCAACACGGTTTGAGAATAACCAAGGTCCATCGAGGTGTGAGATTTGAGCAGACCGACTTCCTAGCTCCATACATCCAGCTCAATACCAGTCTCAGACAGCAGTCAAAGAATAAGTTTGAGAAAAACTTCTTCAAACTAATGAATAACGCTGTCTTTGGCAAGACCATGGAGAATGTGAGGAAGCGTATGAACATGGAGTTGGTGAACTGTGAGAACCGTCTAAAGAAGCTTGTGGCTCGACCATCATTCAAGGATCGAATCATCTTTGGAGAGAACATCTGTGCAGTGACCCTACATCAGGAAAAAGTTAATCTCAACAAACCGATTTACGTTGGACTATCTGTGTTGGACATCAGTAAAACCCTAATGTACGAATTCCACTATGATGTGATGAAACCAATCTACAACGATCGTCTCAAGCTATTGTACCAGGACACAGACAGCCTCTTCTACCTGGTTGAGACAGAAGACATGTACAAGGATATACTCAACATCAAGGAGCTGCGAGATATCTTTGACACGTCAGAATACCCAACCGACCATCCTTGCTACTCTCATACAAACAAAATGGTGTTGGGGAAGTTCAAAGATGAGTATTCGGCCAGAGCTCCTCACGAGTATGTTGGACTGCGCTCCAAGCTGTACGCCTGTCGATGCTACAATCCTGATCCTAGCCAGGCAAAGAGTGGACTCATCAAGAAGGCCAAGGGAGTACGGCGACCTGTGTTGGGTCAAGAGCTATCAAAGGATCATCCCGATGCCAAACGCTACATCGGCTTCCACGACTACCTGGACTGCCTCTATGGAGATGAGGCGATCTATAGAGAGCAAGTCATGTTCAGCACACGAAAACACCAAATCATGACGACTGTGCAAAAGAAGAAGGCCCTTAGCAATGCTGATGAAAAACGAAGCATAATGGATGATGGCATCAGCACTATGGCATTTGGGCACCATCAGCTCAGTAACAAAAGAACCTCCACTGATGAAGACCAGCCTCCCATGAAGCGGGCTCGTAATGATGACGTCATGGACAGCAGTGATGATGACGTCATGGACAGCAGTGACGTCATGATTACTTCCAAGAATTAATGAGCATTGAGGCTATAAATGGACGTGCATCGGCGGATGACCTTCAATCATGATGCAGGCAACATACTATCTACTTGTGGCAGCTGCTGTGAGCGTTAGCTCGTTGGACCCAGAGTACAGGACTGAGGAATTTCTAACATCAAGGGAGCATGGACTGGATAAATCAAATGTGTTCCACATACGTCAGTGCCTGGTGTCAAGAATGGTGCTACACCAGAATACTACACAGGAAGCCATTGATGCAATGGGCCGTGACGTTAACGAATGGTACATGAAGCTGGCTGCAGAACGCAATGTGGAGGAGGACCTGTGCCGACGAGTTCATTGCGCATACAATTTGCGCACCTGTCTCCACCCATCCTTCACATCGCTGGGCTTTCTTGAAGCCATCATTGCTGCATCAGACATGGTCTGTACACCACACTGTCCTACGCTCTCTACTACTACAGCTGTACCGAAGACTCTGGACAACTCACCGCCACCAGCCATCACCAGTGGAGCCAGCAGAGCGATATAATGTGCGATTGTGGAGATTGTCAACATGTTACCAGCAACCACTGGATTCTGCAACCACTATTCTGTTTCGGCTACGAAGAACAACCTGAACCATTTGGAACATTACAAAACTTTGTGGAAACAGTGTCATTATGTTTTCCTGAAGCCTTCATAAGTAATCTTTACAATGATGCTATTATTTTACAATTCCCTCTTGGCAAAGGACTGTGTGAAATTGCTGCCAACCTGGGACAGCTGTACCATTGGGTGCTTGTCGATATCATGGACTAAACTGTATGTATATCATTTCTATTGTCAATAAATATTGTATATCCACGTGTTGGCTACTAATTTCTAACCCATGATTGACTTAAACTAGCCTTTTGGCGCCATACCAATGAAACATGTCTGTGGAATTGCGCAATATTATGCAAATGTGTTACGTAATCGCTGACCTTGACAGCTTCATCGGTATGATGCAGGAAAAAACATGTCTGTGTGCAGCAGTACTGACCTTGGCGCCATCCAGGAAAAACGTGACTGTGTGCAACAATCACTGACATTCTGGCGCCATTTCAATGCCTAGTATATATATTATGTAAACATATATTATGTATCAGTATGGAGAAGGCTACAATAGCAAGAGAGTTGCACAGGTCAGCTCGTCGGAATTTCCCAACACGTATGGTAACTGTGAAGGGGCTAGATGATCTGTATCAGGCTGATCTAGTTGAGATGATACCGTATGCACGTCAGAACAAAGGATACAGGTACATTATTACAATTATCAATTGTCTGAGCAAGTATGCTTACGCTATTCCGATAAAGAACAAGTCAGCCGATGCAGTTGTCAAGGCAATGCATCCTATATTTGAGCAGAATCCAATGAAACACTTGCAAACTGACGATGGTAAAGAGTGGTTCAATTCAAAGTTTCAACAACTTGTGAAACACTATGACATCAATCACTATTCAACGTATTCAGATAAGAAGGCTTCAATAGTGGAACGTTTCAACAGAACACTTAAACATTTAATGTGGATCAAATTCACTGAGCGTGGAACCTATCGCTGGACAGATATTCTAACCTCACTTGTCAAAGAGTACAATGGAAGAATCCATAGGACAATAGGTATGCGACCGGTTGATGTTACAAAAGAGCATGAGACATTACTGCTCTCCAGACTTAGTGAACAACGTCAAGAGTATCAACAGAGCTTGTTGGACAAATCTGAAAACCGGTTCTATCCAGGTGTTCACCAAACAGTCGATCCAGGTGATAAGGTTCGAATAAGCAAGTATAAAATGACATTCGACAAGGGCTACCTACCCAATTGGACAAATGAGCTGTTCACAGTAACACGTGTGCGACCTACAGTGCCTGTAACATACGAGTTGGAAGATTGCAGAGGACAGCATGTGCAAGGAGGATTCTACGCAGAAGAGATTGTGAAAACCAAAGTACCCAGTGTTTTTGAAATTGCCAGAGTGCTGAGAAGGAAAGGTAATAAACTGTTGGTGCGCTGGAAAGGATACGATCGCAGTCACGACTCTTGGATTGATAGAGCAGATTTAGTGTGATGAAGCCGGTTGTGCAAAGGAGTCACAGGTTCAATATAATTGACTTTGATCAAGTGGTGAGAGGCTGTGGTCTGACCGACCCAGAAATGAATGCAAAGAAACGTCATGGGCCTTTGTTCCCCAACCATATGCGCTGCATTATATGTGGACCGTCAGGCTGTGGAAAAACCAATTTACTGTTCAACATGCTTTTTGATCTTAAAGGAATCTCATTTTCAAACATCTATCTCTACTCAAAAACTGCATTTCAACCAAAGTATCAGCTACTGCGCACCATTATGGAAGACCTTGGACCTAAACTGAGCTACACCGAGTGTGACACATGTGAAGAGATACCTGCACCACATGAGTTGCCCGCCAACTCGATAATAATTTTCGACGATGTGATCTGTGAGCAACAGGAAGCCATCAGACGTTACTTTACCACTGGTCGACACAGTAACGTTGATGCATTTTATCTGGCACAGACTTATAGCCGTATACCAAAACAGTTGATACGTGACAATGCCAATTTTCTAATCATGTTTAAACAAGACGAACTGAATATGAAACATTTGTACAGAGATCATGTGGGATCCGACATGACCTTTGACGAATTCAGAAGAATATGCAATGACGTATGGTCATCATCTGCGCATGCATTCCTTGTAGTTGATCAGTCCTCAGACAAGAATAGAGGGCGCTACAGGAATGGCCTTGATACATTCTTAGTTGAAGCACAGCAGTGATTTCGCTCAGTCTAGCACTGAACGCCGAGTGAGACGGATGAGGAGATGAAGCAAACTGTGGAAGAGATTGCACCAACCATCATGGAGATTGTCAAGCTGAAGCGTTTGTTGAAACACTCAAATCTTCTAAACCACCGGCTCAACAACAGACACATCTAATGACTACACCATTTTTGGATGCACCCCGTATATTGCCTACACCGCCAACAACACCAGCCAGCAGCAGCACTCCCTATCCAGGAAGGATGAAGCATAGACTGCAATCACTGCCAGATATTAGAGAAGAGGAGTCACCAATCTTTGAAACATATGGAACAGGTGAAGGTGCAAGTCCAGCTGCAAGTACTTCGAGTGTTGCACGACAATTGTGGAAGCGTCAAGACATGGGTGATGACGATGATGATGATGAGGAAAACCTTAGTGTTGAGAAATTGCTCGATACTAGCAGTCATGTGGCACAACAAGCGTTGGCCCAATCTGATCTGGCTTCAAAACCAGTGGGGGAGTACATTATGCAATCAGTGCGCAAGGACTTTAACTTTGATGATGCATTTGGACCGAAAGTGATAGACAACTTGTACTATCTAGGCAGTAAGCTGCTTACCTTTGGACCTAAAGGTAACAAGATTGTGCTGTCTAATCCTGCAGATGGTAGAATTGAAAAGACTTTCAGAGCTACACCAGGCCTTTGTGAGCTGGTTTTCATGAAAATGCCTGACAAAGGAAAAGTGAAGGTAGACGACTTGAACACCTATAAACTGCTTTTGGACTTTACCAATGTGTACCGAGAAAACTACAGTCCAAATGGTAAAATTGCAAACTATAACAATATCAAGTATAAGAGGACAATCAAGGATCTGATAAGAGGAGGAGAAGCAGTCAGTGGGAAAGGAGCCAAAGTTGCTGGACGAGGACTGGTGGCACCTTTCAATATGGTTGCAAGTAATGGCAACAGGATTGAATATGTCTACTACAACGATCCCAACGAACTTGTGGACAGACTGAAGCTGTTGGATCAGTCTAAAGCAGTTGGCAACACTGGACATGAGAATGAAATCAACTCAATCTTGGAAGAGTTGGAGGAAGGCGGTTACATAGTTGGTAAGCCTGCACACACTATATAAGGCGGCAATGTTGCATTGATGGGCAGTAAGTCTCTCGAGAGCAGACATGAATTCTTTGGGAAACATCAATGCCCGTCATAGGCGTATGATCAATTTGGCAAATCCACGCAGCAATCGTGATGCTGTGAATCTGATTACATGTAGAGATATAATGTCATTTCATTTGCCAAAGAGAAGAGATCCCGATACATTGCAATTAATGACAAGCCTTAAGAAATCAATACTGACGGATATGCAAGATCCAATTCAACCTACAGATGGAGTGAACAAACAGTATTTGGAGAAAAGGATGGATGAACATTCAAAGGATGTGGTTGAAAAGTGTCTCACTGTCATGTTGGATGTTAGTTCGTCAAGTGAAAACCGCAATTTGACTAAAGAACAATTGAAGGATAAAATGTTAAAGCTTATGGGAATCTCCAAACCGTCTAAGGGTATAAAATGAGATGACAAGGCCGCTGATCGACATAAGATGACTGTATGCAGAGGTAGACGGAGGTATCGAGGAAGAGGAGTACTTTCAGCAATCACAAACGCAGCGGGTACAATAGTCAACAAAGCGATAGACATACTGCCCGTAGAACTTCATCTTCCCGGCTACCAGTACTGTGGACCAGGTACAAAGCTTGAAAAACGATTGGCAAGAGGTGATCCAGGAATCAACAAACTTGATCAGGCCTGCAAGCAGCACGACATTGCCTATTCGAGGAATAGCGATACAAGGAGCAGAGCAGCAGCAGACAGAGATTTGGCTGAACGGGCTTGGAGTGTGGCAACATCTTCAGACGCTGGATTGGCAGAAAGAGCTGCAGCATTAGCGGTGACCAACATCATGAAGGCCAAGGCAAAGTTTGGAGGAGGAGCGAAGAGGAGAGCTGCACAGAGCAGGAGGAGGAAGAGAACTACAGCGGCTTCCAGGAAAAGGAGTGGTAGAGGTCTGTACCTGAGACGTCAGAAGACGGGAAACGGGGTGCGTCGCCGTCAATGTGGCGGCAGAAGATGATTGTTGCTCTACCCGACCGAGCGCTAACAGATGCCGACCTCTACAAGTACGCCTGCCGTCTCAAGCTGAAGAAATTTCGAGGAGTTTTCATGCGAGATGCTCTACCAACCAATGGACCACTGGATCAAGAGTGTGGCATCATCAACCTGGACCAAAGTGATGGAGCTGGCACACATTGGGTGTGCTATGTGAAGAAGAAGGATGGCATCGTTCGCTACTTTGACGGATTTGGCAATTTGAGACCACCGCAGGAGTTTATCGACTACATGCACAGAGGATCGAGTCCAGCAGCAAGGATCGAGTACAACTACGACCAGAAGCAAGAGGATCTCTACTCTCATATATGCGGACATTTATGTTTAAAGTTTTTGCTTGATGAAAATAAATAACAATGTACAACAATTGTCTTTTCATTTCTCCCACCCACATAGTATAAAGGTTCTAGTCTATACTCTTATCAAGTCATTGTGTAATAGTACACTGAGCAGTCAAGACCATGATGCTCTGCTTTGGAGGTAGAACCTCAATATTGAAAAGTGAATTTTACCCGCCACTTGATACAAGCAATGGCGAATGGGAAATTGGACTCATCAGCTTTACTAGCTGCAACTCTATACCAAATGTTGAGAATGGCTACAACAATGCACTACATTTCCTGGCTCCAAAAGTGGACCAGAAGGACGACTATGCAATGACTCATGAGGAAGTTACAGGTAAAGTGTTTGCTCAGCAGTTGTTTAGTGATACTGCTAACCAGGGTACTCAAAGGAAGCCTAGAGCTGCCCAGGCTGGAGGAGAAAAAGCTCCAGTATTGGTTTGGCAAAAGGTAGTATTGCCAGAAGGTAGTTTTGAATTTCAAACAATTGCCAACCTGCTGGAGGCAAGGATGAAGAAACGTGGAGTCAAGTTTCAGATGGCTGTGGACCCATCGACCTTGAAATGTTTAGTATTATGCGACGCCATGTTGGACTTTAGACAACCTGATTCAATAGGAAAGCTGCTGGGATTCGACCAAGTTGTAGAAGCTAAAGTCGAGACTAGAGGTATCACGACAGTGCAAATCAGTCGTCCCAATGTGCTGCGTATAAAGTGTAACATTGTGAGTGGATCCTACTCAAATGGAGTCAAGGATCACGTGATCTATGAGTTTTACCCAGATGTTGATCCAGGGTATAAAATGAGTGTGACTGTACAAAATGTCATCTATTTACCGGTAGACACCAAGCAGATTGGTAGCATTACATTGGAGATTGTTGATGAGAACGGACGTCTGGTGGACTTTAGGGAGGAACCGATAAACATAACCTTACATTTGCGACAACAACCCAAGTGATGGTGCTATTATTTGGCAAGTGGAATCAAGGATTGGATGTGGAAGCAGCAATGTCCCCCATGGAGGTGGTAGAACAAAAGTCTATTAATAGGGCGCCATTTGTGAAAGACGTCATTCGACCATTGGACTCTGTGGTGTTAACATCGAGCAGCATCAAATATCTGCAGAAGAAAGGCTATCAAGTTGTAAGAGGAGGAAGACGACGACAACACTGAAAAATGGGAGTTTTGGATGTGACAAGGGCTGGCCCTTTAGCGGAGAACAGCATCACTGGCTATGAATATCATTCTCATGCACCGTATACTACAGGCTTTGGTGCCAATGATGAGATTCGGATAGCAATTCAGCAGCAGGACATCTATACACTGCCATCGGAGAGCTATCTGCACTTGGAGTACAAGGTGACCAATGCAGCAAATGCAACCTTGGGAGGCTCACCTTGTGTTTCTGGATTCTTTGCCCACCTGTTTTCGGAAATATGCTACGAGATCAATGGAGTTATAGTGGACAGCATACGTAGCCCTGGCATTGCCAGCCTGATGAAGAATGCCATGACCTTTGAGCGGGAAGAACAGCTCAAGATGGATGGAGCCGGCTACAGATATGATGCCCAGGCAGGGTTTGGCACGTTTGATGCCAATGGTGCCAACACAACCATCATGAATGTGCCACTTAGATACCTGTTAGGCTTTGCTGAGGACTATAGGCAGATTATGCTGAATGTGAAACAGGAGCTGGTGCTGAGACGCAGTGCTGACACTTTAGACTGTTTGAATACAGCAGGCAAGGTCACAATTGAGAAACTGGTGTGGAGGATGCCCTATGTAGAGGTGTCTGATGAAGCTAAATTGCGTCTGCTGAGACTGGTGCAAAACAACACGCCCATCTCAATGCCATTCAGACATTGGGAACTGTACGAGTATCCATCTTTGCCACAGACCACAAAACATACGTGGACTGTCAAGTCGACTACTCAGCTGGAGAAGCCAAGATACATTGTGATTGGACTGCAGACTGGAAGAAGAGGAGCGGCTACTGTGAATAGCTCATACTTTGACTTGTGCAAAATGAAAGATGTTCGAGTGTTCTTGAACAACAAGTACTATCCGTATGAAAGCATCAATGGTGACGATAACCAAGTGTACAATATGTATGCAGCATTCAATGGAGTCTACAATCGTGATGACGCTCGAGCAGGCAACCCACTTTTTGAGAAACATGCTGTGCGGGATGGTAAGATGTTACTGTTTCCCATTGACTGTTCACGTCAAAACGAATCGCTCAAGACGGGAAGCATTGACATCAGAGTTGAGTTTGAAGCAAGTGACAACATTCCAGGAAATACACATGCCTATTGTCTGCTGATACATGAAGTGGTTAAGGAGTATCAGCCAATGACCGGTCTTGTTCAATCAGCCTAGAGAGAGAGCGGTGGAGGATATAAAGGTGGTCAGCAAGCAGCAGTATGCTCATAGTTGCAAGAAGCATCGAGTGAAGCAGTCATCATGTCCAGGAGAGTTCTACGCTTTTTGGATGAGGAGGAGGGGGAGTTGCCACCCAGCGATGGAGAGGATGTTGTGGGCTGCTGCCCAGGCTACTACACTCAACATGAGACATCGTTGATGAAGGACGCTTCTACAAGTACAACCGACCTCAACCAGGCTTCCACTGATGATGACGACGAAGATGGCATCACACCAAGCAGGGCTACAGAACTTTTTGGACCAATACCAATCTACTTGATGGACTTTCAAGGCTTTGAGGGATTGAATAACCAGTTTATTGTCAAGGAGATGGCAATATTGGAACGTGACGATGAACATCATGTGTTGACTCACCACTACTTTTTCAAGTCACCATACCCGGACATTTTGCTGAAAACAAGCGGCCTGGTTGAAAGCAATCAATTACAAAGAGCTAAACATGGACTGAGATGGTCGGGCAATGGAGCCGGCCAAACACACCTCTCATATTCGGCCTTGAAGCAAATTGTATGTGACACAGTTGGAAGATGGCTGCACGAGAACAGTGAATCGGGACGGCCAGTCAAGATCTTGGTATATGGATATGAGAAGATTTGTCTGCTGGAAACGCTACTGCAGCTGAACAAAAAGGAAAATGTGGAGTACATGGACCTGAGTTCGCCCTACCTATTCCATGAGACGCCCAACTTGGAGGTGCTGATGAAGACTACTACAGTCTACTGCCCAGAACATTACCTGCTAGACTTCTTGGAGACTGTGAAGATGAAGCTGGCTGGTGACAATGGAGGACGAGGACGCTTGGATGTACCGCCATTTTGTGCGCTCAATGTAGTAAACATCCTGCACAATTGGATCATGCAAGCATTGCAAAGAGATAGATATTTTTGTCGAAGTTTATTTTTGTCAATAAAGAATGAAATGTGAATATTGCGTCATCATTTACCCCACCACCTCTAGTATTTAAGAGCCTGCTGCTGCTCAGTATAGTTTAGTTTAACACCTACAGTCAAGATGATCTCAAGGATTTTGAGCTCAAGGGCAGCCGAGACACGCTTGAAGGCGGCAGTCATGGATCTAGAAGCTGAGCTACTGCGGCGGCAAGACAGCTTGAGCATGGACAATTTTCAACTTGAATCTGGGCATGCAGAGTCATGTGACATCAGCTCTGAGAATATCCTTGAATGTGATTGTACTCGTCTCAGGAGACTACGCTATGCTGTCATCGATGCAGTACCTAGTCAAGGGTTTATACAATGGGTCAGAGACAAAGACGACTTCCCAGGTGAAAGATTTTGTCCAGGTCCACAATCTGCAAACTTCAACTGTACTAGTGTCAATTCGTTCCTGAAAGATATCTACATGGGCATTGCATCGTATAAGGAGGATAAGAAGCAACGGTCTCCAGCATCATATGTGGATAGACTGCCATTCATGGTGACAGCCTGTTTTGATAATCATTGGAGAGTGCCATTAGACACAATATACAAGTTAAAGAATAGCTTGGTAGCCATAATGGACTTGCGTTCAGTGCCTGGATGGAGGAACAAGGATGTTAAGCTGGAGATTGATTTCAACGACAGCGATGAGACTTGGTGGTGTGACTTTGAGTGCGGTGACCAGAGTCTATCTTTGGTTGGCAGAAGAAGGATTACATTCGCCGGCTTTGACTACAACTCTATGGATGGACGTGTCAGATGCATTAGGATTGAGGATGGTCAATCAGGCGATCCTGCTCTACTGGTATCAATTTGTAAAGCTGAGCAACATCCTAGATTATGGCCGCCAGGTGATGTGACCGATGGCGTGGGCCGTGTAAAGGAATCTCTTAATAGGTCGGCAGAGACCTATGGTGTTACCAGAGACTTTGAAAGGGGCAATATTGTAGCCAATTTCTATGTATTGTTTCATACTTGAGATTGTTTAATAAATAATGTATTGTAAGAGTATATACTTTTCTTTTCAACCTTTTTTCTTTGAAGCAACAGTGCACTAGGTGAACACTTGGTGTAAACTTTTAAGCCTAAGTGAGCACTAGGTGAACACTTGGTGAACACTTAGTGATCACTTGGTGTACACTTTTAGGCCTAAGTGAGCACTAGGTGAACACTTAGTGAACACTGGTGATCACTAGGTGAGCACTAGGTGAACACTAGGTGAACACTTGGTGTACACTTGTAGGCATAAGTGGACACTGAAACTATGGTAGGGGAAAATGAATAACAAATCAGTTGCAGATGTCACACTTTTATTTTTTCATTCATTATTATTTAATCAATTGGATTCTATGGGTTCTCCCAGCAGGATGGCACATGAATTTATATGATTTCATGTCGACGGTTCCTACAGCAGGGACGAATTTGAAGGTGGTCCTGCAGTATGACTCTGGAAGTATAACCCATATGTGTGCGTTGTCGGAATCCAGTGTGACTGCCACCTTTTCACCATATTTTGTGGTGACTCTCTCTGCGCTGATCATTTGGTACGTGTGCCCTGGCTCGAGATCTTTCATGGATACGAGGTCTAGCGGCTTTTGGGATGCAATTGTGTTGTAGATGGCGTCAGCGGCATCATTAGTGGATGACATCTGAAAATGAACAGGTATTAGCATAATCTTACAGTCAGCATTGTGGGTCAGCCATTCATGTGGATGAGATTTCATGCAGTAGATGAATGAGATTTCATGCAGTAGATGAATGTGATTTCATGCAGTAGATGAATGAGATTTCATGCAGTAGATGATATCATGGTTAGCCATTTGAGGTTAGATTTCATGCAATGGATGAATGATAACATTGTTAGGCATTAGATTTCATGCGATAGCTATGGAGGTTAGATGATCTAGCAAGAGACAAATACTTACTGTTATTGAGTCTTTAGCAGGATTCACTGTAGAAGCTAGCAGTCGTTTGCTGAGATACTATGGATCTACAAGCCAGAGGTCCTCTATATATACTTGGTAACTGGATCTCCCCAAGGTCAACTGTGCTCCCACCTATTTCTTGTACAGCCATAAATTAGTTGCATACGTTTTTTCCTGGATGGCGCCAAGGTCAGTAATGCTGTACACAGACATGTTTTTTCCTGCTTCATTGGTATGGCGCCAAAGGCAAGTGATTACGTAATGCATAACGTTGCGCAATTACTTGTTTTTCCTGCATTGGAATGACGTCATACAAAATGTCAAGGCCGGTAGGCTAGTGAGGCGGGGTATTGGATGGGATCCTTATAGGTTATAGTCCAGCGAACTCCCACATGCCCCTCCCCACATGCTCCCATGTATGATTAAGTCTAGAGATCATTCTTTATAGTCCAGCAAATTCCCCCCATGCCCCTCCCCACATGCCTCATGTATGACTAAGTCTAGAGATCATTCTTTATAGTCCAGCAAATTCCCCAGATGCCCTAGCCCCAGAATATGACTAAGTCTATAAATCATTCTTTATATGTTATAGTCCAGCCCCACCCAAGGCCCCTGACCGATCGGCCAAGGTCAGTAATGCTGCACACAGACATGTTTTTTCCTGCTTCATTGGTATGGCGCCAAAGGCAAGTGATTACGTAATGCATAATGTTGCGCAATTACTTGTTTTTCCTGCATTGGAATGACGTCATACAAAATGTCAAGGCCGGTAGGCTAGTGAGGCGGGGTATTGGATGGGATCCTTATAGGTTATATTCCAGCAAACTCCCACATGCCCCTCCCCACATGCTCCCATGTATGATTAAGTCTAGAGATCATTCTTTATAGTCCAGCAAATTCCCCCCATGCCCCTCCCCACATGCCTCATGTATGACTAAGTCTAGAGATCATTCTTTATAGTCCAGCAAATTCCCCAGATGCCCTAGCCCCAGAATATGACTAAGTCTATAAATCATTCTTTATATGTTATAGTCCAGCCCCACCCAAGGCCCCTGACCTTGGCCTATCTGTATTGAATATGCATAGTCATGCTATGGGCTACCTAAGTGGATCCCAAACTATTGAGTCATGAGCAGACACAACTGGAATGAGAAGGTTGATGATGTAGGATCTCTCTCTCTCTTTCTCGTTGAAACTTATCCATTGGAATTTTAGGGAGAGGAGGACCACTTTTAAGGGGGTCATCTTTCGGGTAAGGGGGGACCTTTTTTAGGATGAGGGGTCCACATTTAGGGAGAGGGGGACCGTTTTTAGGATGAGGGGATCACTTTTTGGGCAAGGACGAGCACTTTAAGGGAGAGGGGAACCGTTTTTAGGATGAAGGGGTCAACTTTTCGGTAGAGGGGGGCCACTTTTTGGTCGAAGGAGTCATTTTTCGGGTGAGGGGTCCACTTTTAGGGTGAGGGGTACCATTCTAAGGATGAGGGGTACCATTTTTGGGAAAGAGGAACCACTTTTTGGGGTAGGGGGTCCACTTTTAGGGTGAGGGGAACCGTTTTTAGGATGAGGGGTTAACTTTTAGGGCGAGGGGTACCATTTTTGGGAAAGAGGAACCACTTTTTGGGGAAGGGGAACCATTTTTCGGCAGAGGGGGTCCACTTTTAGGATGAAGGGGTCCACTTTTAGGAAGAGGGGGGTCACTTTTAGGGAGAGGGGGGCCACTTTTAAGAAGAGGGGTCACTTTTAGGACAGGGGGGTCCACTTTTCGGGGAAGGGAGGTCATTTTTCGGGTGGGAGGGGCCACATTTAGGGTGAGGGGGGGCCACATTTAGGGTGAGGGGGGTCATTTTTTGGGTATAGGAACCATTTTTCGGAGGAGGGGTACACTTTTCGGGTGAGGGGGGGCCATTTTTCGGTAGAGGGGGGCCACTTTTCGGGGGAGGGGGGCCACATTTAGGGAGAGGGGGGCCACTTTTTGGGGGGAGGGGCTTTTTTGGGGGATTTTTGGGGGAGGGGGTAGGGGGGAGGGGGAGGGGGGTAGAGGGGAGGGGGAGGGGGACATTTTGCAGGGGGGGGGGCATTGGGGGGGGCAGGGGGGGGGGGTGTGCCAGAAGTCTCAAAACATATCTACTAATCAATTTTTTGTACTTAAGATAGACAAGTAGCAAAAATAGTAGCCTTAAGAAATTTGTAACCTGAAAAAGTTGACATTCATACAACCAAAACGTCAAGGTTGATTAGACTCAAACCTGCAAACCAACAGATTATACACAGCGTCTAATCAACTACGTCACCAATGATTGTAGTGTTCTTTTGATGAATAATTATTACAGACATAGAATACAGAGATAAAGGCGAAAGAGCTGCCGGCAGGAACCAAGTAGTCTGCCTCCAGCCAGGCGCTGAATCTGTCTAGGTAACGTATATAAACCCGTGTACGTTTACTGTGTATGCTGTAATAACAATTCAGTCAGTTTATTCAGCAGTGCAACTGCCACCCTCAGTCCTGAATTGGCAATATTAAATATAATTTATTATAAAAACTTTCGTCTCAAATCCTTGTACAGTACTTTGTCTCCACGACCGGTTTCGACGCTCAAAGCGCCATCTTCAGATGGAAATCCTCATTCTGAGTTGATTGTCGTCATAGTACACGCAACACACATACGCACACGGAAAAACATCGTCGAATAATTAAAATTTCTTGAACAATAACAAAAAAAATAAATAAAATAAAATCTCCCGGCCGGGCCCGGTAAGAACTTGCAACTGATGACCTACACCTTCCGACCACCACCACCCACCACCTTCATCATTATCATCAGCGACGTAAACAACCCGTCCCACTATCATATCTTCCTCCCGACGGCCCCTTTTCATTCCTCTCGACCATCCGCTGTATCATTGTATTGAATATCTCATTACTTTGCGTATTTAGTTTTTCATTCAAAAAAGGCCAACTCCATTTTGAAGGCCTTATAAATCTCAAATTCTTTAAG
This sequence comes from Conomelus anceps, assembly GCA_948455865.1. Taxonomy (NCBI): domain Eukaryota; kingdom Metazoa; phylum Arthropoda; class Insecta; order Hemiptera; family Delphacidae; genus Conomelus; species Conomelus anceps. Next base: position 160,802,533 of record OX418216.1, read on the forward strand.
TGTGTTTAATATCAGACTTTTTCTCATAACCTTCAATACTTCCTTTGACTTGTTTATATTTCCATAAGTGTGGCCTGTGTCAGCAATGTGATCCGAAAATTTTGAATAACTATTAGGACCTGGCATGTGTTCTTTGAACCGAACTCTAAATGAGCATCCCGTCTGGCCTATGTAATGCAGTTGATTCTATACACCCCTCCATTTTCAAATTTATCGATTGGCCTATCTTTCGAGTATGCTTTGAATTGTGTCCAAGGGTATTGCTGTTTTTATCAGCGAACACATAAGACCATTTGGTCTTATGATTGTGTTCGTTGGTTTTTATATGCGTCTTTATATCCGAATTTCTTGAAAATGTTAGAGAATACTGGCTGAACTTCATCGTAATTGATTTTCACGAAATTTTCTTCATTCCCAGACTTCTCTGTTCTCCCTCCCAAGAAAACCCTCCTGTTGTACTTGCTGAGCATCTTGTCCACCATGCTAGTCTCATATCCGTTCTGAGCCGCTATCTGTTTTATTATTTGGACTTCTTTGCTGTATTTGTCACGTGGAAACCGGTCGTGGAGACAAAGTACAGCGATTGGAGACGTAAGTTTACATAATACAGTATATTTAATTCAGTTAGGATAAAAGCATGATTCTATCGTGGAGAAAGTATGTGATATGTTTGAGAGGCTTATGGTATAAATACGGGAAAAGTTATGGAGATCAAAATGACTAATATGAGAAAAGTGATTGAGAAGAAAATTAACGATTTGAAAACTATGAATTCAACAAGAGAGGAATGAATAATGGAGAAACTTCAGAAGGATTTATAAGAAGTTAGTCATGAATCAACCTACAAATCTGTATACTAAGATAAAAAAGCTTTTGAAAGTTTGAAGTATAGAAGTACTAAAACAAAGAAGACTTTATTAAAAGTAGACAAAGCTCGTAAGTTTATCACTTGGAAATGGGAACTCATAACAGCCTAGCTGTGAGCAACATCCAAACTTACTGAAGTTTTATTAATTACAAGAACAACTGAATTTAATAACTTTCTAAATGCACTTATTCTTCTTGCAGACAAATGCTTCTTATTGTTTATTTCATCGAAATTAAAGAAACAATAATGAATTGCTGTTTTTGAAATGTGACATGTCGGCCATTTTCTCAACTCCAGACATTTCTCAAAGAAATTCATTGAACGTAGGAAATTTAATCATATCTTGTGGTAATTGTATAATAACAGCTTCCAAAATTAATTATTAGGCATTACGGAAACTGCAATTTAGAGGAAAGAAAAGTTTCACATAGAATGATAATTGGAAGTTAAGGGGCCCACACACTAGCGAGTAAGACTCGGAAGAAAATCACGTGTTGTGAACTTCCCGAGTCCGGCGAGTAAGACTCGGAAGAAAATCAACGTGTTGTGAACTTCCCGAGTCCGGCTCGGCTACTTTTCAAGGTCGGCTGGAGTGCGCCCGTGTTAATTCTGATCCATATAGCTCATCTAATCTCAAAATCTTTAAATTACAATCAATATCTGATTTGGAAGGTCATTTTATGCTCTAGAGAGAGTATTGGTTTTGCTAAAATTTCATAATTCTTGAAATTTTATTATTATTATTATTAAGAAATGTTTTATTTCTTCTAATTTTTTTCTGACAAGAGAAAGAGATGTCAGAGCGTTTATAGGCACGATTTATGTGTTTTATAACAATTATTTTCCCACCTCTAAGTATCTTTCTTATAGATCTATAACATAATTATAGATATAGATATAGATCTATAATTAGGGAAGTGATAGCCGCGAGGCGTAGCAGGTATCTGTTCAATCAGATAGAGATAAGCTAAGCTGCGTTCTCATAGGTCCTGTTTGTAACGGTGACCGATTAGATTCGCCAGCAAAAAAGAGACTGTTCAATTTATTAAATACTGTTATATTTATAATGATAATGTTATATTATAATAATAAATATAAAATAGGCATTGGGCTTACATGCAAAGGGATGTATTATTATTATTATTATCATTCAATAATTATTTATTTATTTTATACACAATTTATCTGTTAGCAGCTATTATTATTGAAATTATTTTTTAGAATTTTGTTTTTATGTTACTGTAGGTATTTTTTGTTGAAAAAACAACATTCAAATATTTATTTGTATTGTATTAAAAATAAGCTCTGCACTGCAATATTATCATTTTTATTTTCTCTTGAATATTCAAGTTTTAATATACGGTTTATTTTTTATTTTTCTGTTTATACATTAGTTTAACTTGGTAACTATTTCAGTCATAGTATTGTCATAGTAACAGTAAATATACAAACTTGAATAGATAACTCAATCAACTTATTTTTACGTCTTGTGAACAGTGCAAATAATAGCTTTCTGACGTTCTGCTATGTTATAATGAGTTGCCGAGCCTGGCTCGGCTCGGAAAACGTCCAATAATAAGGCCAACGCACACAGCAACAGACGGACGGATTCAGACAGACGGATGAAAAATCGCTCCCCAGCTTATTAAATGTTGCAACGCACACAGACATCCGTCTGTCTGCGTCTGTTGCAGACGTTTCAGATTCGCTCCGGGGGCGATTTTCAAAACGTCTGGTGCCAGACGTTTCATATCGCGCATGCGCTAACTAAACTTATTGACAGTCCCGCAAGAGGCGCTATAGTTTTGCCTGCTTTCGGTTACATGTGCGTCATTGTGTTTTCTTAATTAATTAATAGAATAGGTAATTTTGTTTTAACTGACATCATGGAACAACTAATAGAAGCAGTGAGAATTCACCGTGTCCTATGGGACACACGATTACCTGAGCACTGTGACTCAAATGCCAGAGAAAAGGCTTGGAGTGAGATCGCAACCGGCTTAAAAAAAGAAAGTTAAGTACGGTACCTGTTACATATGATAGTTCTTTATTTCAATCCTATATTTGCATAAATAACATAAGAGGTAGATGATAAGTAATATAAAACAGACCCAAGTAGCAAAAAAATATTGTCCCAATATTGGCACAACATTTATCAATATTGTAGAAAATATTTTTATGGTAATGTTGTAGCAATATTGTTTCAATATTTTCTTAATATTGGTAAATATATCCTGTGAAATATTGTTCAACAATATTCTGAAAATATTCTTGAAACATTGATATAATATTGTGACAACATTATCCCATTAACATTGGTAAATATTTATTAGATATTGAGATAATATTTTTCCAGTTATTTTTAGACCAAAAATAAATTATTAAATAATATAAATAAACAAATCAAATAATAAATTATAAATAACTAATAATTAATAATTCATAATTAATAATTATTTATAAAATATAGTTCTACATCCGTTTCAGTGATCATAGTGATTTTTCGAGAAAAAAATTTCGACTTAAAAATTCTTTCTAAATGCTAGAATTAGCGCGAAATGCTAATATCTCGTAAACGGTGCGTCTGACGTTAAAATGTTACTGAAAAAAAGTGCTTAGAATTTACTTCTACATCCGTATCAGTGATCATAGTGATTTTTCGAGAAAAAAAATTTCGACTTGAAAATTCTTCATCCTGGAATTAGCGCGAAATGCTAATATCTCGTTAACCATGCGTCTGACACGATTTTGTCAAGAGACAAAAAAGTTTCTAAATTCAATTTTACAATTTACGTACTGATTAAATTCCTTTTATCCCAACTGAATAGTGTGTTAGGGCGAATTTCGTAAGTTCACTTTCAAACGCTATTATCTCGTTAACGGCTCGTCCGGGGGCGGAACGGCCAGTGCCAAGCTGTTCGAAATTTTGTCTACATTCAGAAACTATGGCTATACGTAGGTCTACGATCAATGGTTGTCGAGATACACGCTTTTGAAACGTGTTGTGATTGCATCACAAAGTTCCATATACTATACACAAGAACTGCTAGATATTGAGTTTGAATCTCAAACATGTAACAATTTTCTCTAAAAAACGCTAATACTCGTTAACCGTGCATCTGACAGGAAAATATTACTGAACAAAAGGTGTTTAAAAATCAATTTTACACACATTCCCGTTGTCAAAAATCGTGATTTGAGAAAGATTTTAACTCTTTACTTGAAAAATTTATTTGAAAAATGCTTATAACTTTGTTAATTTTGGACAGATTGATTTGAAAGTTCAGGTGCATCTCAATACTATGAAGAGAAACTTTCATGATTTTTTATAGAATTTTACTATGTCCCCTTCTAAGCTTATTCTCCCTCCTAAGCTGGAAAACCTCCCATACGGGAGTTCAAAACTTTTCAAACGCGGCGCTATGCTGAGGTATTTGGCGCTAAGAAACTGGATTGGATAAAATTGCCCACCTTACAACACGATTGGATGACTACAAGTCTTGACTATCATTTTCATTATCAAACAAACTATTGTGCATGTTTCATACCGATTAATCGGTACTGAAAACATCGATTAATCGGTGAACAAGCATCGATTAATTCAGCCTTTGAGAATAGAAAAAAACAATAGAAAAATCCCCATAATGAATATCTGAAATGTATATTGAAATATGTTTGAAATAATAATTATTGACATATTTATGTCCCTAAATCCTGTGAAATTGAATAATCAGAGAAATCCCACTTATCGATCAATCGTTATGGAGTAATCGATTATTTCATCAAAACATCGATTATTCCGATTAATCGAATAATCGATACCCATCCCGCCAAACCAAACAGATCACCAATTCACCATTCGCCATTGCTATCGAAAGATGGACATCGTGTTATTTAGTGATTGTAGTGAAAGTATATTTTGATCTACAGTATTTTAAATTTCACATCTTTCTCCAGTATTAAAAATCATTCTTTCTCCAGTATTTTTGTATAATATTTTAGGCCACTGTAATAAGATTTTACTATTGAAATTAATTTGTTTAGGAAGTACGGTTGTCCCACTTTTCGTTTTAGGTTAGGATAAGTCCATAGTTATTAGGTAGGATAAATTAACCCATGAAGTAGATCATTTCACCTAGTAAAACAAGGGAAATACCTTAAAATGTAGGTAATTTATATAAGACATAAGTTATGCCTAACCAGAATCTAAATTGAAATTAAGATTTGTAACCTTGTGGCTCCTACGTTATTCTCAACTATTGTTCAAGGTGAGTTCCTGTTTTGTTACTTTTTTGTATAATATTTTAGGCCACTGTAATAAGATTTTACTATTGAAATTAATTTGTTTAGGAATTAGGGTTGTCCCACTTTTCGTTTTAGGTTAGGATAAGTCCATAGTTATTAAGTAGAATAAATTAACCCATGAAGTAGATCATTTCACCTAGTGAAACAAGGGAAATACATTAAAATATAGGTAATTTATATTAGACATAAGTTATGCCGGTAATTGTGCCGCAGATGTTAGCAAATGAAAAATCACTTGAAACTTCACCAAATTGTAGTAGGCCTATTATGTCTCCTGATCACAATTATCAAGTTTTTAAGTGTCGGTCTCAATTAAATAATCAATTATTCAATATTAAAAACCTACCTTTGGAGCAGAGCCCCAAAATGGCTATCTTCAGCAATTAACTTTAATTGAGTGAGAATGCATGAATCTTTGCAACACAATAATTTGCATTTTAATTTATTAATTATTTACTCATGCAATTTATCTACTTAATAATAAAGGCATTTTCAATTTGTTCCAAAATCTCATCACTTGATGCATCGCACATAATTATACATAACCTAGCCACAGCCTGGGTTTTAGGCTTTTAGGCCACGACCTTTTAAATCTGCATGAATATTTCGCAGAAGCGTAGTGTTATGTTTATGATGATAAATAATGATGTGTAGACTTCAACAATTTGATACATTTATTGAAGCATTATTTCAAATACACATAGTATAGTTTTACATGTTATGTGGACACGTCAGTCCCCCTAGTTCTTGAGCCGCCAACGTCTGACACTGCTGCCAACTACCAAAACTAATCAATACTCCAGTTATCATAACATCTCCCTTTTTCAGGGAAGTGAAATAAGCTAAACAATTTGTCCATAATTAGTTAATCAATCAAATGAAAGCTCATATCAAAACATTATATACAAACATAGAAAAATAATAAAGTAGCATAGAGCCTTAAACTAACAACAAAACAAAATACAGAAAATTATAGTCATAAAAGAATAATCATATTAACATAGCCTTACAAGCAAAATATTTTATTCATAATCATTCAAATACCTAGGTTTCCTAACTTCTCTTCCTGATCTAGTAATATTAGGTTCCTTTGTCACCCTATTATCATCTATCTCAACTATTTCCTGATCATCACTAGCATTTTCTGTATTTATTAACTCTGTGTCAAAACCGCTCTCCTGGTCCTTTACAAATTTATTATTGGGTGATCCTCTGTAAATATTATATCTATTCCTATCAACAATTTTTCCATTTTGTAACATCACAGAATATGACCTTGGCCTACTGCCTTTACCAAGTAAATAACCTTCAGACATTTGATGTTTTTCATCTTTAACAAACACATTTTTAGTATGATCTAGACTGGGTAGTTCTCTTTGATGGGTCTTGTCATGATGAGATTTATACAAAAACTGATTTTTCTCTAAGGACTGCTTAACATTTTTGTAATCATTCACATGAGCTCTGGTTGGTAGAAACCCCCTTACTTGTCTTCCAAACATCAATTCATTTGGAGATTTATTCATCAAAGCTGTTACAGGAGTGTTACGGTATTCCAAAAGAGCAATGTATGGGTCTTTATTATCTAATCTGGCTTTATTCAACATTTTCTTTATAGTTTGTATGTGTCGCTCAACCATACCATTCGACCTTGCATAATATGGACTTGATGTTTCATGATCAAAATTCCATATTGTTCTAAATTCCTTGAATTTACTGGATACAAATTGTGGACCACCATCACTATACAGCATGTGTGGTATCCCAAACCTAGCAAACATAGACTTCAGTGCTACAATAACTTCATCAGTTGACATGTTATTCAGTTTTCTTATTTCTACAAATTTGCTGAAATAGTCAATTACAAGTAAATAATCGAAATTATTAAAATGAAAAATGTCTGCACCAACAACTATCCATGGTGCATCAGGAATCTCTCTTAGAATCATAGGCTCATGTCTATTATTATTTTGAAATTTTAAACAAGTTTGACAATTGGAAACCATATCTTCAATTTCCTTGTTCATGAATGGCCAAAACATTATGCCTCTAGCTCGAGCCTTACACTTTTCAATGCCAAGATGATTATAATGAATCATATTCAACATTTCCTTCTTCAATGATTTTGGAACTACCAATAAGTCATTTTTGAATAGTAACCCATGAGCACTGAATAAGCAATCTTTGATTGAATAATAGTACTTTAAATTATTTGGAACTTGCTCTTTCCTAGGCCACCCATTCAAAACAAAACCCAACACAACTGATAGCTCTGCATCATCTGCAGTGTTCTGTTTAAATCTTTCAAGCAAAGCTGGGGATATAGACAAATTTTGAATAATCATGCACACCTGCAATTCCACTTCTTCATCCACCTTATCATCTAAGTTCTGTGACTCTTCTTTAACATAAGACCTTGACAAAGCATCTGCCAGTAATAACTCTTTACCTGGCTTATAAGTAATATTTACATCATATTTTTGAAGCCTTAATCTCAATCTCTGTAATCTTAAAGGAGTTTCATTCAATGATTTCTGAAATATAAATTGCAAAGGTTTGTGGTCAGATTCAACCAGCACTGTCTTACCAAAAATGTATTGATGAAACCGTTCACAACCAAACACAATAGCCAATAACTCTTTTTCAATTTGAGCCCACTTTTTCTCACTATCAGTCAATGCTCGTGAACCATAGGCTACAGGAAGCCCATCTTGCAATAAAACTGCACCTAAACCAAAACTACTACTGTCTACTGATATTACTACCGGTTTCTGAACATCATAATATTTCAATACTGGAGTCTTGACTAATAAAGACTTCAGCTCCTTGAAATCGTTTTCCTGCTTATCACCCCAAATAAATTCCCTGTCTTTCTTTAACAGTTCCCTCAGTGAATTAGTAACTAGTGAAACATTTGGAATAAACTTACTCACATAGGTTACTATCCCAAGCATGGTTTGTAACTCTTTTTTGGTTTGTGGTGAGTTCATGTCAACAATGGCTTGAACTTTTTTAGGATCAGCTTTAAGACCCTCAGCACTAAAAACATGACCAACATAGTTCACTTCAGGTAATGAAAATTTGCATTTATCAGGATTAAATCTAACATTTCTCTCCAGAGCTCTAACTAATACATTGTTCAGTCTTTCATTATGTTGTTCAATTGTTTCACCCCATACAATTATGTCATCAATGTATATTTCCACACCTTCTAAACCCTCAAAAATTTGTGAGAAATTTCTATGGAACACTTCAGGAGCAGATGCAATTCCAAAAGGGAGGCGCAAATAGCAATACCTACCAAATGGGCCAGCATTAAATGTTGTTAACAACTGGCACTCTTCTGTCAATTTAATAGCATAGAATCCTTTATTTGCATCAAGAGTTGAAAACCATTTTGCATTCGGCATTTTACTAACTATTTCTTCAAATGTGGGAATTTTAAAACGTTCTCTAACAATACATTTATTCAAGTTTTGTGGGTCTAAACATAGTCTGAGAGAATCGTCAGGCTTTTTAACAACTACTAATGAGCTAACCCATTCAGTTGGCTCTGAGACTTTTCTGATAATCTTTGACTTTTCCATTCTGTCCAGCTCCTCCTTGACACCATCAAGTAAATTAAAAGCAATCTTCCTAGGAGCTTCTGCAACCGGTATACTATCTGCTCTAATTTTTATATTATATTCACAATCAATCTCACCAATTCCTTTAAATAAACAAGAAAATTCATTCAATAAACCTTCCCTACCAATTTTTTGTTTTGATATCTCCTGAACTGGGGTTACTCTAGCTAACAAGCCTAATTTTTGAATTGATGGTAATCCTAATATACAGCAAGCCTTTACTTTGACAACAAGAAAATTTATTTTTTGTTGAACACCTTGCACAAAGCAGTTCAAGCTAACTTCACCAATTGTTTCAATGGGTGAGCCACTGTAGTTTTTTATTCTTATTTTGGTGGGAGAAACAACAATTCTCAGCTTATTAAGTACCTCTACATTCAATATATTGACTTGAGACCCTGTATCTAGCTTACACAATATTTCAACATTATTAGCATAAATTTTTTCAAACCATTCACCTGAATTGACTAATCCTTTATTTGGCTTATTAATAGCACCCACAAATGCCTCTTCAAAAATAACTCCTACATCCTTCTCCCCCTCTATTTCAATTTCATTACAATTCCTCTTAGCTTTGCACATTCTAGCAAAGTGATTATATCTTTTGCATAAATTACACATTTTCTTGAAAGCTGGACACTTACCTCTAAAATGCTTATTACCACACCTATCACAAAGAAATGTGGAACCTTGGGAAGTGTTATTACTATACTTGGGCTTTTCATCAGGTCCCTTAGCAGGAATGGATATACTCTCCTTTTGTTGAGAGTTCCTCGATTTGGATGTAATACGATGAACAACCTGGTCTCCAGTGATTGTACTGGCATGCACCTCAGCGATTTCAGCAGCCCTGCATACGTTTACACATTTATTCAGGTCCAAATTTGGCTCCCGCAATAGTCTGTCCCGTACCTTGATATCCATAATGCCACAAATAATCCGATCCCGAATCAAACTATCACGCAGGTCGGCAAAATTACAGTCCTTACTCAATTTCCGCAAGTCCGTAACAAATGAGTCAAATGCTTCCCCTTCCTTTTGACATCTCGTGAAGAAAACATACCTATTGACAGTTTCATTTGTAGTGGGAACAAAATACTGTTCAAACTTATCCAATATCACCGTAAAGTCTTTCTTCTCATCAGCTGAAAGATCCAACGTATTATAAATTTCAATAGCCTCACCACCAATTACATGTAACAACAGAGCCACCTTTTGTTCAGCAGGCACTTTCGAGTCACTACCAATTCCAGAAGCATGAATGTAGATCTCAAATAGCTGTCGCCATCTCTTGAAATTTTCTCCTGTATCCCCCACAACTGACAAGGGGTCCGGAGGCTTTAAATGCTGCATCATAAACAAGACACAAAAGTCAGATAGACACTAAAGTCCTTCAATGCAAGACTAATCGACGTAGCCAGTTTATAGGTTAGTCCACAACATTCCCACTCACGTAACTTACCACGAACAGGTCGAAATTCCGCAGCGCCATGTTATGTTTATGATGATAAATAATGATGTGTAGACTTCAACAATTTGATACATTTATTGAAGCATTATTTCAAATACACATAGTATAGTTTTACATGTTATGTGGACACGTCAGTCCCCCTAGTTCTTGAGCCGCCATCCTCTGACACTGCTGCCAACTACCAAAACTAATCAATACTCCAGTTATCATAACACGTAGTCTGCGTGAATGGAACGAAGTGGAATGGAAACTAGAATGGAACTGCATAACCAAACCTTTCCTTACCTGGCTAGATGTGACTGAACCACCTTTAAAATACCTTTAAATATTTAACTTTAAACCTTTTAAATATTTACAGAGTTGGTTCAGTCACATCTAGCCAGGTTAGGAAAGGTTTGGTTAAGCAGTTCCATTCCAGTTTCCATTGATGTTCTGATGTAGATGGCACTCCATTGCTCTATCTGTTCGTCTATGATGTTATGCTTAAGGTACTATAAAGGCTTTTCAGAGCCGTATTTATGTTCAAAAGGTGAGTTTTTAATATTGAATAATTAATTATTTAATTGAGACCGACACTTGAAAACTTGATAATTGTGATCAGGAGACATAATACTACAATTTGGTGAAGGTTTCAAGTGATTTTTTATTTGCTAACATCTGCGGCACAATTACCGTTATGCCTAACCAGAATCTAAATTGAAATTGAGATTTGTAACCTTGTGGCTAAATACAAGTAACCCTACGCTATTCTCGGCAATTTGCCGAGCCATTGAGGCTAACTTTTACTTTACCTGCCCAGTTAGTTGGCGTCAAAATTCTGGTTGCAATCGATTCACCATGTTATTCTGATAATAAAACCACAAAACGTTTGCGGCGGTCACTTGTAGTTAATAAGTTATGGCCGTTGAAAGTTGAAATTTTTCAATGTTGTAATTTTTTTCTGCATTGATTTGCGTATAAAAATAGTCAAATCCTATGTAAAATTTGTCAAGAAATCCAATGAGACCAATTAGAAGTGTGTAACTTCAGTAGTTTTTGAGATATTCCAAAAAATATGCTAAAAATACTATTTTTCATGTTCAAAGTGGGTTTACCTGTTTATGTTATGATAAACAAGCAATTTTTATTAATGAAACTTGTAGAAAATTAAATTCTGAAGATAAAATGTTCAGTCACTCAATAGTCCAAATGCAATAGTTATTGAGATATTTGGCTAAATATGTTGAGAAAAAACCTATTTTCAACGTTTCAAGGAGGTTAGGTTGAGTGTGTGGGCATGGTTAGGTTAGGTGCAGAGCAAGGTTAGCATTTTATTTCATGAATAAAAATTTGTGAGTAAGAATGTAAAAATTGTATTCAAATCCCCTTTTTGGTAATATTTATGATATTCTGGCGCAAGCCCGCCATTCCACCCCTCTGGCCGCACTAGTGCATAAGGTCCGGAGTCGACTTTTACCTCATAGAGGTCTCTTTTGATTTTGTGTATGGCACATTCGCTGCCCATCTGACTGGGCATAACATCTGGTCGTTCTACCTGGGTAGGCCTTGTCAAGTTTTTACTTCACATAGTGAAGAGAAGAGTCCTTCCATCAATCCCTTATTTGTTTCAGGCTGGGATCTCTGCAATCAGCCAGTGCTTCCGTCAATTCCTGGTTTTCGTTTTTTTTTTGACGGATCGACATACCAAGTAAGTTTGGTCTCTTTTAAATTATTCTAGGCCTACAGTAATTATAAAATAAATTTCAAATATTATATACTGAGTAGCCTGCTACTGTAACATAATTTGAATAGCTATGACTTTAATAAAGTCTGAAGCATTTTTCCATAAGCAAACTCACTGCCTTCTGCATATATTTCTTTCTATAGCATTATTAACAAACGTAGGCCTAAGGTAAAAATAAAATCAAACACCTTAGTGATGATAAAAGAAAGTTATAGTAAATAAAACTTCTAGTTCTAGAGTTCTAAGAATTACAAGATATGCGTTTTTAGGGTTTTTCAGATACGATTTTAGAACTTCAATTTTACTGCAACAAATATTTGTAAGAGAAACATAGGCCTATTCCAAGTCAATGTGGCAAAGAAAATGTGTCATTTCATAGACACTTGGAAGTTACACTTTAAGAAAATATTAGTTTTAAAATGAAATGTTACCTGCTGGCAGATTTCACATAGTGTTGTCCCATAAAACTGTGAAAGGCCCCTTTACCATCAGCAATTTCTACATGAACAAGACGATATTGAAGTAATTTCATCTGTCCTTTAAAATATATATAAATAGAATTTATTAATTTCGAATTCCTTTAATTAATAAATTCTGTTTAAGTAAATTTGTCAGTTTGTTCAATTGTCAGTAACTTCGAACTAACTTGTGATATATAAATACTTGCTTTTTTGTTCTTTTAGGTGCTGTGAGGAGAAGGTTTTATCTTCAGGACGAAAAAATTGAGAGATCGGTGAAATCATGGCTGCAGCAAACAGCTTATGACTTGCAGTAAGTTTATAATCATATGCTTTCACCTTAGTTATCAAAACCTTGTGTTTTGCAAGTGCTTAAGCCCAATTCTTATGTTATGTGAACTTATGTCGTGAACCTATCCACATAATTTTGGGCTAATCTGGAAGCTTAATGAATTGCGCAGTTTTTAATGAAATGTGCCAGCTAAGTTCCCTGAAAACATTTTGAGAAAAATCTGTTTGATTATGAATTTGAAAAATCGTTTTTTGAACTTTGCCTAACTATAACAAATACTATGAAAATGATTTATACATCAAAATACATCTATCCTTTGGTAAATTTTCTTCTTTTCCATTAGTAGGCTCAAAATTGAAATCCGATGGGTAGTTTTTTAGTTATAAATCGTTTAATGGCAGGATGTAGGCACGTCTCGAAAAACTCGTTTTTTTTTTCGATATATTTCGGTAATGAAGTCCGATAGGGCATATTTTTATTGGACATTTTTTGTCAGAAATGTTATGTAGAGTTATGGATTTCCGGGTGTTACACCTTATGTGGGACACCCTGTAAATACTATTTTGCATGCTATAGTTAGTGCAAAAATAGGCACTATTTCGGGTAACTAGGAAAAAGATTTTGATGAACAAAAACAATTACAATGATACCATGAATTCCAATAATAATGATTTTTGCATCACTCATAATTTATACAATTCCTATTACATAACCGATGTAACCTTGTGAGCACAGCCTTTCATATAAAGGGACACTTAGTTTTGCAAGTTGTTGTTTTAATGATAAACATAACCTGTATAAATCAAATGCCTTTGTTTTTCATTTATCTTTGCACTGGAAGCTATAAGAATTGAATTAAAATTCAGTTGACTTAATTTTTGTTTGCAGAAATCATGGAGCAAAGAGGCTGTCAACTGAAGAAAAAGAGACTGAGTAATGTTGAACAATATCGTGATCGATAAGGATGCTTCCCTGGAAGCCTTTTGTGTTCCCTGGTTTTTTGCATTAGGTTTGTGAATAGGTTCCCTATTTATTTACGATCGTCATACAGTTCATACAAAAATGTATGAAACTACTTCACTGCGTTATATGACTAACAACTTAACTTTTGTTTCAATATGAAATATTTTTATTTTATTTTTAGTGGACACCCTGAATTTGAACTATCATTGGTTGCTATGGCATTCAGGTAGTACAGATATCTTGTAGGTTCAAGGATGCTCCGGAATAAATTAACATTCTAACAATATTTTGAAGTCTACCTGTCTTTATGTCACCCCTGTTGAGGTGAACATTGAAATCTCCTTCTCTGTAGACAACAACCTATATGTAAACTTTTATAGATAATTGTGAATATTTTTTTTAAATAAGCTATTCATTCACTTATTTTGAAGTTGTGTCATCATTTTTCTCACTTCCAAGTAAAATTTGTTGGACCGGCGTAGCTCAGTTGGTTGGAGCATTGCAAACTTTATCTGGCTGAAGCTGCTACGGTCGTGGGTTCGATTCCCACTCCGGCTGACATATTTTGTATCATAATTCACCCTCATTACCTACGCACAGGTCTCAGACCTATGTAGGCATCATGCAATTAAATACTCTAGTTATCAATGTAAATAATACATTTTCATGTGATCAAACTGAAAACATGCTATATTACAAATATAGCAAGTGGGTCTTCATAACTTTTGTTCACTTGGTACTCTTGAGCTATTGAAAGTGGTTTTATCCTGCATTGATTTCAAATCACTTGAAAATGCTTTAACATAATTTTAAAGAACTTTTTAGCTTATTATAAAGTAGTTTAAAGCATTCACAAATGATTGAACATCATTGATAGAATTACTTTACAATGATTTAAAATGCTTTAAGTTGGCAAAATCAATGATTTCAAATGATTCAGAAGAACTTCATCACATCATTTGAAAGTGCTTTTCAAATCATTTTCAAGTAGTTTGAAAATCACAATTTTGCCAACTTAAAGCATTATAAATCATTGTAAAGTCATTTAAAAGTTATTTAAACTGATTTTATAGTACTTTTTAAGTACTTCCCAACTGATTATTTTGCTGCTTGGGTGTATATTATTATCTGAATGTTTGTATATTTTGAATATATTGCAGATTTTTCTCTGAATTCTTTATCTACTTTTCCTCTTAATCTTGAAATTTTTTTTTGTTATTTCAAAACAGCTGATATGAAGTAGCAAGTGTGACATGGGGAGCAGCTTCTAGTACAGTACTAAAAGTTAGAAGTTTCTAGAAGTTACTAAAAAGTCACATTGAATCACATTGAATGTGGCGTAGCCCTGAGGGCCATTGTGAATTATGCAGTGCCAAAATGTTTTGAAACAAACTTTATTTATCAATAAATATTTATCAAATATTTTTAAAATATTTGATTTATAAAATTATTTATTTGATATTTTTAAAACAATGTTTAAAAAATATTTTTAAAACTTTTGGTTAATATTGATTAAATGTTTATAAATAAATATTCAATCAATATAAAAAACAACTTTAAAAAATATTTACAAAATATTTCCACAATATTGTTTTAATATTTTACAATATTTGGTAAATATTTATTGATAAATAAAGTTTGTTTCAAAACAATATTTATTAAATATTTATAAAATGTTGAAACAATGGTTTTCAATATTGTAAATACATTGTACCAATATTTTGTACAATATTGCTTAAACATTTTTTTGCTACTTGGGGAGCAAGTCTTTGACGAGGGTCCCCGTTCCTTTTCTTCCTAGCCTGCACACATAATTTTAATATTGTAATAAGGTGAAAATCATTCTTACAACAGTAAAAATTTATCACAATGAAGGCAATGTCTCATAAAGTTTTATGCATAAATATAAATGTAATTGCCAATAAGTTAATTCCCAGATCTGTTAGGCCTATTTATATGAAGAAATCTAGTTTGTAAATAGAATCACTCATTAATCTTGATTGACACACTTGCTAATTGAAATAAGATATAAAATGACTTTATAATCATGAGTTGTTTGATTGATGTTAAATAAAGAAATATATTTGATAACACTAGTGCCGATGATTGAAAATACTGGTGCTTCATTGCTAAAAATAACAAAGGTAGTATATGTCATTAGCCACGACTTTTAAACACTCTCCCGTTGCCAAGGTACACTCCCTTGTTCTGAGAAAAAGTGTCTACGAATTCTGCTATAATGTTTAAATTTTTCATCGTCTTCTGTCAAATCTTGCGTAAGGTGATGGTATTCACCATAAATTTTACGTTTTTTATTAATGGGATGAACCCAATGTGACCTGTTAGATAATGAGAATAACAGTAACAAATCGTCATCACTTGAAGAATCATCGTCCTCTAGCCAAGGAATATTTTTTGAAAAGTTTGTGCCACACCACACAACAACATTTGACGCCATCTCACTGAAGACTAGCAGCGGACGATCCCCCATCCGTCTGTGGCTGTGTGCGTTGACCAAAACGTCTGTCTGCATGCAGACGTCTGTCTGAATCCGTCCGTCTGTTGCTGTGTGCGTTGGCCTTAACTAGCGAGTCCCAGCCGAGCCCAGCCGCGCTTGTAGCCCTGCGCGAGTCTGGCTGGGCTCGGCTCGGCTCGGGAGAAAAGAGCCCACTAACTAGTAATTTTCTCCTGAGTCCGGCTGGCCGAGTCTTACTCGCGAGCCAAACTCGCTAGTGTGTGGGCCCCTTTAAACATAGCTTTATCATGGAATAATATTCTTACCTTATGCTGAAAGCAAGTGAAATAAACGAATGAAAACTGAATTATTGCTGAAAATTCACAGGAGATTTAACGGATTGAATTCGCAGGAGATTTAACGGACTGAATTCGCAGGAGATTTAACGTTCACTTTGTTCACGCTCAGGACGATCGCACTAGAATGAAGCAAGTTCGTAGAACAGATGGTCACTCACTGCCTTATGTACGCGAAGCATTGCCACTCCAAATAAATAGAGAGATTATTATTACTAAATTTTTGTTCGATCAGTGGTTTTCATACGTAAATATATTTCAGTAATGTATAAAATGTTTGTTAAGCTCTCCACTAATTCCCAGTAAGTTCAGTGTAGGTACAGATGGTAATATAAAATTTCACATTAGAATTCTTAAGTGGTTGTGAATAGGAAAAGTCCTAGTCAATATTACAATTGGGCAATATTTTTTTATAAAATCACCAATTCAATAAGTTTACCATACATGTATATGAAATCAGTAAACAGTAGGCTGTTTATTTACAAATCCCAAATTGGCGCGTACAATTTGAATGTCTTTTTTTTTTTTTTTGTAGGTATGAATCCATTCGTATGAATAATTTTGTACTGTAATATTTCTGCAGCCTTCAAGTTTGGAAAATTTGATTTGATTCTTGATTATGAAAGAAGAATTTTCTCCAGCAATGCATCCTATGTAACTTTTGTAGTTATCTGTATTTTCGCTACAGTAGCCTACTGATTGGAATCCCATCATCTTTCGAACCAAAATCATCTTTCTCCTATGGCTACATTGCATGGAAACGATTTGGCCGACCGATTTCTTCGAAAGAAACATTGATCAATTCCTCACATTACTAGATTGAACATTTCAGAGCTTTCTAATTTTTCTTCCTGAAAGACTGGTCCTGTGCACTAAATTTCTATGTAAAACTTGGCACATAAATAGTTTAATTAGAACTCCTTGAGCTCAAACAATATATAGGTACCAGACAAAGAAAGAAATAACAGTAAAAAAAATACACACAGAACAATCACAGTAATAAATACAATAAAGAAAATTGAGGAGTAGAAGCCTAGCTGCTAAGGAAAAGTCAGTGAGATTGATTATCAAAAGTAATAGTTGTTGAATGATAGAAGAAAGTATCAATTTTGAATTGAGTAAAGTTGCCTGCTATGTATCTCTTACCTCAAATAATAGTGTGTAGCTGCTGTAGCATCCGATTGCTACTCCATTGGCCACAGGTTCGATTATCGTTTCAGCCTGGTATATTTGTAACATCACACACTCAGATAGGAGTAGTTTGATGAACAGGAAAATATAGAAAACTTGGAAAGCTGAGAACTTGATAGTTGACAAAACTATACTCATTTATTGCCATTATTTACACTTCACTTGCACAGACAAATCACATATTTAAAAAAGCAGCATCATCAACTAGAAAATTTGGGTCTCACAAGGCTTCAAATCTGCAAGAAAGTAGAAACCAATCAAAACAATGAAAATTGTTTTTTTTTAGCACTGCACACGTTATTTCAACGGCTTGTCAAAGATAGACGCTTCCGCGCAACATTTTAATCAGACTTAGTTACACAAAAAGTACGCTGACTAGAGCGATTTTTGTTTTTAAATATATCCAACGGCTCAAAATATATGCGAATCTCAAACGTGTCCGGCCTAAAGGCTGAATATCCTCAAAGTTGCAGTCATAGTTATCCCGCAGAACGAACAAATATTCGAAATTTGCATTGATATGAATGATGTTTCATAACCGGGCTCAAATAAAGAAAGATGTCGGGAGCGCCGCATAAGATATAAGAGTACAAGAAAACTGTACTAGAAAACTGAAAACCGATAAGTAGCTAAAAATTAATGAATAACCCGTACCGCTATTTCCACTGGACTGATGATAGAATCACAAATTCACAATGCAGAAAATGCTGGACGTTGAACTGGTTATGGGTTGATTACATTGGGATAGTTACTCGCTTAAGCGAGTAGCGAGTAGGACGTTACTGACCGACCGTGCTACAGCAGCTCGGCATACCAAGCCGAATTATATTAAAAATTTATCTTCAAGAATCATCCCCATACTATGGAATTTCTAAGACAATAAATAATCTTGCAACACAAAATTAAAATATGAAGTTTACCAACAATTATTCAATAAAATTTCATCAAAACAATATACAATATATCTCATCTGAAGTGTTATGCTGGCAGCCTGCGTGATTAAGTATAGGGTTTGGCCACAATAAGATTGTATTTTGGTGTTGGCTACTCTGCCAGCGTGTATAAATGTGACCAAATTCAAAGTTGAGAGCCTGTCTACTTTGAATTTGGCATTGATATATACTACTAGATGCGTAACTCTAACGTTGAAGGCTATGGCATAGTGAAGCCACTTTTTTCTGGCGGGAAAAGGCCAAATCGGGCAAAAGTTCAAATTTAACACAGGCTCTTATGGGAAAAAGTCAATTTTCATTTGAAGATTTCTCGCAACTCCCTTGATGGATTTCAATAATTCTTTTTTTGAAAGATAGCCCATGATTTTGTCTTACATATAGTAGTAATAATTTAACATTCCAGATTTTTTCTGGCTCAAGCCAATTTCAAACTCAGAGCAGTGCATAAGCAGTATCATAAGTATGTGATTTCAGGAAAAGCATACAGTAATTTTTTTCTCAGCGTATTCCTATGTACTTTGACGCATTGAATCCGAATCTGAACTCTCGCATTTCAAAAAACGCTCGCTTCACGAAATATTTCCAAGATGGCGGCCAAAATTTCATAAGCGAATTTTCTCAATCTTTATGAAGAAAAAATTCTAGAGTAATATTATTTGTGGTCTGTGATTCCCTGATTTCGAAAATATGATTTTTATTCTGAGAAAATTCGGGAATAAAAGATATTTTAATAAAGCAAACATCAAAGACTAGCTTTTTCAAATTTTGACTAAAATAACAATAATCGGCTATTTTGTGGAGCAGACATACTGAATTATAAAAAACATCATAAACTTGATTCAGCAGTAGGCCTCCAGTTGTGTCTGAGGTAGCATTACAACAATGCAAATTGCCGTCACACAAATATGTAAATGTTAAACTCTTTAGTGAAGATTTTTCTTTATTTCATTAACGTTTAAATATCAAGTGAGAAAGTAATACTATTCATATGTATTATCTTGCTGTGCAGAACTGACCTTTTTGAGTCGCGGCGGACGCGTTTCGAACTATGTTGTTCTTCTTCGGCGCTTGGTTGCAGACTGAGTAGTATGTAAGGTCTGGTGGTCATAGGAAGGTAGTGGGAGGAGTGGATGTGGTGGGGGAAGTGAGTGTCTACATAATATTATGGAACTGCAACACCAAAGGAAATATAAATTTACTGTATGAATAAATAAATATAAATATATATATATATATATTTAGATACCGCATGCTTCAAAATTCAGTAGGCTTCTTTTTAAATTCATATTGAGAAGCCCAAGAATGCTCACCAATGCCATTGCAGTTCAAGCAAAATCGCTTGATTGAAATAGTTATTTAATAAATTACTGTATGGTATATCACTAGTAATTAATGCTTAAAAGAACAAGATTGAAGTGGTGAATATGGTAGTACATTATTTTTAATTAAAAACCCCCATAAAAGTGAGGAAGCAGAAAACAATCTTGTAAAGCTACGCTCGCACATACACAATAAAAAGATAAAATTACTTGTTTGAAAATAAATATTTCCACCAGACTTGCACTGATAGGTACATCCATAATCACTACATGAAATAATCATGTTAAAAAATCATTTAACATCACAAAACAAGTCATTTGAGCACTGACAAATATGGGTTTTTTCCATTACCGCTATACAAATTTTCGTGGTTTTGCCCGATTTAGAAGCGGGCGATGCTAGCGCTGTGACTTCACAGCGGATCCCGGAGTTACGCATCTAGTAATATATATCAATGGAATTTGGTGAAATTTATACTCGCTGGCAGAGTAGCCAACACCAAAATACAATATTATTGTGGCCAAACCCTATACTTAATCACGCAGGCTGCCAGCATAACACTTCAGATGAGATATATTGTATATTGTTTTGATGAAATTTTATTGAATAATTGTTGGTAGACTTCATATTTTAATTTTGTGTTGCAAGATTATTTATTGTCTTAGAAATTCCATAGTATGGGGATGATTCTTGAAGATAAATTTTTAATATAATTCGGCTTGGTATGCCGAGTTGCTGTAGCACGGTCGGTTAGTAACGTCCTACTCGCTACTCGCTTAGCGAGTAACTATCCCAATGTAATCAACCCTTTAGGGGGGTGATAAGCGCATGCGCAGCAATCTAAATGATCAACACTATCATAGACGAACCATCAAGATCCTTGATCAATGACACTAGTTAGCGCTGACCCCCTTGCACCATCACCAGACTTTAGCAACAGCAACAACAAACCCCGGTTTAGCACAATGACTAAAATATGCAGAAAAGATTATTAGAGCCTGTTCACACGTGGCGTCTTTTTGTAGAGCGTCTGTGGCAAAGCATTGTCTTATATAAGATTTTCGAGTCCTGTTCACACGTCGCTTCAAACTTGCGACAAACAGTGGAGCGTTTGATGCCGAAAGACTCAGAGCCATTAGAACTAAATGGCAGTTGCCGGTTGCTGTTCACACGCTTGCTACTTTTTCAGCTGCAAAGCTAAAGCACAACGGACGCTCGTAGACGCGTAACCGATGCCTATCTTAACCAAAATCTAAATTTGGTGAAATTTCGAATATTTGAATTGTTCAAATTGCCATCGTGTTCTATATGTTCAACACTGTTCATATTTTTTTGAATTTTTTTTTATCAGCAAAATTACACTTTTTATCAGACATATATTGCTTGAAATATACTGCACTGCTTATGAATACATTGAATTGAACTGGACTTTGCATTAGAGCTTAACTTAAGGCATTTAATGCCATACAATCATTTCAATTTTGCAGATTTTCTTTCAACTATTCTATAAGTATTTTTTATGATATTACATTGCTTGAAATATATCTGAAATATACTGCTTGAAGTATGAGCATTGGGTATACATGAATGTACTTGAGTATTGAGTAATAATATTCGCAATAAAAAAGCATTCACATCACGTTCTTTGTATGTTATACAAATAGATGAGAATTCCTTTCAAAGATCAGAAAAGACGTGATAAGAAACGTTTAGTAAATACCGAAAACATGTAAATGAAAATTTAGCATTAGTTTACAAAAAAAAAAAACGAGTGATTACTGTTGTAGGACCCATGCAGACAGCAGACACGGCCAAATTCATTGAATTCAACAATAAAAGTTGATCATGATAATAGATTACACAAACGTCAATTTGAAAAGAAGAAAGATTTAGAATAATGAGAAAAAGAAAGAGATAGAGTTATGAAAATTGATGGAAGTTTAAGTGAGAGAAAAATGAAGAGAAAGGAAGACACATTGAGGAAACATTTTATATACAGCAGTGATTGGTTAAAACAGTTTTCTTCAATTTTATTCATAACTATTCTTTTCTCCAATTCATTTTAAAGCCTCTCATTCATATTTCTACTTATAAATTCAATTTTTGTGGAATAGGGTTTATTAACTTATGAGGATTGAAATAGAAATGAACCTTATCCCACCAGAATCCATTGCATATGCAAGTAGAAACAGAGGGTTTGAAATTAACGTTTTATTGTAAATTTAATGATTTTCAGTCAACTTTAATTGTGAATAAATAATATTTCTACTCACTCTGACCTGAGTGAGTTAAAATTGACTGCAGGTCGTTGAATTTACAATAAAACGTCAATATGACCAACGCAGATCGTTATGGAACAAGAAAACCAAGAATTTAGAGAGTAAATAAAAAAGTGGATAGCCATGAATAAAGTTGGAGAACAAATCGTTCAATTACTGCTGTGTCTAAAAGCTCTTGTCAATATGTAGCCAAAGCTGTTTCGTTCTTTTTCTTTTTTCTCTCATTTCAATTGCTTAGTCTGCAGATAGATTTTACCCTTTCAATCAGTAAAGAGAGCTGTTTGGCTGGTCACAAGCAATTCCTTGTAATTTTAAAAATCTTAGAAAGGTCATCCATCTTATTACTTTTGAAAAAAATATGCCAGACTCTTGAAACTTGATATTTAGCTTTCTATTACTCCTAGAAAGGTCTGTATTAATTTAGTAATTTTTGACATCACTCTACGCCGATAAGAATCAATATTATTTTTTTTTTTTTTGTAGATTACATCTTGGAGACTCCAGTTAAGGAGTATAAGACAAGTCAGATCAACAATATTATACACTAGATACCATAATTGCTTCCAATTAGTTGAGGTGAGGCTTAATTTTTATGTGAAAGAAACTCTTGTACACTATAAAAAGCTTTATCAACTAAATATTTCTTCAATTGTTTTTTAAATATTTCTATATTTTCAAGACTCTTCAAAAACTGCGGTAGCTTGTTGTAGAATTTCCTACCAATATAACTAGGTTTTTGTTTGAATAAGCTACTATTGTGACTCACCAAGTGATAATCTCCTCGGCGTCTTGTATTATAATCATGTACATCAAGATTTTTGTTAATATCATTCGTTTTTACATATAAAGTAGCTTCATACACATATAAGCAGGGTACAGTTAGGAGACCAAGTCTCTTGAACAACGGCCTACATGAATCTAATCTATTTACTCTTTCTATACACCTAACCGCTTTCTTTTGGATCTTAAACACCCTATCAAGATTTTGTTTTGATGAATTACCCCATACTAAGATAGCATACCTAATATGTGACAGTAAGAGCCCATGGTAAGCTGTAAAAAGTAACTTTTTGTCATTCAATCTAGCAAGCTGTCGCAGGACAAATACCCCAGATGAAATTTTACTACATATTTTCTCAATGTATGGAGTCCAGGTCAATCGTCTATTCAACGTAACTCCTAGAAATGCAATTTTTTCTTCCTGGTCTAATTGATTATCGTTTACAAACACGTTTATAGCCCTATCTTCATTTAAATTATGTTTGTTTTTGAATTGAAGGTATTGGAATTTTTTACTATTTATAGTTAATTTCAACTGATTTAAAAATTGGACAATAGACTGCACACCTATATGGGCACTTATTTCTAAATTATCTAGAATGGAATTGCTGAAAATGAGTGATGTATCATCAGCAAATAAGAGGGCTCTACCACTAATTAATTCTTTAGGTAAACGGTTGACATATAACAAAAAAAGCAATGGACCTAGTATTGACCCCTGAGGCACTCCAGCTTGCACCTCTAATTTATTAGATTTATTCTTTACTATACTATTACCAACTACTGTAGTTAGTTCTACACATTGTTTTCTCCCAATAAGATATGATTCAAACCATTTCAGTTCAACCCCATTAACACCTACATTTTGCAGTATTTCCAATAAAGTTCTATGATTAACACAATCAAATGCCTTTGACAGATCTAAGAAGATTGCAGTAGCTTTATCACCTGAATCTATTATATCTATTAGTTTTTCAACTAGAGAAACTATGGCTGTTTTTGTTGATCTCCCTTTCTGGAAGCCATGCTGTTCATCACAGATAAAGTTAGCTTCTTGAAGGTGCAGAAGTAACCTATTAAGAACTACTCTTTCAAAAATTTTACTTATTACATTTAAAATACTAATAGGCCTATAGTTTTCTACCTTTTCTCTATCACCACTTTTGAAGATTGGCAAGATCTTCCCCTCTTTTAAATTATCTGGAAAAACACCTTGTTCTAATGAATGATTGATCAGATGAATCAAAGGGTCTAACAATTGATCTTTACATTCTTTCAGAATTTTACTGGATAACCCATCCATTCCTACAGTTTTTTTATTATTTAAACTATCAATGATATTTGACAACTCGTCTTGGCATACTGGGTGGAATTTTAATTCGTTCTGAATCCCCTCAGTATTCCTCATGTTTGCATCACTAATACCTGTATTAAGAGATTTTTGAAGATCCTTAGCAACCAGTTGATAATATCTGTTAAAGAAATTACAAATGTCTACACTATCATCAATATATTTGTTATTTTCGTTAATTATTCTGGGGACACTAGTATAAGCATCTACATGCGCTACTTGCCTATTTTTGTTTATTACATCCCACACTGCTGTGTTAAAGTACACACTATTATTCAACATTTCAGCTGTTTTCTTACATTTCGCTCTTTTCACTTCTTTTGTATAATTTTTCTTTAGAGCTTTGTAATTATCTTCACTTAACATATTTCTAGATAGTTTGAATTCATCATATGCATCTTTAACCCTATTTCTTTCTGCAAGGATATCATCAGTTATCCACTCTTCAATTTTGTCTAATTTGTTTTTCACAGGGACTTTTATAACTGGACAACTCATAGTAATATGAAACCTTAAAATATTAATGAAACTATCATATTTGTTATTCAAACTATTGCTATTGTAAACCCTACTCCAGTTTTCTTGTAGCAGATTCTGCTTCAAACAATCGATATTCCCCTGTTCACATTGTTGAATTTCTTTCATTACTCTACTCTTTTTAATTGATTTATAACCTTGCAACCCCACCTCTAAGATTTGATAGTCATGATCAGATAGTTCCGAGCCGCCTAGTCTTGTTTTAGAGTAATCTATATTAGTAAGGATGTTATCAATTATTGTTTGTGATGTTCTAGTGACTCTGGTATATTCATGAACTTTTATTTCCAAGTTATTCATGTATATAATATCCCTTAAATCTTCTGTCATTTTATTCTGTGTTGCAAAGTCTGTATTGAAATCTCCCGCTACAATAACGTTTGTAAAACGAGTAGTAGTAATCTCTAAAAGCCTATTGTATAGTTCACAAAAATTGTTCCATTCCCCATTTGGTGACCTGTAAATACCTAACACCGCTACTTCCAAATTATTGTCGATTTTTACTCTCAAACCAGTAACTTCTAAATCCATTTCCACAGCAAATTTCTCTACATATTCTAAATTAAATGTTTGCATATTCTTAGCATTTTTAGTGAAGATAGCTACTCCCCCACTTCGATGAGATGTCCTGCAATACGAAGTTTTCAATGAATAGTTTGGAATATTAAGTTGTGACAATTCATCTTCTTTCAAACCATGCTCTGTGAAAATAGCTATATCAGGAGCCTCTTCTTTAAAAAATACTTCGATTCTATCTATTTTGTTACGAATGTATTGAATATTCTGATGGAACACAGTGAGTACCGGTACTTCCCTATCATCCCTTATTACTTTATCGTTGCTTTTGCATATTGAAGTAGATTTACTTAATCTCTTAGGATCTTGAGAGCCTATCAGATTGCTACAAGAGTTCCTTCCACTAATGCTATCCTGATTTTTTGATCGATTAACGTCTTTTAATACAATTGAAGATATGAATTTATCATCTGAAACTAGTTTCCCTTCCCGGTTTTGAGCCACTTTACTAAAAAAGGTTCGTTAGATGATTGTTTAGGAGAATTATTGACAGTAGATTGCAAACGACTTTCAATCAGCTCTGCCAGCCTATTACAAAATATTACTTTGCCAGATTGATTTAGATGTAGACCATGATTAGTGAAGTTTTGTTTCTTCAGCCTTTCATTTAGAAAACAAATCCCCAACTGCTTAGAATTCTTATTTTTTAGGCTGTTGATTGTATTATGAATTGATTTATTTGTTGACTTGATGGCTTCATTTAGCTCTGGCCTATCAAACCTATACGGAATTGTACTTATTATTACATTAGTTTTTTGGCTGAGTGGCACAATCTCTTTAATTTTTTCATTTATTTCAGGAAGATGTTTTAGATTAGGTTCATTTATATTGTTTGAGCCACCCAGTACTATTAGAAAATCGTTTTTTCCAAAATCTTTAGTTTGTTCCTGTGCTGACTCTACGATTGCGTTTATAGGGGCACTTGGTTTGAAAAAGCTCTGAACTTCATACTTATTTTTTAATCTTTTATTTAGTAGGTCACTACAGTCTCGTCCATGACTGGATGTCAAGAGCAGTACTCTACCTTTCCTATCGTTATTTGCCCTTACTTTAGTTTTGGTTGCTGTTTGCAAAACCTGACTATACGTTTTTGTTTGACCATTTCTATTAATTTTTTCCCCATTTGATTTAGGTTCTACTTTTTTTGTATTGATCAGAGGTTCAGATCTTACATTAGCCAAGTTTATTTTTGATTTTAGTATTTCGATTTCCTCTGAGATAGACCTACATTGACTCGTGAGATTTAGTATTTCAGTTTTATGGTCTTCCTGCTGCAATTTTACAATAACTTCCAGAGATTTTATGTGATCCACTAACCCTATTCGTTCTTCCTCAGAATTTTTTAATGATGATTCTAATTTTGTTTTCAATTTGGTGTGATCACTCAATAGTTTAGCAACCTTTTCTTCTACATCTACAGTAGCTTTAAGAGCTGTTGGAGATTTTTTTGTTAATAATTGCTGAGATCGCGTAGCTACCTGAGTTTTAGTTAAACAATTAGATTTAGATGCCTTGTTTGGACTCATTTTCCTAGCTAAAAATTGTTTTCAATTGATTTTAGTTAAATGTTTAATGAAATATTACTTAATTTATTACAATTGTCAACTTGAGACTATTTAATTACAAGAAAATTTATCAATATCGGTACACCTAACCTCGAAAATAGAATTTGACTTTTATTTAAATACTTTAACTTATATTAGACACGTTAATGATGTAAATTATTAATATATTATAAGTACTAATAATAATAAACAAAAATACTACTTATCCGTTCGAATTAATATGCTATTCTTCAAAATTCGCAGAGCCTGTTCTGACAACGTATGCACAGTACATACTCTACCATACATACTGGAACGCTATTCTGAGCCGATGAAGCAAGAAACATCTTCCGGGACAGAGCAGCTACTAAGGACTCTAAAAGGATCAAAGGAACACTGATAGCATGGTTGCCATGGTTGTTTAACAACGAGGAATAATTTCGGGTGGAAAGGACCTTTTTAAAATAGGTCTTTGCTACTTCAACACATAACCTTATTGTACAATACATATTAACAATATTACCAATACATAACCTTTCATTGGTTTTGGTTGAAATTTTGAGGGTGTATTTATCGAATAAAAGAAGACACAGTTCAGGCTTATGGAAGGAAAGGGTCTACGTCTAACAGCAACTACCACTCTAGAGAAAGTTATAAGTTACATACCATATTCGATGGAAATATTTCCATATTTTTAACTGGAAAATAGTTTAAAGGACACTTCATCCCCAGAACCCTCTCTCCACTCAAATCTACCAGTGCGGCTCCGGTAGTTCAGTTGGTTGAAGCGCTTGTCTGAGATAAGATAAAGCTTTAGCTGGCTTTGTTCCCTTGGGTTGGTTCTCATTCAGCCATGGATGTTTCTCATCATTCACTCATTCACCTCATTATCCACGCACAAGTCTTCAGACTCATGTAGGCAACATCAACATTAAAAAGGTTTATTTTAAATTAAAAAATCATCAAGCTGGACTAACGTGATTGTTCAGATTCAATCAGAGCATAACAACTGTTCAAATCATGAACATAAGAGATTGACCCAAACGTTTCATTAAAAAGATGAAGGTGATTCATCACACCCATAATACTGCTATCTGATGATGTTGTTCAATGTGATGAGAGCATCAGTCTCGCTATGGTGCAACCTTTTTTGATCACTTATCGAGTTCGAGCTAGTAGTCGAAGCAGGCGGGCAGACGGTTTTTGTTTTTGCTTCATTATCTTTTTTCCGGTCCTTGCTCGTGGTGACAAAGTAAAATTCTTATATTACCGTTCTCTATTACGTTTGCTAAAATGGAATCATCCACTGAAAACGAACAGTGTTTTGATCGTCTACTGGATAAGGTAAACTCTAGAGGTAAAATTCGGGAAAGTAAAAAGTGAAATATATGAAAATATCTAGTAGCCAGGCAAGAAGAGTAGCACAGAATCTTAGGGTTGGCTAAAAATTGTTTGAAGGAGTGAAAAAGTTTAGTTATTTACGCGTTGAACTGAATAACAAGAACAAGATGAGTCGCAGCATAAAAGAAAAAATAATGTCATATAAGAATAATGAAATAGAGCGTACTTCAGTAACATGAAACTTCTAAAAAGCACGCTCAATTGTAGAGACTGAAAGTAAATTGAAAATATATGAGAGCCAGTAAAATATAATACGGCCAGTAGTGGCATATGGCTGTGAATCTTGGGCATTAACAAAAGAAGGCAAGAATAACCTTGGTGTATTTGAAAGAAACATTCTTAGAAATATTTATAGAGGGAGAAGAATGGAGGAGAAGGACAAATTTAGAGCTGGAATCATTGATACACGGCCGTAATATTGTACGTTTTATAAAGGTGCAGAGACTCAGGTGGTTTGGGCACATCTGCAGAATGAGTGAAACCAGAATGCCCAAAATATTCTACAAAGGAAAACTTCACTCAAGAAAGGCAGACCAAGGATAAGATGCGAGGATGAAATGAGAGAGGATATCTTAAAGATGGGATATAGAGGATGGAGAGGGATGGTTGGTGATAGAGATGCTTGGAGGGCTATAGTGGAGGAGGCCAAAGTCCATAATGGGCATTAGAGTCGGAAAAAGTGAAATCCGCGAATCTTTGCTAGAATTGAAAAACATTGTTCAGTCCATTGGGAGTGAATTTGTTCAAGTGAGCAACAATATAAAAGATAATATAGATAATATATTAATTTATATGTATTGAATTCAATAGTATATCAGCAGTTTGAGAACAAAAACAAGACCCTATTCTCATTGTTTATGGATTTTGAATCGGCATTTGACACTGTGCCTCATCATCAGCTGTGGCCTAAATTATGAGTCAGCAGTAAAATTGTGAGCTTTAAAGCAGATCAAGATACGAAGATAGTAATCGAGAGCTGTGAAGGCGTGTTACAGGGCGACTCGATAAGTCCGCTTTTGTTCTTTCTCTGTAGGTGTAGCTATCAGATATTGAGAATTATTTTAGAAAACGAGGATTACACATTACACGGAATATCTGTGAATAATGAAACTGATATCCTTACTCTGTTGTACGCGGACGAGATTGTTTTACTAGCTCAGTAGTTCCCAAACGTTTTGCCTCATGGACCCCTTGCCGCCATTGTCGGTTTAAGGTGGACCCCTGCATAAATGTTATAAATATTATTATAATAATTATTATCATTATTATTATTATTTCTATCATTATGTTGCAATTTATTCATCGTTGCTGTTACTGTTACGAAAAATTTATAGCTATATTTTGTGGCTGAAGTTTAGTGTATGTTAATCTTTATCAATTAAAATTTATTTTTCAACTCTTTGTATGAGCTAATTCCAAAAAAAAATTATCAATTTATTTATTACTTGTTCGGTGGTTCGAAACCCACCTGGAAGTGCAGGTCTGCCTTTGACCGTTAACTCTTCTTTTCAAGTCCCCCCCCCCCTCTTACTGTATTAAAATGGAACCCCCTTCTGAGGAGTCTTGAGAACCCATTGCTTTTGCACTCCTCCCCCCCCCCCCAATCTTACCCGGAACCAATGGGTGCAAGCAACCTAGATAACACAATGTATACAATATTATCTGATATGATAAAAACGTTTTTAAGTGTTTAATCAAGAGAGAAAAAATTGATCTTAAAAATCAAAAAGGTTTAGTTGGGGACGTGGAGTGCAACTCCATCTAGAATTTAAAATGAATTTCAGATGTTGTAGACATGAAAGAGAGATACATTTCATTGAACAGATATATTTGCGCTGATCAGTTGGAATTAGAAGAACAGTGGAATGAAATAGTAGAGGCTGTTATTAATACGGAAGATAGACAAAGACGCAATGACGCAATGACTGGAACACCACATAGAACTTGGGAGTGAAGCGATGGAAGCAGCTAAGCGGTGGGTGATGAGGAGGTGGAGGAGTAGGAGGAGGAGGGGGGGTGGAGGAGGAATAGGAGGAGGTGATGAGGTTGTGGTTGAGGAGGAGGAGGTGTAGCCGAGTGAGATGAAAAAGTGGAGGAGACAGCGGATATCGTATGAAAAACAGTGACAGACGTGAGACGTTTCGTTTCCTTTGTTACAAAAGATTCAGCAATAAATTTTCGTTTGATCAAAGACGGATTGATCAAAGGCGTTTGATCAATGCAATAGCATTGATAAGTGAGAACGTTTTTGTCTGGAATATCTCAGAAACCAAATCAAACATAATGCATAGTCGGTGTGTCGATTCGTGTGTTATCTGTTTACTGGAATCTTATATTTTTATAAAAACGTGCACTCAATATTTCTTGAAAGTAGCTTATGTCTACTGGTTTGGAGAAAATAATTTTCCTTCCTCTCCACTGTTCAACTTTTCAACATACCATGAAACGATGAAAAAAATCACTTTCTAGCCCTTCTTCTACTCCAATGAACCTAATGAACTTGCTCATTCATTAAGAAAACACAGTTTTAAAAAAAGGCACGATCAACCAATTTAATTAATTATAGATAAATATGAATTATAAAAATATAATTGGATTGATGATCACGTTTGAAAATAATCGGACAAATCGAAGGTAGAACAGTCTTCTTAAAGAAGAGGTTTTCAACGTTTTAGCCGGACTGTCTGTCTCTCTCTAACAATATAATAAATTACAGGCTATAGAGGCAATCTCCTAGAAACTTTTTCCAAAAATTAAAAAAAACCGTCTAAAACTGAATTTGAATCGATTTTTTAGACTTTTTAGACTTTTATTGTTTGTTAAACCGGGAAGGTTTTAAAGGTATGCTTGATTTTCTTATAAGCTTGACCACTTACAAATAACCATTGCCTAAAATTCTGAAGTTAGAAGAAGTTAGCAGAAGTTAGAGAGTGGTTAGAGAGAAGTTAGAGAGAAGTTAGAGAGGTGTGATGTTGAAGATCCATCTTGTTTCCACTAATATGTAATCTAAACTTAAAAAAACCATTTTTAAATGGAAATTAACACACTCGTGTGTACTATGGGTCGTCTGACGATGCTCTAGACAACAGAGCGAAACGGCCGTCACGCCATAACGTGAGTTAATTTCCATTTAAAAGTGTTTTTTTTTAAGTTTAGATTGATTTAGGTTTTCATTGATAAGATTTCAGTTTCATTAGAGTAATTAATAGTAGCGTCCTCCAAACAATGCACATCTTGTTATTTCTTACACCATTATTATTTCAGTTGGTTGACACAGTACGCATAGAAACAGTATTTTGCCAATCCCATCTAGGAGATTGCGAGAAATTTTGATTATTATTTTGATAATTTTGTGAATTATTATTAAAAGGTCTTGATTAAAAGTTCTGTATTTGAGATAGTTGAATTTTTTTGTAGAATGGAATAACATCTTGTTGAAATTGACTTTGATTTGATTGTTGAAATTGACTTTGATTGAATGGAACAAAGATTTGTCTATAGTGAGGTTGTCGAAAATTTTTGTTGAATGGAAATTGCTTGAACGGGTGCAGTACTCGTCTTGGTTGAAACGCATTTTGTTGTTGGAATTGGGAGTACAAATTCTTATTATCTATTGCACTTCTCTCAGTAGGTTCCACACATGGGTTGAATTCTAATTGTTTCAAAATTATGCTGCAATCACTACGAAGAGTGTTTCGCACGTCGTCTTGATTTCTCGTAGATGAGTACCGAGTGAAGGGTGAACGCCGTGAATTAGTGTGTTTTCTTTTTGTAGATTACGTCTTGGAGACTCCAGTTAAGGAGTATAAGACAAGTCAGATTAACACTAGTCATATACACTAGATACCATAATTACTATATCAATTAGTTGAGGTGAGGCTTAATTTTGATGTGAAAGGAACTCTTGTACACTATAAAAAGCTTTATCAACTAAATATTTTTTCAATTGTTTTTTAAATATTTCTATATTTTCAAGACTCTTTAAAAACTGCGGTAGCTTATTGTAGAATTTCCTACCAATATAACTAGGCTGACAAGGGTTGTGTCTAATTGCTCTAACAGATGTTTCAGTAGGTCACCAGATACACACCATCCCATTTATAACGAGTTACCACTTTCATGCGCTTGTCGTTAAGTCTATTGAGAAAAGCGATAGGGTGTTCATGGAAAAATGATTTCATTACAGCAATTTCGGCTATTAAGTCCCGAACAGCTCTTTTATCAGCAAAACCTTTTTCAAAACTGCTATAAGTTAAGTGCTATAAAGACTAGAGCATTCGACTTTGAGCTACGTTATCAGCTACACCATCTAAATTATGCAGGGCTGCAGGGCTCCGTGAAGCTGACCCCACCCAGTAAAGCACATTTTTCGAAACAAGTGCCAAAAAAATATTCTTTCATGTAATTTTTAAAAAATGTGCTTAACTCCTTGACCTTGAAAACAGCTGAGTATGGGGGGGGGGGGGAAGCCAGCTTTACTCCTAGCCCCACCCAGTGGATTTCAGACTTCATACATATACCAAAAAATGTGCTTTCATAAAATGCAGTTTTAAAAAAATGTGCACAACTCCTTGAACTTGACAACAGCAGAGTTTATGGGTGTAGACCATGATCCACCAATAAGAGACCCTCCCCCCCCCCCTGGGGAATTTTCGTCACTTACATTTTTGTGTTCGTATTGACATGTACTTCAAGGATTTAGGTGTTTGCCCTATTTAAATTACAGCATTTCCCCCTTTGGGCGAAAACCCCCCTCCCACAAATTCGGCTCATTTTTCGGTTTTTGGCCAATAACTCGGAAACTATCAGCCAAATCGAAAAGATTGTTCTATTAAAAGTTCAAGAGCATAAAATTCTGCGTTGAATGATATGTATAAAGTCAAAATCGGATCAGCTCTCCAATCACAATCAAATATCAAAAACCATCGATTTTTGCCCCCTTTTCTGAAAAACGAGTATTGTCTATGTTTTGATGCATTTATCTTGGGAATTCTCACTCAACCACAATAAAATTGAAGGTGAAAGTTTTAGAACATTCAATTTTCTTTTATAAAAGTCCTGGTTTTGAAAATTTCGTAGATTTTCTGCAAAGATATAAATGAAAGACCGAACCGACGCACAGCGCTCTCATATCCCCTCATTCACTGTTATGTATTAGATGTGTATTTTATTGTTTGATTCTTTCCTTTTCATTCATTATTGTCAAATTGATGGATGTTATTAGCGTAAGAAAGGTATAGTTTGGGTAATCCATTGTTCAATTTCAAATTTTCATTACCTAAAGCACAACGTTTATGGTGGGAGGGGGGTAGTCGGCAGGGGAGGGCGTTATCTTCAGCAGTGTTATTGACTTGAGTGAGTCAGCTTCTTCACTCTATTTTGTTCCAAAATTATCTTATATAGCATTTTATAACTGTACAATCATAGTTGCCCCCCTGAGCAGTTCAAGGGGGATATTTGGGGGGGGGGGTCGTGACCCCCCCCCAAAACCTAAAAGATTAAGAGCTGAAAAAATTGTTTTTCCTTTTTAATTTTTTTACTACTAAGGGTATGTCTATTACCATATTTATTTTTTATGAAATAATTCAGTATGTATTCAAGATAATGAAAATACAAAATTAACTTGACTATGTAAAGGAACTTGACTTTTTTGGCTTGATTGAGTAAATAATATTTGTAGATAATATTGTGAATAATATTGGACGCCTTTTACTTTCTCTGTACTCGGCCAATGATCGTGGGCTGCCACTCCTTTTCTTTTTACCACGCGGTTGTAAGTCCAGGTGAGGTCGCAGTTCAGAAATTGGGTTGCCGGTGACACAGGCCTGTGTTAATTTTTGGGGGTTCATTCACTGCACTCGCGCACACTCATTTTCAATACTTTTTCAATAATAACTTGTACTTTATATACTATAAATATTTTGTAATCAACAGTCATTTTCTTCATTCTCGTGTATTATGTCAACTAAATTTAGTACCTCTGGTTCATCTTCATCTTCAAATTCATCTTGTTCAAAGCTTTCTGGAATGTCAAGCAGTTCGGGTGGCAACGGATCTCCTTTAACCCAATCAAACTTAAGTTCGCCATTCTTCAATAACTTCCACCCATGTCCCACTGGAGTTGGTGTGGAGAGTTTAGCCACATGTGCATTATTCCATATGTAACATTGGTAGTTAACGCTTTTTATGTGGTTTTTTAACGACGTTTTACATGGGGGCAGTAGACTTAAATCTACAACTTGATTGTTGGGCAGAGAAAATACAGTTGTTGGAGAATACTTTTGGGAAAACAAATCAGAAGTTAGTTTGTTTATATTTGTGTATTCCTTATTACTGTACAAGCAACAGACGAATTCCTCCAGGCCAGTCAGTAATGTGTCTGTAATTGTTGGTGATGCTCCTAATGATGTAAGGATAGGCACAAACTTTGAAAACTTTTCCAATTTAGATTTCACAGACAACTTTCCATGACGAACAAAGGAACTGGTGGTATCACATCCGGACAGGGCATGCACATTCGTCAACATAGCATGGCTTATTTCTACATACTACGTTTTCAATGTTGCTGGCATATCTTATTAATAACACAAATACATCTGTGTCTGGAGATTTAACTCTGATTGGTGAATTGTCTTGACAATATTTTTAAGCATGGAAGCAGTGTAGTATTATTTTGGTATCAGCTTCCTCTTGTGAAGAGCATAGGTCTTCTTGTGTTGTATGTTTGATTGTTAATCCATCTTTACTAGTCAAGCAAGTGCATTTATTACCACGTGACAAGTAAAGATTTCTATTATGTAAGTAGTGGGCATACTTGTGCTGAGCCCATTCATTAATGTAGCAGGTTAACTAGTTGTTCCTTATTTTTGCCATTAGCAAGGTATTTTTCCCAATCCTGTGGAATCTTTGTCTTAGGCCCTCTTATAAAAACGTATCTCCACAACCCCTTTTTTGTCTTTCAATGTTTTTATGATAATTAGGAATAATTATAAACATGCCCCCCCTCCCACGGCTTGAGGAAGGATTATGATAGTGTTATGGTGGGGGACGGAGGATTGATGAACCTCTCCCACCCTAAAAAATAATATTATAGGGTTGAGCTAAATTGTTTGTGCATAAAAGAGATACTTGTTGACCTTATTGCATGATAGTCATGTGTTAATAGTGGATTTAAGGTGAGGGTTGGGGAGGGTGTGAGAGAGGTATTTCACACCATGTTTACATCCCTATTTAGGGCTCTGTAGCTATTTTTCAAGAATTATTGCTGAAATAAACTGCTAAAAGTTGCTTAGGAATGCCTTGAAAAGGTATTTAGGTGTTATAAGGTGTATTAGGTGTTAAAGGTGTTATAAAAATGTCAATGCGGCTGTAGAACATGAAATTCGTTTTTTGCAATTATCGACCCTCCTCATGTAAAATTGTGAAAACAAATATGAAACTGGTTCAAAATTGATTGTACTTCCACATGATATTGGAGTTTCCACGATAAAATGCATTTATCATGAGTTGTGTTCAGTGAAATCAGGAGGTTTTGTCAATTTTGAAAAATGGCCTAAAAATACCCCTTTTTGGCCAAGCTCTAGCTCCAGAACCGCTGGGCGAATAGTTTCAGAGTTATTGGCCAAAAACTGAAAATGAACCGAATTTGGGGGGGAGGGTTTTCGCTCAATGGGGGGGACATGATGTAATTTAAATAGGGCAAACACCTAAATTCTTTAAGTATGTGTCAATACGAACACAAAAATGTATGTGTCGAAAATTCCCCGGTGGAAGGGGGGGGGGGAAGGGGGTAAACACCGGCCTCCGCTCTAGTGGGGCTAGCTCCACGCTCAGCCCCACCCAGTGGATTTTCAACTTAATACATGATCCAAAAAAAAATTCTTAAAATGTGCTTTCATGAAATGTAGTTTTAAAAAAATGTGCTCAACACCTTGACCTTGAAAGAGATACTTGGTGGGGCAGCTCCACGCTTAGCCGCACCCGGTGGATTTCTTACCTCAAAGTTCAAACATGTACAAAAAAATGTGTTTCAAGATACGATAGTTTACATTTTTACATAGTTTACAAACTTAATTCAGTTGCCTAAGCGTTTCTATGGTTGCAGTTGTAAATTGTAAATCAACTCACTGAAAGGAAGGCAAGGAAGGGGATGTGCACTGCTACTGAATTTGAGAACTTTGAATCATTCCAGAGCGTTTAGCCTCTCTTTTTTCTCAGTACAATATAAATATTCTCTTACACTTTTACTTTCCTTTTCTGTAATCATGAGTGTATTCAATTGATAGATAATTCGTGATCATTTTGTATAACTTTAATATTCATTAAAAAATTGAAATTATCATTTTCCAATCCCTCTTTTTTTTAATTTAATGCTCTCTATACAATTTCATATGAGAGACAACATTGCCAAACAACGGTCAATGAAATAGAGATTAGAAGATGCTTAGTTAGTATCTTTTTCCGATTTGATAACTTCTCTTTTCCAACTAATAACTTTTACTTTTGTATTGTACAAAATATGCAAAAAATTGCCATGATATCACGTTTCTCATGTTTAAGGTTGTTAATTATTGCAAAAAACAACAATTTTAACATATCAAGCTTTTGGAGGATTTTTAAAAATTAAATGATTAATAGACCCATGCCTTAAATGTAGTCAAAGCTGATAAAATCATGTTTTGTTGAATCAAAACACACATAAATAGAACATTGAAAGCAGCCACACAAAATCAGTCTATCTTGTTCTAATTTCATGAACTTTGGGTGCAACCAAAGACAATTTTAATATAATATTATAATTAATTAATTATATATTATAATATAATTGTATTTCGTGCAACTAGACTATTGAAATATTCGACAATTATTTTTTAAATAAAATTCTCTACAATTCTGGTATGATAGAATTATTGGTTTGTTTGCAATTAAGCTAGTTACTCCTCCTCAAACATGAAAAACGTGTGTTTATGACAATTTTTGCATATTTTGTAGAATATCTCAATAATTACCCAAGTTTCAGACTTGGAACATGTTTTATTCGATTTTCAGGTTATTTTACGTGGAACTTACTCAATTTTACACCTCAATTTACCACCTAGAGATTTCCGAATGAGTAAATTTATAGGGATAGCTAAAATCTTCCGCCATATCTGTTTCTTTACAAAGCGTTTTTGGACCTATATTTATATGAACTTTTTTCTTTATTGCAATGAGAGGATGACGTCTAAGGAGTTGGCAGATTCCTCCCGAAACACTCTGTATATTGAATGCTCAGAACAATGTATATTCACAATAAAAAATATTTTCATAGTTTGTATTTTTCATTAATTTGGTCTTATTGCTTTTTTTCTTGAACTTTTTGTCTATCTATGACGACGGCCCGCCTACGTAGGCCTACTACATATATATAGACCTACTGTTTACTATATTAGTCTATTCGGAGAATTCATTCCCTGGATTTCAATGCAGGATGTTATTATAGAACTTCTGTGTACTGCAACGTTGTACCGATTAGTTAGTTAGTGAATGAGTCAGCAAAATGGAGTTCGAAATATACAAGAGTTTAACACACACGTTGTTAGTATGCTCGTGCAAAGTAAAATGCAATATTGATCGCTGTTGAAACGCTGTTGATCGCTGCTGATCGCTGTTGGAATAATTACAATAATTAAGATTGTTATTTCTTCCTGTTAGCCAAGTACAAATTTTCTTCATCTGCTGATGCAGCTTCAACCATTAAGCTACCAAGACAAGTGGGATGCCACAGAATGCTTTTATCATTCCATCACTTGAAACCAGAGAGGTACGTAAATCCGTAAATGCAACATTTTATTTTGTCATTTCATATAAGATTTGTATCATATTGATAAAAATTCAAAATTAGACTTCTGCTTTTGATCAATATAGTATGGGTAGATTTTTTTACCATATCTGCCAACTTTTATCTGCCAATATTTTTCACCACTCTGCTAAATTATATTTACTTTAATTTTTTTTCAAATGCCTTCTTTTATATAAACTCATACATTGCAATTTCAATTTGCACAGTTCAATAAGCAGGATAAAAATTGGTACTGTTTTTAAATTCTTCCTGCCAAAAATTTGAGGATTCCTCTATATTCCATCCGTGAATCTATGAAGTCTGTTATACAATTTTATAAAGTTAATGTGGCCTCTGAAGATGGATCTCAAAGATTCGAAAGCGCTCGGCCTACAGAGTAAGTGAATTATACTTATTCTTAAAGAATATTTGACTGCAAGTCGTTAAATACACATAAAAAGTTAATATTAACAACGCAGTTCGTCATGGAGCATGAAATCCAGGAAGTTGATGTAATTTAAACAAAACAGAAGTTGTCAAATTTCACTAAACTAACAATTTGAGTAACATGACCATGGTATTAAATAATAATAAAAAAATTGTTTGATTATTATTTAATAATTATTGTAAATAGCCTAGTTAGATTTACTCATGTAACTATTATTTGCTTTTCCAACTACTATCAAGTAGGTTTTGGATACCAAATTTGTTACTAAGAGGCCTCCAGCTTTTTCAGTTTTTTACAGCCAAAGATGTGAAACTGAAGAAGAAGAGGAGGCCTCTTAATAACAAATTCGGTATCCAGATTTAAATTGATCGTTTGTAGATAGTTCCCCTTCCCGGTTTTGAGCCATAACACTAAAAAAGGTTCATTAGAAGTTTGTTTAGGCAAATTATTGACAGCAGATTGCAAACGACTTTCAATCAGCTCTTCCAGTCTACATTTATATGAAACGGTCTGTGCAGGGGCGCACTCAGACCTTTGGTTTGTGGGGGGGGGGGGCTTACCCGTCCTACCAGGAAATATTTTGGATGGATTAGAGGGTGTAAAATTGGGATTTTTCAGAGCTCTTTTTACAAGATTGTTGCCCGATAAAGTTTGTTGGGGGGCGGGGGGATTCATTACTTGACTTTTTTAAGAGTATTAGTATTAGAGTAGCTATGGGGAAACAAAATGTGTCCATCATGAGTATTTTTTGTACAGAGTGTTTCAAGAGTTCAAAATGATACTGCCAGACTGCATAAGCAACTTCTCATGAGGGTAAAAAAATTAGATTGAATGTAGGTCCGGAACGCTTTGTTACAGAAATAAAGAGGGCGAAAGATTACAGCTATTCCAGCATCCATTCAGAAATGGCTAATGTCTTCATATAGATGGTGTTAATTAAATTGAATCAATGTAAAATTATCTGAAACAAGATCTACTATTATACATTTTTATGATGGAAATAAAGTGAACGAAAAATGCCAATCTGAACGCAAATCGAGATTACCAAATCTTTAAATTGATGGGATATTTTACAAAAATTCACAAAATGATCATAAAAACAAGTTTTTTTATTGTCGGCCTAGTGACCAATTTAATTGCCAATGAACCAAACATTTTGTACAATTTCTCCTTTAAAAAATTGCCAAATCATTTTTTGAAATGAAATATGAATGTACATAATAGTCAAGAACGGTCCCAAAGTTTATAAAGTCGAGTTTTATTGAATCAAAGCATACTTATTTTGCACAGATGCTTTCCACTTGCTATTCTTCTGTATTTTGATCCAATTTAAATTATGGGTTTGTAAATTCTGGGTGCTTTATTCACAATCAATAACCAAGTTCATACCCTTCAATCTCAAAAAGGCCTTCTTTTGCGTATTTCATAATTATAATAACTCAATAGTCGCAGTAGTTAATGTTTTATGTGATTTTACAGTTCATTTCACAACGAATGCTGCATTCAATTCACCACCTAAATGAGGGCCTTAGAAGCCTAAAGTTTTCAAAATGAGTTCTAATTTATTGTTATTAATAATTGTTATGTAATTGTTATTGTTGTTGTAAATGTAAATAATTGTAAATGTTTATTGTTATTGTTATAATTTATTATTTACAGAATTTATTAATTTCGAATTCCTTTAATTGCTATTACTTTATACTGAAGACTTCCGCAATGGCGGATATTGACAACAGCATTGAAAAGCTGATGGGAATCGATGAATGCTACTGTACAAAAATATCAGTCACCACCGGGAATCGAACCACGGACCTCTCAATTGCCGGTTGAGCGCCTTAACCACTAGACCATGGAGACCTTTCTGCACAGGAGCATTCATTTTAAACTTGGCCATATCGGCTCGTATCTCACAAGTTAGTTTGAAGTGACTGACAATTGAATAAACTGACAAATATACATATACAGAATTTATTAATTTCGAATTCCTTTAATTGCTATTACTTTATACTGAAGACTTCCGCAATGGCGGATATTCACAACAGCATTGAAAAGCTGATGGGAATCGATGAATGCTACTGTACAAAAATATCAGTCACCACCGGGAATCGAACCACGGACCTTTGTCAGTTTATTCAATTGTCAGTCACTTCAAACTAACTTGTGAGATACGAGCCGATATGGCCAAGTTAAAAATGAATGCTCCTGTGCAGAAAGGTCTCCATGGTCTAGTGGTTAAGGCGCTCAACCGGCAATTGAGAGGTCCGTGGTTCGATTCCCGGTGGTGACTGATATTTTTGTACAGTAGCATTCATCGATTCCCATCAGCTTTTCAATGCTGTTGTCAATATCCGCCATTGCGGAAGTCTTCAGTATAAAGTAATAGCAATTAAAGGAATTCGAAATTAATAAATTCTGTATATGTATATTTGTCAGTTTATTCAATTGTCAGTCACTTCAAACTAATTTATTATTATCTCTTATTGAAAAAGATAGCTTCACTCTTCTGCTATATTTATTTCTTTATTGAAGCGTTTTCAAAGGAATAAGCTTTTGCAATCTTATTGAAATTTTTTCGGAAAACCCTGTAAACCTTTTTTAGGAAATTGCTAGCCGTGAGCCGTAACAGGTACCTGTTCAGTCAGATAAGATAAGCTGCAAATTCCTAGGGTAAGGGTGACCGAATGGAATGGCCACCAAAAAAGAGGTTCTCAGCTATAAAATCCCTTGCCGATGACTCGGAACTCACCTAAAACTGTGGGCCCACGCACAGGTCTCAGAACTATCTGGGCTTCAATTTCCAAAAGAAATTACATTATTACCGTAACGTTGAATATATTACAGGTTTAGGAGGTTCTAGAGGCTAGAGGTCCTGTACTTATTGGTTAAATGATTGCCATATTGATATGAGTGAAACGAATTATTTTTATTACCTTTACCCAGCCGCCTAGTCAAATTTAATTCTGCAAGGCTACAAACTCTATTTCCACCTATGGTAGTCACTCATAGCATTCCTTTTAATAGTATAACGATATTGTTAATTGTTATAAACACTATCCTATTTAAACAAGTTTGAAATGTACAGCCTAGAGTCAATGTGACACAGTCAATTCGGTTGAAAAATATCAACATTTTGATAAGGATTTCAGGACCTGATGGAAAGGCTTAAGCCCCAAAGCCCCCCATGTCAAGCCACTACCTATGAACATTATTCTACTTAAAAAGTGTGAATACATGACATGTACCAAAACTAATCAGCCTGCAGCACAATACTCTCTATAGTAAATTTTCTACAATTTTTTAAGGAGCTCGGGTTCTTGAGCCCCCTAAGCCCCCCCCCTGGGTGCGCCACTGGGTCTGTGTATTTTAAGGTACCGAATCATCTTCCGGAGTTTGGCACCCTACTGAGTGGACACTCTGTATATAAAAATTGAGATTAATACTGAACTGTACTATAATTAGTGAGCGACTTGCTTATCCCAGGGGGTTTACTAGTATTTCAACTGAGTACAAAATAGCTTGTTGGTATCTATTGAGTTGATTTGAAAAAAGAACATAGCCCATAAAAAACATGAATTTCCGTTTTTAATTTTTTTGGATTTACTGTTTACATTTCACACGAACTTGCTTATTATTTTATTCAAAGAATTCGCATATCCCTAGTAACTAAGATCCGGTACTGATTTACATTTTTTAAAAACATTTTCAACTCCTAGTATTGAACAAATTACTTTTTCGAATTTCCTATTTAGCAATTAATGTAATTATTATTAATATCATTATAATTAATTAGACTATAATTAAACAGGAAATTCGAAAAAGTAATTTGTTTGTTAATTTTGAAAGTTCGTAAATTGTAAGGTCTCTTTGCATTATTCCAGTTTGTCATAATCCCAGTATTGGTTTATTAACGATAGAAAAATGATTATTACTTATTGTGCCATTTTTGCATAATATGTTAAATCAAGTGCTATCTTTTAGATTTTTTAAGTTTACTCAACTTTATTTTCAGGGTTCAGTTTGCTCAGGGATTAAAACGAAGTACACACGTGTTGGACCACACCTCGTGATTGCATGGGCGCCACCACATAGGGGCAAGGGGGGGCCGTGGCTCCCCCCTGGCCACCAGGGAAAAAATAATATGTTAGGAAAAAATAACATAACATTAATCACGTATTTCAAAGTTGTAGTTTCATAGAAAAAATATTCCAAGTATTTAAAATGATTGAAAACTGTTTTACATGCACTTATTTCTGTACGACTTGTATTAGTATGATACTTCGTACAATATTATTTTGTGGGAAGTTCAAGCGTTAGCTAGGGGCTAGAAATAAAACAGGCAACGAAAGGCTTAGTGGACTTTGCCTAATGTCTGCACGCAGACAATTTTTGAAAGAAAAAAAAGAAGAATTTGTGACAAAACCAATCAATTTGTTTGCCACTGAAAGTAGAAGAGTTCAGTTTTTGTTTAAATAAAGTTTGATGTAAGTAGAAAAATATTAATGAATAAAGCTAATTGTTACAGACTGATAAATTTGGGATTTTTTTGTTGCCCGCATCTTCATTCTATTGCAGGAAATTAGGTGTAAAATACATAAAACAAGCTTCTAAACTCACCAATTTTACTCTGATTTTTCAAAATTTTCCATAACCCCCAACCCCCTGAAAGGACTGGCACCCCCCTGAAAAATATCCTGGTGGCGCCCTTGCGTGATTGAAGTTTTTAATGAAGAGGGGCGACTGTTGCTGGTGGAAAAATAGGAGTAAATGGAAGAATTTAGTTAGTTCCTTTTTAAGAGACTTTCCTAAAAATTTGTCATACAAAAATATAAATTTTACACTGAGGGGTCAACTAGAACTTGACTTTCAAATAACAAAATTATTAAAAGGAATAATTTACAGTACATGACTAATTTCTAGATTCTGTAACAGCTCAACATACTATTGATATTGATGACTGATTACGGTACCGAAAAAACCTCAGTACGACAAATGCAAATTACGTTCGTAAATGAATAATTATAAATTCATAAAATTAGAAAATTGTATTAATTTTAAGTAGGCCTAAAAAACATTTCAACTGCTACGAAGTCTAATTATCTGCTTATGCAACAGCTGTTATGCACAATAATGTATTAATGTTGATAACTTATCAATTTTTTTAAATTCAAACTCATAAATTAATGTAAATAAAATAAAAAAATGATTCCATAAATAAGTTCATTTTTTCATAAACTAGTGTTCCTGAAAGCACATTTTCTTGGCAGGTATCTGAAGGCGAAGCTCATCTCAGAAAAACAGCATTAGTTTTGACAATGAACTTTGACCTCGTTTACACCCACTAAAAGGTTAGTGAGCTAATTTTTTATCAAACACACATTTAGTGCATTTTTGACATTTTTTTGAAGTTTAAATCGGAAATTGAGCTTCATGTTCAGCCCCAGACATAAACACTGCTGTTTTCAAGGTCAAAGAGTTTAGGACACTTTTTTCTACTATATTTTATGAAAACAAACTTTTTTTGCATATGTTTGAAGTCTAAACTCGACTGCATGTTGCAAAATGACCCTGGACATTGCACTTTTGTCCTCTTTTCAATCACTTTCAAGTGAGCACATTTTTTAAAAACTATAGTTTCTGGAAGCACATTCTAAACAAATTTGTTGGGATATGTTTGACGTTGGAAATCCACTGGGTGGGGCTAAGTGTAAAGCTGGCCTCCCCCCCACCCCATACTCAGCTGTTTCCAAGGTCAAGGAGTTGAACACATATTTTTAAAATTACATTTTATGAAAGCACATTTTAAGCACATTTTTTGGTAAATGTTTGAAGTTGGAAATCCACTGGGTAGGGCTGAGCGTGAAACTGGCCCCACCCATATACTCAGCTGTTTTCAAAGTCAAGGATAGAGCACA
The DNA here is from genome assembly GCA_948455865.1 of Conomelus anceps. Lineage (NCBI taxonomy): Eukaryota > Metazoa > Arthropoda > Insecta > Hemiptera > Delphacidae > Conomelus > Conomelus anceps. Next base: position 160,847,162 of record OX418216.1, read on the forward strand.
TTTTTTTTAAATTACATTTTATGAAAGCACATTTTAGCACATTTTTTTGGAAAATGTTTGAAGTTGGAAATCCACTGGGTAGGGCTGAGCGTGAAGCTGGCCCCACCCATATACTCAGCTGTTTTTAAGGTCAAGGAATTGAACACATATTTTTAAACTACATTTTATGAAAGTACATTTTTTTGGTATATTATGAATGAAGTTGGAAATCTACTGGATAGGGCTGAGCGTGAAGCTGGCCCCACCCATATACTCAGCTGTTTTCAAAGTCAAGGATAGAGCACATTTTTTTTAAATTACATTTTATGAAAGCACATTTTAAACACATTTTTTTGGGAAATGTTTGAAGTTGGAAATCCACTGGGTAGGGCTGAGCGTGAAACTGGCCCCACCCATATACTCAGCTGTTTTCAAAGTCAAGGATAGAGCACATTTTTTTTAAATTACATTTTATGAAAGCACATTTCAGCACATTTTTTTGGAAAATGTTTGAAGTTGGAAATCCACTGGGTAGGGCTGAGCGTGAAGCTGGCCCCACCCATATACTCAGCTGTTTTTAAGGTCAAGGAATTGAACACATATTTTTAAACTACATTTTATGAAAGTACATTTTTTTGGTATATTATGTATGAAGTTGGAAATCTACTGGATAGGGCTGAGCGTGAAGCTGGCCCCACCCATATACTCAGCTGTTTTCAAAGTCAAGGATAGAGCACATTTTTTTTAAATTACATTTTATGAAAGCACATTTTAAACACATTTTTTTGGGAAATGTTTGAAGTTGGAAATCCACTGGGTAGGGCTGAGCGTGAAACTGGCCCCACCCATATACTCAGCTGTTTTCAAAGTCAAGGATAGAGCACATTTTTTTTAAATTACATTTTATGAAAGCACATTTTAGCACATTTTTTTGGAAAATGTTTGAAGTTGGAAATCCACTGGGTAGGGCTGAGCGTGAAGCTGGCCCCACCCATATACTCAGCTGTTTTTAAGGTCAAGGAATTGAACACATATTTTTAAACTACATTTTATGAAAGTACATTTTTTTGGTATATTATGTATGAAGTTGGAAATCTACTGGATAGGGCTGAGCGTGAAGCTGGCCCCACCCATATACTCAGCTGTTTTCAAAGTCAAGGATAGAGCACATTTTTTTAAAATTACATTTTATGAAAGCACATTTTAAACACATTTTTTTGTGAAATGTTTGAAGTTGGAAATCCACTGGGTAGGGCTGAGCGTGAAGCTGGCCCCACCCATATACTCAGCTGTTTTCAAGGTCAAGGAATTGAACACATATTTTTAAACTTAATTTTATGAAAGTACATTTTTTTGGTATATGTATGAAGTTGGAAATCTACTGGGTGGAGCTGAGCGTTAAGCTGACACAACCCATATACTCAGCTGTTTCCAAGGTCAAGGAGTTGAGCACATTTTTTTAAATTACATTTGATGAAAGCACATTTTAAGCACATTTTTTGGCACTAGTTTTAAAAAATTTGCTTTACCGGGTGGGGCCAGCTTCACGGAGCTGGGCTGCAGTAAACAACAACCAATGATTTTCTTCACATTGTGTCTGTTCGATATGTTCATTACAGTAGAGAGTGAATAGGCCTATTTCTTTGCAGGCTCTATTCAATTTAGGAAGCTTAGTAGCTGTTCCATCGAATTTAGGAATAAAGTCCATAAGATGTTTCGGTATGGCTTTGGCTGTCATGATTAGATCTAGAACTGAAGGTTTGATGTATCCTGAGATTGAATTTGTGTAGTTTCTTACAGTAGGACTTGATTCCCGCAGACTGTCCTCAAAGAAGGATGACGCTCGCCTGTGACGGAAGGAGTCTGTAGTGTGGGTCGCCAGTTTTCTCTTTAAAGATTCTTGAAGGCCGTGTTACACTCGAGTTCACTTTTGAGTTCGTTTATCGCGGATGAAGGGTTGAAACCCAAGTCTATCGGAATTTTTTTCAAAATCGCGAATCGAGAAAAACAAGCCCGAAAAACTTCCACAACACTGTTTCGGGCGCCAGTTAAGGAACTGAGTGCACCAATTGCCTTTTTAAAAAAAATTATTTTATTCAATTACAAATTAAAAATCAAATGAAGAAATAACTAGAACAGGTGTATCTTGTGAGGGCTGGCAGCAGACTAAATTAAAAACAATGAAACGCTCGTCAATACAAATATACAAGCTCAGCATCATAATAGAATACAATGCAAGTTTGGGAAACGGTTACCAAATGTAGCTTTGGACGATGTAATTGCTGTTTTCTGTTGACGAATTCTTGAATTATCTGCGAAAATATGTACTTTGCAGACACCCTTCAAGAGAAGAACACACAATAAAAACGGAAAAAGAATAATGTTATAAATAAAATTAAATTAAAAAGAATAATACATGTCGGTTGATGACACAATTGCTATCAGTGGCGTACCGATAATGGAGCGAGTGGAGCAGTCGCTCCAGGGCGCAAGGCTCTGAGGGGCGCATCGTTCTTGAGAGAAAATTGCCTTTCACTTACACCAAATGTATTACTATAATGAAGGCCAAAAGGGTGAAATGCAACACAATTTTAAAAAACCGTATGTAAACATCGCTGCGCATGACTAAAAGGAAAATTCATGTCAAATTTAAAATAAATCGGTTCATGCGTTCAGCCGTAAATGCGTTACAACCAGACAGAATGCAAAACGGTCGAGTCAAAAGTAGCAAATAGTCGAAAGTAGCAAAGCCAAAACAATTTAAATTGGGTGGCAAAAGGTATAACAAATTCAAGTAATTGAATGAATACTTTGAATTTATTCTGAAAAAATAAATCCACAAGAAGTTCAATGGTTTTTGTATTAAGAACAGGACTGAAATACTTCACTTTTGAATCCTATTTCCAAAAGATAAAAACATTTCATAAGGATGACTTGCAAAATGTGAAAAAATAACTGCAAATAAATTTATAGAAAAGTGAAAAAATCCAAAACAAGCTGTTTGGAAATTGATAAAAGCAGAATCTGACCTGGCGAAAAATCATTCCTTGGAGATTCGCATCTCTAAAAAATACGGCATAGTTAGAGGCGGAAAAAAAGCCGCTGGTTCATTAAATGACCACTATATTAATATCAGCCCAATCGGGTGGTTGAATGTAAGACTGATTTTTTTTGTGGGGGGGGGGGGGGGGCATCGTTAGACACTTCCGCTCCAGGGCGCTTAAAACCTCGGTACGCCACTGATTGCTATATTATACTACAAGACGAGTGACTAGAGATAATCCGCAGTGTGATGCCTAAAATTGTTACAAAATCAGGAGAACCTGTGTATTGCGTTAATGAAAAGGTAGATTGATTGATCTTATTCACAGTCTTGAAAACCAATAGCATTTGACCTAAAAACAGTAAAATAATAAATAAATAATATGGCTGGCTCAGGTCAGCAAAAATAAATAATAACAAAATAATGACAATACTCTCTTGATTATAAAAGAAAAGATAAATTGGTGAAAATAAACAAATTAAGTATTCTTGGAATAACAAAGAGAAATATTATTATTACAAATATAAAAGGAAAACTTTTCATGAATAAGTTACTACTAGTTGAGAAAAAATAAGACTGAAGAAACATGTGTAGTATGATTTATATTTGTTTAGTACAAAGTATAAATGAAAGCTTACAAGCATAAGCCAAAAAAGCTTCCTTAACACAGTTTACATAAAATCATTTCACTGTATAATCATTAAAAGTTAAAGATATTTTTATAAGACAGAAAAATGAAGAAATACTGTAAAAATCATGTAAAGAATGTAAAATAATAAAAATAAAGAAAAGTTTATCATGAGATATAAGTACTTCTTATTGTATAAATTACAGAAGAATGCTGAGGTAGCAAATGGAATACTGTTTACTAAAATATACTGTTGAATGTTTCCATATCTGTATTGGCATTGACTAGATCAATCAAATTTATTTACAAAATTTTCAAACATTGTAGGGTCCTGCTAAACCCGTATGTTTTTCAGCAGGTGCCAATCTTCAAAAGAAGTATAACAACAAAGAAACACATTCACGTATATCTTAATATTATAAAGAAAAAATAGAGAATAGTTAATGAAGAAATAAATTAAAAAAGAATGTAGTGAGTGATAAAAGTGAAAAATAGACACTGTAAATACAGGACTGAGGAAAAAAGATACTACAATCCTATCAAAGAAAATAATTAGAAAAGGATAAAGAAAAAGGATAAGAAATGAAGAGGAAAAAGAAAAGTAATGTTGTGCAACTTATTGATGGTCGTTCGGGCTGGCGGCAGTGATATAAGAAAAATTCAACCACCAAAAACTGTATAAAGAAATTGAAATAGGCTATGTTTATGTTTCAAATATTAAAATTTAACATTTATAATTATCGATCTGGAATTGTGTAATATTGTTGTTATTGATGATGTACATCATAATATCCATCTTTGAATAATCCCTCTTGCCTGATTTTGTCTCAAAATTAGTTAATGTTTTACCCCACAGCCTTAGAGGTTAGAGTAACTTATTTTCTAGTATTATATCAATGGATAATATTTCTTTCTATGATCGAATCTATTTCTATCAATTATTTTCTTATTTGGTTCATAGTTGAGAGTAATGAGAGATTCTCTGTACGAAATATCCTGGCACAATCTACCAATATCCCAACAAAAATCTCTGCTAATACAGCTGACAAGCAATACAAAACCTCCTACAATTGGACCTCTTGGTATTTTTTCCATCAACCTCTGTTCGGTAAGTGAATTATCAGGGCATTATTCTATTTTTATTTATTTTTTTTTTTGAGGGAGGATAAGGACCACATAGGTCTGAGATTTGTGCGAGGGTGATGATGGTGTTTGATGAGTTGGACCTACAGTTTTAGGTGAGTTCCGAACGTGAAAGTGATTTTACAGCAGAAAAAAGAGCCATATTTTTGCTGGCCAATTAGTCACCCTCACAAAGAGGGCCCAGGAGTTTGTAGCTTATCTTCATCTGATTGAACACATACCTGCTATGGCTCGAAGCTATCACTTTCCTGAATTATATAGGATAAAAAATGTATAAAACATATAGGTTATTATTTCTTTTTCTTCCATAATCTTCCCTAATTATTATGTAATTACTTATACATTCAGAAACTTATTTATTATAAAGCAGATGGTATTATGTACCATAATACTTTGTGAAAGATTCTGCTTGTTGATTTTTGTTTGTTGCAATCATCGATACATAAGAACTGTATATCGATGGACATGTTCTTATATTTCATATTGAATAGGCTTTAGCCTGGCAACAATTGTCAATAAACAACCTTAAACCTTAAAATTATTTTTATAGAGATTGATCTAAGAGGTATCTACCAACATCTCAAGTTCATGGACGTCATTTTTATGTAACATTTTGACGAGATAATTGATCATAGTCTACTGATATAATTAAGTTTAGTGTTCACTGTTGCAATCGAAAATTGTATTATTGCGATTGACAGTGCTTAGATGGCACTCAACTTTGTAATCTACTGTTTTAGTATATTTAAGAATATGTTTTGACGTTGTCTTGTGCTTATCGGCCCGCTAACAATAAAATCTTATTTATTTATTTATTAAAATGGAGAAAAATGAACATGGAGAACAATTTGAACTTAAAATAATATAGCTTCGCTACAGAAATAAAGATGGCGGAAGATTGATGCTATCAGTATACTCATTCAGTAATTTCTAGAACCTCTATTTAAAAGTGTCAAATTTAATAATTCAGGTTTAATTTCAGGCTAGCTAAGTAAATAGTTGGCTAAAGTAATTAGATATACTGTATCTAATCTGAGATTATTTGTTAAGTGACTGGTAAATATTGTTTTTCCTATTTTGTTGAAAATTAGATTAGCGTCTTGGAGACTCCGGTTAAGGAGTATAAGACAAGTCAGATTAACAATTATACAATCTTAAACACTAGTTACCATAATTACTATATCATTTAGTTGAGGAGATACTCAATTTTGATGTGAAAGGAACTCTTGTACACTATAATAAGCTTTATAAACTCAATATATATTCAATTTTTTAAAATATTTGTTTACATCCAAGACTATAGGTATATCCAAAATTCTATGCATGTGTAAAATCGAATGAGTAGATCTTAAGAGAGTAGACCATGATTTAAATTAAATAAAGAAATAAAAAATTATTTAATTTTATTTAATTATTAAATAAAATTAAAAAATTATTTAATTATTAAAAAGTCAGGAAAAGTTTGAAAGCTAACAAATGGGATTACATTGATTGAAATGAACAATTGAACACAAAATTGATTGTATATTCTATTACTAAATTAATTACTTTCAATGGTACTATTAATGATATCATTTCAATAATTATTAAAAGGTAATGACTTAAAAATCCTATTCAATTCAGTTTTATACTCATTTTTGGCATAATCTTACATTTTCCTGTGTTCATTGTTTTTTTCTATGGTTATTTATCATTAATTCCTAGGCTACTAATAATTCTTTGAATGACTCATCAACTATAGGCTACTAGCAAATTTAGTTATGTACATGTTTTTTGCATTATCATAAATTTTCCTTCATTTATCACCCTTTTTAGAAAGTTATTAATCTTGGATTTCCTGTTCCATGACGAACTGCGTTGTTAATATTAACTTTTCATGTGAAATTTAACGACTTGCAGTCAAATATTGATAATATTTGACTGCAAGTCGTTAAATTTCACATGAAAAGTTAATAAAGTTATTAATCATTTAATTATTATTATTATCATCATTTTTATTATTATGATCATCATTATTAATATTATGCTTGTAACCATCAAGAACAATGTAAGTTTTACAATAAAAGTCGGCCATTGGCAATACTTTGCTGTTCTTTGGTTTTAATAATTACTATACATTCATTTTTATATATATAGATTAAAAATGAAACAAACAAATATGCAATTCTTACGAATGATAACTTTATTCATATGAATATCAAGTCTCAACCAGATGTAACGGCCGGAGGACTATCTATGAATCTGATTACAGTATTTTTTTTTTTTTTTTTTTTTTGTAGATTACGTCTTGGAGACTCCAGTCAAGGAGTATAAGACAAGTCAGATCAACAATATTATACACTAGATACCATAATTACTTCAATTAGTTGAGGTGAGGCTTAATTTTGATGTGAAAGAAACTCTTGTACACTATAAAAAGCTTTATCAACTAAATATTTCTTCAATTGTTTTTTAAATATTTCTATATTTTCAAGACTCTTCAAAAACTGCGGTAGCTTGTTGTAGAATTTCCTACCAATATAACTAGGTTTTTGTTTGAATAAGCTACTATTGTGACTCACCAAGTGATAATCTCCTCGGCTTCTTGTATTATAATCATGTACATCAAAATTTTGGTTAATATCATTCGTTTTTACATATAAAGTAGCTTCATACACATATAAGCAGGGTACAGTTAGGAGACCAAGTCTCTTGAACAACGGCCTACATGAATCTAATCTATTTACTCTTTCTATACACCTAACCGCTTTCTTTTGGATCTTAAACACCCTATCAAGATTTTGATTTGATGAATTACCCCATACTAAGATAGCATACCTAATATGTGACAGTAAGAGCCCATGGTAAGCTGTAAAAAGTAACTTTTTGTCATTCAATCTAGCGAGCTGTCGCAGGACAAATACCCCAGATGAAATTTTACTACATATTTTCTCAATGTATGGAGTCCAGGTCAATCATATTGCATATGATGGAGAAGCTCATTCTAAAAATCATAGGTTCCTATAGAACCCTTTTTTCCTTATAATTACGCTTTAAATGCAACTAAATTTAAAAGAACCTTATACATACGACGTAGCTGCGTATTACTAAAAGGAACATTCATGCCAAATTTCAAAGAAATCTGTTCACGCGTTTAGCCATAAATGCGTTACAAACGAAAAGACAGACAGACAGAATGCAGAACGGTCGACTTGAACCAGAGACCTCTCTTCGCTCGGTCAACTATATAATTACCGTACGGTAGGTGATAAGACTTGTGATAAGTTTTATTAGCTTTATCAGCTCTTCTTACATCGAACTTCTCAATTCAACTAAGAGCCATTTTATGCATGCGTTTTCGTACGGACGATTAAAAACGGACCGTAAATTTTGTGTCGTGCGTTTTGATTTTATGTCGTGCTTCTTCAATTTTCTGTAGTGTGTTTGCTTAAGGATGAGGGTGGGGATGGCAGTGCTACCAATATAGTTCTAGTATCATGGATCCTGTTGTGTTGTACGCTGCACGAGTGCGGGAGGTTGGCAGCACTGCGGCTTGGAGTGGGAAACGTGCGTTTGCATAAACACGGCCATATGCTTAGCATATTATGCTACCTTGTAGCCTACTTTGAGCAGACGTCCGTCACTGCGTTTATCGTCCGTTTCTAAAACACTGCAACATGTTTTAGAAACGGACGACAGTGCATAAATGCGCTCATTTGTTCCAATGTATTTAAAAACATCCGTTTTTTATCGTCTGTACGAAAACGCATGCATAAAAGGGCTCTAAAGGAGATCGAACAGATTTCTAAAAGTAAATTGATAGGGATGGCTGCCAACTTTAGCACTATTCAATTCTGTAACTAGAAGCGTTCCTGGAGATATGTTTGCATATAGGTTCTGTACTTTTCTCTTTATTTTGATGATGGGAATGAGTTGGATAGTCTATTTCATGTCTGTTTTTCACAAAAGGTCACTATGTATCACATCAACAAGGCTGTGTGATAAATCAATCAAAAATGATTTGACAGTGTAATACAGGCCTTAGTTAAGGTCAAATTATTCCTCCTGAACCTATCTGTAGAATACATTCAACAATTTCAAAATCTATCAAAGAAAAGGTCATTGTCATTCAAAATGAAGAAGTACACTATAATCATAATGTATAATTTATTTTACATTATTTTCACTGCATATAATCATTACCATTATATTTTTATAACAAATTTATAGTGTCTATAAATGTCAATGTCGAACTATTGATGAGAACGTTTTTACAAAATAAGATAGGAAAAAATAAAACTCATCTCCATGAAACCAGCAGTTGGATCTTTTTATAACAAATTTATAGTGTTCATAAATGTCAATGGAACTAGAACGTTTTTACAAAATTAAATGGAAAAAAATAAAATTCATTTCTATGAAACTAAAGACTGTGTACACATTTACTGTAAGCAAATCTATCGATCTTCTTCCTATTTATACAATAGTTTTCAAATAAGTGTTTTAATCACAATTGTGCTAAAAATTACTGAATTAACACTAAAGTGTTTACATTCACAAAAATTAGTTCTTCGGTAAATCAATGAAACAGACCTACACTGCCTGCTTATAAACCTACCTTGAAAGCTTCCTCAACTCAAGGATAACTTGAATAGCCTTCTGAGTGAATGCTTTTCAATTCTTCCTTGAGTTAAGTAAGTTCCAAGGTAAGTAGAAAGAGCTTAAACGACACTGTGACCCGCACTTATGGAACTACCTAGACACTTCCTCAACTCTTGACTTGAAAAGCCTTTTTAGCGAATGCTTTTCAAGTCACACTTGACTCACAGAAGCCTGAAGGAGAATATATATGAGCTTGAAGGACACTAATCGCATAACTCAGTCATTGATCGGTATTACACTGTCAACGATTTCATTAAAGTTGGGAAGTATTATCAAGTTCGATAGTATATCTTTCATAAAACATGCCATATTACATTATCAAAGATTTCTGTCAGAGCTTTTATAGAAAAAATGGTTTGACAGTGTAATACAGGCCTCAGTTAAGGTCAAATAATGAACCTATACTTTGTTCAAGGAAAAGAAAGACAAACCAAAACAAACGTTTGCGTTTGAGTGAAAAAGTGATGACTCATATCAGCTGTAGACCGATCGATTAATTTCTACCAGTTCACACTGAGATCAGTGTCACAGTCGCTGTCACCGGTTACTTATATACTATAGTTACCGGTTCACTTTTATAATGTGCGTTAATTGTATTTCTGTAGTTAATTATTGTGAATTGGTCTTGCTGTTCAAAGATACACTCTCGCAAGCGCATCATTATTTACATCGTCTCTCCTTTCCGTGAACAGAATATAAATCAACCAAGACTGGCTAAAAAGTTACCGGCATTGACTCCACAGTTCAATTTTTGACTGATTATGTAGACACTACGCAATAAATATTGCTCTGTCTCTGTCAAAACCCGCCTTTATAATAACATTTAAGATTTACAATTCACTGAAAATAAATAATCCATTTGAAATGAAAGAATATTGAAGAATCTAATATTAAAACTGACACTGTATTTCACTTTTAAATAATGTTTTACTCACATATATTGGAGATGCTTGAGGAATGCATTTCACTTCTGAAAAGAAGCTTCGTCAGCCTGCCGCCAGGGGTCATGCTCTGTTTGGGTTAGGATGAGCAGCCATTATGTATTTGAAAATTGCGTTTGATTTGAATTGTGTTTGGTCGTTGAGTAAGTTTGTTCTATCTTGTTTATGGTGTTTGAATATTTCATATTGTTCCAGTGTATTTAGTTTGTGGCTTTTTTGGAATGTGTGTAGAATTTCCAAGTCAGTTTGGATGTTATTGTGTGAGTGCCCAGTGTTGATTAAGTGATCTGCAAATGTTGAGTCAGAGTTGGAATGTAGTGCTTTGATGTGCTCTTTATATCTTATGTTGAATGATCTGCCTGTTTGTCCTATGTAGTACTTGGGGCATGTGTTGCATTTAAGCTTATATATGCCTGGTTTGTTGAATTTGTGAATTGTGCTGTTTGTTAGGTGAGCTGGTTTTTGTTGGATCTGGTGTTTCAGGTTGTTTGTTGTTCTGAATGCTGTGTTAAATCCGGATTTTTGGAAGATGTAAGCTATTTTGTGTGATTTTTTGTTGAGATATGTGAGTGTGACAAATCTGTTTTGGTTTGCAGGTTTTGGATTTTTATTTTTCATTTTATTCATGATTTTTTCTACTAGATTGGTGTTGTATCCGTTTTGTTGTGCTAAATATTTGATTGTATTGATTTCTTCTTTGTGGTCAGCTTGTGATAGTGGAACATTAAGGAGTCTATGGATCATGGAGTTGAAAGCAGCAAGTTTGTGTTGATTTGGGTGGTTGGATGAGTTGTGAATGAGTGTGTCTGTGAGAGTTGGTTTTCTGTAGATTTTGAATTTGTGCATGTTATTTAGTTTTTTGATAGTGAGATCTAAGAAGTTCAAGGTGTAGTCTGTTTCATATTCTGCTGTGAATTGTAAGTTTTTATGGGTTTTGTTCAATTGTGTTAGGAGTTGTTCACACTGTCTTTGGTTTCCATTGTAAAGTACAATAATGTCATCAACGTAGCGGTGCCAGTAAATAATTTTGTTTGAACAAACAAACAACACAATTGAACAAAACCCATAAAAACTTACAATTCACAGCAGAATATGAAACAGACTACACCTTGAACTTCTTAGATCTCACTATCAAAAAACTAAATAACATGCACAAATTCAAAATCTACAGAAAACCAACTCTCACAGACACACTCATTCACAACTCATCCAACCACCCAAATCAACACAAACTTGCTGCTTTCAACTCCATGATCCATAGACTCCTTAATGTTCCACTATCACAAGCTGACCACAAAGAAGAAATCAATACAATCAAATATTTAGCACAACAAAACGGATACAACACCAATCTAGTAGAAAAAATCATGAATAAAATGAAAAATAAAAATCCAAAACCTGCAAACCAAAACAGATTTGTCACACTCACATATCTCAACAAAAAATCACACAAAATAGCTTACATCTTCCAAAAATCCGGATTTAACACAGCATTCAGAACAACAAACAACCTGAAACACCAGATCCAACAAAAACCAGCTCACCTAACAAACAGCACAATTCACAAATTCAACAAACCAGGCATATATAAGCTTAAATGCAACACATGCCCCAAGTACTACATAGGACAAACAGGCAGATCATTCAACATAAGATATAAAGAGCACATCAAAGCACTACATTCCAACTCTGACTCAACATTTGCAGATCACTTAATCAACACTGGGCACTCACACAATAACATCCAAACTGACTTGGAAATTCTACACACATTCCAAAAAAGCCACAAACTAAATACACTGGAACAATATGAAATATTCAAACACCATAAACAAGATAGAACAAACTTACTCAACGACCAAACACAATTCAAATCAAACGCAATTTTCAAATACATAATGGCTGCTCATCCTAACCCAAACAGAGCATGACCCCTGGCGGCAGGCTGACGAAGCTTCTTTTCAGAAGTGAAATGCATTCCTCAAGCATCTCCAATATATGTGAGTAAAACATTATTTAAAAGTGAAATACAGTGTCAGTTTTAATATTAGATTGTTCATTAAGTATTTCGTCATGGAAAACATCACAGAATATTGAAGAGTCTGGAATTGCAACTTCAAAATATAGCTGTTAAAAATTGAAAGTTGTCAATATTGTAGAGAAATCTAGACTACACAAGATCACTCTACGACAGCGCCCTACGCCAATAAGTTTGGATGGGTCTTGCCAAAGTGACTAGACCAGCAAACATACTGTTTTAAGGATATTGTTTTTTAGAGGCATAGAAATTTAAAATTAATTTTAGTAACTACTTTAATGAAATTGGCTTTGTTTGATAGATAATAATATTGTGTGACCTGGCTTGCTCAGGCCTGGTGAAAGAGTTATCAGGTCGCACCTGAACAAGTTCAGGGCCTCTGACAAGTGACTGTTTTTAGGCAGCCAGAACTTACAGGCTTAACGTGTCCTCCGCAACACGATAATTTTCTGCTTTTTTTTTTAATATAGTGTCAGACATATGGCTGCCTTCAAATCAAAACAAACGTTATTACCAATTAAGTGATACAAATAAAAATAATTAATCCTTTTTTTAATCTCCGGAATATAATAAAACGAAATTCAAACTAAAATATATTATTTTCCAAAACTAGAACATACAAGATATTAATGTAAAAGAAACGAAAAAATAGATAACAGTACTTTTTAGGCCCCGCAAGCAGAAGCCGAAGCTTGAGCGCTGGCATCGACTTGTACGTAGTCTAAACGGATGGTTAAATTTTCAAGCACTTTTATTATGTACTTGATTTTGACAAATTTACGTGACAGAACCGTTTAGTAGTGGTCGAGACCCGACTTAACATTATGATATTGTTAAACCTTTTGTATGTTCGCTACCATCGGACTCAAAAAATAAAATGCAGAACTTGGGGCCGTATATCGGTAGCAACGCGGCAAATGTTGTCTTCCATTGTCAATCGTCGATGACTTATCTACATAGACCAGACAAATAAACCAGCGACGATAACCGACTTTGAAATAACATTCGCCGTGTTATTGCCTATATAAAGCCACTACAAAAAGTGCTTGAAAATGTTACCTTTCATTTAGACCAAGTACAAGGCATCCGTATGTCTGATATTATAATCATTTATTTAAAATGAAAGTATCTGTAAAACGAAGCCAATTTCATTGCATTACTACAATCTTTTATCAAATTTATTTTTACGTTCAATAGGTACCTCTAAAACAGGTCGCCTGTCGTTTGAAGCGTAGAGTCATCTCCACGCTTGGCAACCGCCCTTCTACAGTGGGTTCAAGTGTTTCGTAGGTCTGACAAACTTAAGTTACATAAATATAATACAAATTACAAACAATCACACTGGCTATTTCAGAAAACTGATCATTGGAAATATATACACAAAATTGCGTCACATGAAAATAACTTCTATTAGTTAGAAAATACACAATATAATGAGACCACGTCTATTTCAAACTAGAGGATGAAATTTTATGGATTTTCGATCCATTGTATTGCAGTAAATAATTTATTTCAAACATTCAAACTAAAGTCCCCTTTCTAGATGCAAATGCATTGGTGGACATGAAATTAAGCTGGTGCCTCAGAATTGCTTGCAATATTGCCATTACAATTCCAATACAATGTTGCCAAGCGACTGTGTCAAAAGTTGCATGAAGAGCAAAAGGAGAAGAAGGGGAAAAAAGAAAATACCATTCACAAAATATATGGTACAAGATAGGGAGAAACGTGTAGCAAGACATTGATAATTATTGTTTTCACATGAAAGTTATGTATATTTACAAATAAATGTACATTTACGTCCAAATATTTGTACATTTAAACTAATAAGTACTAACCAGAAATTTTGTATTAAAAAGTGTCAATCTTCATCATTATTTTTTTTACAAAAGCATGCGTTTCAAATTAGACTTTGAAAATTTTAAAAGTGCGTTATTTTGTTTCTATAGTTTGTATTATTTTCAAACTTTAAGATGTACAATAAGAAGATCATTAAACTTGTCAAATTAAAACTTGAAATATCAAACCATTCCATAAAAAAATCTAAAAAACAGCCAGAAAACTAAGCAAGATAAATATATTACATGTTAAGCAAGATAAACATTTCTTTGTTTTAACCTATATTGGCTTCATTTCGTTTAGTTTTAACTTTAGTACATAATCACCAACCATTTCATCCAACTTTGTAATTTATCACCTATAGTCTGTTCAGTAAGCCTGCGAAGTGAAGTAAACAAACTTTGCATGTGTGTGAGTGAGGAATTCCGAGAATTGTACTGGCATCAGTCGGTTGGCCTATTCACACTCATTGCTACAGTTCATTTTTAACAGCTGTTGTCGCACTTCCAGTTTGTGAAATAGATAATTATTATTGCATTATTTCAATAACATGTTAGATTTTAAATTCAGTTAACAAGTCAGTATTTTCATTTCAAATGTATAGGTAAAAATAATTCAATCGACAAATGTATGAACAATAATAATAATAATAGGCCTACCAGTGATTACTGAATGTTTGGATACATTACCTAAGCATTAAAGGTAATAAAAAAGCCATCTTATTCGTATAATTCATTTATCTCATGTATCTATTTCAATTTACAATAAATAAGTATTAAGCTGTTTGAAAATGATTATTGGAAGTCGTTTTCAAAGGGCAGGCCTGTTCGATGCGTTTCGAAAACTAGGATACCTGTGAATCGGGCTTCGTTGAGTCTCGCCTTACACGCACGCACATGTTTGTTTACTCCACTCCGTAGTCTCGCTGAACAGACTATAGGCTTAAAATACTTCAATAAGTTGCCTTTGTACATTGAATAAATTTAAAAAAAATCATTTCATATTGGTAGATTGTTGGCATTTAAGGGACACTGAAGTTAATGAGAATTATTATAAATGGTTATTAACGTATACTGTGTATCTATTGCATAGCATATAGTTCATTAATCTACGTTTCAACAAAGTTAATGGTCTGCTAAACAACATTGCAACAACTCTACACAAGCGCTTAATTCCATGACCGCCGCTCTAGTCGCACGTGTGCGCAAATTATATAGTTGCTCGTCTGCGCACGCGCAGATAATTTACCAAAGTGTATTTAATCTAAACAATAAAATTTAATAAATGACAATGCCAAGCAATCAAAATCAATTTGAAATTGAAATCGTGTAATCTGTTGACAAACACAAACATGTTTTGAATTTGATCAATTTTTTTATAAAAGAAAAAATCATCTCCCTACTACCTAAAACATAATATATATATATATGCACTCTATTTATATAATACAATATATACATCTGCATATTTCATTTTTGAAAATGCACCAGAGAAAAATTAGAATAATTTGACAATCTTACTGTACTTTGTTTTTGGCAAAACTAACGTGGATGACAACCTGAACACTCTATAGTATCATGCCTTAAGAACAGGCATATGCATGGAGTATTCGGTTAGTATTAGTGTTATCATTAACGTAGTTATGTCCAAACTCTAATTACTAAACGAATTAATGCCAGTTTCATGTAACTTTACTTGGAATGAAGTATTTTAAAGACTTATTTCTGTTTTTTTTCTCTTGCTAAAATAATTGGTGCTCCCATGATTGAATGATAGTAAACTATTTTAATGAAGATTTATAGGTAAATGGTGTAAAGTACTGACTCCACAGAAACTATTGTCATGTAAAAGTGTTTAGTTAAATTATCTATTTATTCAGTTATACTACAGTTATTTAGTAACAGTCAAACCTCTATAAAAGGAACTTACAAATAACGAAATCCTTCGATCCTTATGTTGTCCCCTAACATTGAATCTTGATAATATGACCACTCATCAACAAATAAATACCTCTTTACAATGAATTGTTCACTAAAAATAAAAATCCGGACCACAAAATCGGATTTCGTTATTCAGTAGTTCAACTAAGCAGTTATAAGTAATACTGTTTGACTAAAGGGTGTTAGGGAATCAGTTTGATAGGAGTCTTCATGTCCACGAAAGTATTCACAAAACCTTGTCGAAATAAATGAAGTTCTAAATAATTGAAATACTTTTTAGTTTTAAAAGAATGAAACCAGCCTTATAAAGTTATACTGTAACTGTATACTTTAAACTATATAAACTTATTCTGTAAACTGTATAAATTTACACAATTAGCTTTATAGTTATGGAAGTTATAAAATCGGAACGGATCATACATTAATAACTTATCAGCTAAAAATAAGAAGAAAACTAAATATAATAAATAAATATCCGGAAACGCCTCGTCACAGAAATAAATATGACTAAAGTTGACAGCTATCTCTATTGATTTACCAATTTTGAAAAATCGATGCCTTCAATTTAGACGTTAATTTATATGTAAAATGGGCTAAAATCAGATAAAAAGGTGTTACAAGTCTGTAGTTAAGGAACTGGAGTAACCGTTAAAGTTCCTTAACTTGTGACTACCACAATTATTCAGATAGTTTACAATTATGCAAAAATGGCTCTAAGACCAAGTTTTTCAAGTGGATTTACGTAGTTATTTGTTGATAAGCCAATAGTTTTTGCCATGTAAACTTGTAGAGAATTCAATTTTGAAAATAAATTGTCCAGCCTCCCAATAGACAAAAACACCCAAAGTTCATGAAATAAGGTTGCATCGGTCGAAACACACGAATTTTTATGGTTGCTTCCAATTTGACATTCTTGTGTGTTTTGGTCCAATAAAGCCCAGCTTTATGAACTTTGGGTACATGTTAGGTTATTGTATGATTTATTTTCTAAATTTAATTCTCTATACGTTTATTTGTGGTGAAGTTAACCGACAAATAACCTTATTAATTCACTTCAAACTTGAAAACCCCTGGCTCTATAGCTATTTTGCAAACACCGCAATAATTATGGTAGTTACAGTATTTTAACATATTTCATTAAGCTCATTCTACATAAAATCTATTCAAATTAATGCCAAAATGGAATAGATTTCAAAATGAATTGATTGATAGGGATAGCTAACAACTTCAGCCATCTTTATTTCTGTAATGAGGCGTTTCTGGACCTATGTTTACACTTTTCCTTTTTTTTAGCTGTATAATCAGTTCTTGAAGTACGGCCAGTTCCTCCTGTATAAAACACAATAAGTTAAGTTACTGGGAAAGGTTAGCCATGAAATAAACAGGCTTGAGTTAGCATTCAGTTGTAGGTGTTCAGCAACTACCTTTGCTTATCAGAATCAAAAGATAATTTTTCAACAGTCATCTGATGGTCCGTAGCAGACGTTTCTTCTATAGGCATTGTTTTTGTACTCTCACTAATGTTGAGATCATAGTCGCTGCTTGCCACTGACATTGTTGATGTCTCCTCAACATTGAATGCACCATAATCAGTCTTTGTTTCCATAATATTGTTACTCGACTCCTGATAATCAATAGACATTGATACAGGAATTGAAGTTGTCTCACATTCCTCAGTGTAAGCCTTTTGCTGTGCCACTTCATCCATATCAAATGTGACACTTCCTGTGATGGGGTAAACTTCAGCCGAGTCAGTTACAACTTGTTGCTCAACTGTGGTTTCATTTGCTGCATGATCAGGGGCTGGAGCATACTTGACATTATTTGCAGCTGATGTTTGGGACAGAATTGTTTCAGTTGCAGATGTGGATGGTTGTGTCATGTAGACAAGTGAAGAGGTAATATCAGCTGCACTTGAAGACACAATAATATTGTTATCTGCACCAATTGAAAGTTGAAATGCAAGTGGATTTGCAGAATTTTGTCCAAGCATTGCAGAATCACTTGTGACAAATATTGTTTTGTTTGACTTTGCATTGGTTGCTAGTTCTGTTGAATCTTCTGAAAGCAATGGCATTGAAGGATCAACAATGGCGTCACGTTTGAGAAAGTCTGATTGGATAGGTGGGAGTGTTTGAAGGGATGACACAGCTGAAGGCATCTCAAGCGGGGTCATGATTGGTGTCTGATTCAGTGTTGATGATGTTTCAAGAACATTGTGAGCCAGACTTGGAGCAGGAGGCAGAGTTGACTCCACAAAGACACAGCCTAGCATTGAAGATGTAACAGGATCAGAGGCAACTGGTGGTTCCTGCTGGAGTACCTGTGTGTCAGCCAGAGCTTTGGCCAGTATGTCCTGTCCAGAATGCTCCAAAGTTGATGTCTGAGGAGTGACTGCCTGTTGCTGCTGCTGTTGTTGTTGGCTTAAATTGACCACATTGCCAGCTTCATCTATTGCCAACAGCAAATTATCAAGATCAGTGGTGCCTGGGTCAAAGTACAATGTCTGTTGTGTTGGTGGTAGTTGAGCTTGTTGTGTTGGTACTGCTGCTGGCAGTTGAGGTTGAGATGCTGCTGACGTCTGCTGTTGCACCTGCTCAGAACTAGTTGATGCCACATCAAAGTCCAATACAGGAGCTGTTTCCAAAGGCCTATAATTGCCATGCTCATCTACAGTTAGGTAAACATATGATTTGCGGCCTTCTGCATCAACAGTGGTACCTTGCAAAATGGTGCCCTGACTGACAGCTGGCATATTCTTCATAGATGGCAAGAGTAGCACATCCTGTGTTGGTGCAGATGCTGTGGCTGCAGGTGGGGTAGCAACTGGGGAAGCAATTGATTGACAAGTTATGACTGATGCTTGCTCAGTAAGAAAATTCTTTTTTGTCACATGCTGCACTGGTTTTCTCTGTGTTTTTTGGAGTATATTTGGGCTGGATACCTTTTTTGGAATAACAACTTTATTGTTTTGTACTTGAAACAGATGTGTATTATCTGTTTGAATAATGTGTGATTTTGGAGCTGCAATCAATGCAGCTTGAGGTTTTGTTGTCTGTTTTTTAATTGATCCTGGAAATGATGAAGTACCTAGGATACCTTGATTTGTTTGAATCAAAATTGTACTACTGGAGTTTGGTTGAGTTTTAGCATTTGTTATCAATTTCAACTGTTGGTTTTTAGTGTGAACTGATGGTACTAGAATCCTGGATTGTGGGCTTGATATCACCAGTTTGGCACCAGTTGTACTTGTAACTGGTGAACTACATTTTGAAGCAATGAGTCGCAATTTCTGATTGTCTGTAACAGTTGCACCTTTGCTGTGAAGAGGTGTCAGAATTACTCCTTTGTTTCCACTAGCAGATGTAGGGGCAAGAATGGTATTGCCTTTGCTATTTGTTGTTAGCGTTAATTTGGAGCCTAGAGTTGTAATAGAATCACTGCAACTGGTCAGCAGGGCAGTGCTAGTTTTGGACAGAGCAGATCCAAAAGATATGCTGCCACCCTTGTCAATTATTACACTCTTGGGAGCCTGTGATATTGCACCACTTTTGTCAATAAGGATTTTTTGACATGCTTTTCCTCCCTTGCCAACAACAACTGATCCTTTTGTAGCAAGAATGCGTGTGCCTGTAATGTTTTTCTGAGGTGAAGCAAGAGTGCCAAGAACTTTTTGGCTACTTGCTCCTGGTGTACTTGTTAGTATCAAAACTTTGTTGCCTCCAGCTTGCTGTATCACTTGTGGAAGTTTTTGTAGTGTTGCTTTAGTAGGTGTTCCAGATGGACTGGCTGATTTGAGGATCAATACTTGACCAGAACCAGCTGTATTCTGAACTATTCCTTTCTGAGTTACCAAGCCTTGAACTGACAGCTTTCCAACCTGAGATGATGGTGATATCTTGACAGCTGCTGATTGAGATGAAGAGTTGAATGTTTTTGTTGGAGAAAGCATAACCTTCCTTGTGATTTTATTATCTTTGGTCATTGGTATTTTGATGTGTTGAGCTGATACATCTTTTTTATTGCCAGCTGCTTTATGCACCTGCTTCAGCTGGCTTTGATTTATCTTACTCAATTGACCGGTACTACTGATCACAGTAATTATTTTGTTATCTACTGGTTTTGAAGCACTTTTTGTTGAAAGAATAGGAAGCAAGCGACTCTGTTGTAGTTGTGGAGCTACAGCAGTCTCTACTGTTGAAAAAACTGTTTCCTGGCCTTGCTCCAACTGCTCCTCTTGAGTCATATCATCACCAATTATCACTGGCATTGAATCTATATCAAAATTCATATCTTGATACATATTGTTAACTGATGATGAGGATGATGTAGTACCAGACATTGTAGTGACAACATTTTTTGTTTCACTTGCAGCTGAAGCAACTACTATAAATTGCATATCACTCTGTTGTGACAGCCCAGAATTATTTGAAATCTTCTTTGGTTCCTCAGCCAGTTCAATTGAGGTAGACCCATTGTCTGCTTGGGAAATAGTTTTTTTGCTTTTGGGATGATTGGATTGCTCTGTACTGCAATAATTATCAACAATACAATCATCAACAAAATCGTTTGAAAGAAATCCTTGACATTTCAGGCTATCTGTAGACTGTTTCTCTGGTAGCAGACTCTTTTCATCTGTTGTAACCACTGTTTCATCCATTTTGAAATCAACAACCTCCTCAATTTCAGTAGTCTGTTCAACAACTTCTTCAACATGAGCAACCAATTGTTTTTCCTGGTCAAAATCCTCAACAATTGGATGAGCAACGTTACTAGCATCACAAATAGTGACTTTTGATTCCGATATCTCTTTGTCAGGAGAAGTCGTTGCTCCCTCTCCTGACATTTTCACTAAAAAATGCTCCTCTTCAGCTGGAGCTACATCTTCAGATTTATGAATCTCTTTTTCCTCTGGTGGATCAGGGGGTACTATTTCCTCATCAACTACTGAAGTATTCACTAAAGTTTCTTCTAATAGATGCTCTTTATCTTTGTCTCTATTTGAGTCAAAAGCATCAGGAATTGTTGGTGCAACAGTTTCTTCAAGCAATGCTTTGAAAGCCATATCAAATTCTTCTTTGGCTTTTCTCTCTTTTTCTTCTCTTGCTTTCTTCTCCTCAATATTTTCTTCCTCATTACTTGACTCGGGCATTGGTTGGTCTTCAGATGTTGATATTTCTTTTGTCTCAAAAGCAACTTCTTTGTCATCTAGATCTTCAGAATCACTCTTCCTTTTTCTTCTATCACCAAGAATTCTTGGGATCTTTCTTCCAAACTGCATAATTGTGTCCTCTGGTTTGATGCCATCTTCTGAATCATCAAAATCAAAGCATGAAGTTTCTTTAGTTGGAGTTTTCTTTGAGTCACTTGTCTTGTCCTCTGTTGAGTCAGCCTTGGCATTAGCTGACTGGTCCAATGAATCATCCTCACCCTTGTCTTCAGTACCATTATCATCATCATCTTCTTCATCATCCCAGTCTTTAAGAAGATTCTCCCGAAATTCGTCTGTCTGCCTTTTTTCCTTGGCAGCCTTTTCTGCTTTATCTTTCGCTGTTCTCTTCTTCCCAAAGATTGGTTTCTTGGGTGGTGAAGAACTCATTGCAATTTTGCTTGGAGATGCAGTGTTGGAATCTTTACTTTCTTTTTGAGCTTTGCTCACAGTCTGAATAGGAGATTTATTTTCAGTCAAGGTCTTCCTTTTGACTGGTGGTTCATCATTCTTGGATTTATCACTGATCAATGTTGTCTTGTGCCACTTGTCATTCAAAGATCGTTTCTTTGATTTATTGCCACCAGAGGATGGTGTGGATGGCAGGAATGCATCTGCATAGCCAGCACTGTGTGACTTATTATGGAGAATTATTACATTTATTCTTGATGCTGCAAAGTTACACAGGTGGCAATTGTACAGCTTACCAGAAGATTGCAAATCACTATTTTGACTGCGGATTCTTACCTCATGATCAGAACCTTTGCCAAGAGCTTTATTGATAAACCTAGGATGTGTAACTGCTCTTGGTGCTACAGGCAAACTCTGCCTCCCATTCTTTGTTGCACTCTTCAGAGGAGATTCACCCAATGACCGGATTCGCCATTCCTTGACATGATCAAGTTTTGCCTTTTTGACTGGCTTCTTACCAAACAGCTCTCTGTAGTCTTCTTTCTCTTCAGGCTGGAACTCTGGATCGTTGAGTATGTTGGGATCACCATGTGTGAGATGCTCAGCTGTTGCTATATCATTTGGAAACATCTTCATGTTGGATGGAACATTCCTGTTGCTTGACCGGCACATGTCTATAAAACAAATAAAAAATATGCTAATATCCAGAAACACTTATTATCAATATAGAGTTATTCAAAGACAAAAAACAGATTTCAACAATTCATTTCTATTAAATTACAAAAGATTTGAAGAGCGATTAGCAAGTTATAAGGGCAGTCACGTGTCATAACATCATCTTGTCAATAAACAGAGTTATTCAAAAGGGAGAAGCATATTTAAAATATTAATTTCTATCAAACTACAAAAGATTTGAGGAATGATTGGCTGCTCACTGAGTATCAGGGCAATCATTATGACCATCATTAACAAGACATTATCTGCTTCACACCATCATTAACAAGAAATTATCACTTACCTAGTGGTTTGGTACCCACCTAAAATTGTAGGTTCACTATTTATAACATCATTGTATTAACCTCATTACCCACTCACAAGACTCAGACTTGTGTAAGAAAAAACACTCATTTACTATTAAATTAGATGTTTGAGGAATTAGTCACCTAAACAATTACATTTTTCTTAAATTTATCAATCTTACATAATTATAAATTTATATTATAATTATTTTGGCTGTAGCTGCTGCTAATGTTTTTTTGTTCTTTTGAGAGCAAGCAGTTCTTCTTGAAAATCAATCCAAATACTTTGAAAAACCAAATAAACGTTGTTTGCAGAAAATGTTAGATGTTTCAACTATTAGATGTTAGTAATGTTATACTCAATTTTTTTCAAAGATATTTTCAAAAAGATAAGGTGGTGACTTTAACCAATAAGCATGAATTGTATTCTTCCTAGCATAATTAAATGAATTATAAAATTTTCTAGCAGCCTGCATTATTGTACACCTTAGCTCTGACAACAAAATTCAAAAGAATTTTGTTCATATTTACTGAAAACAGATACTGACTTTTGTTACCGTTTCAACTGAATGTACAACATTAGATGAATAATGGTTATAATAATTATTAATATCACATTAAATAAATCAAACAATTACCAATTCCTTTTTTGATGAATTCATGTTTCTTCCGACAATTATAATGGTAAATCTGGTCCAGGTTTTTGACATACTCACTAGAAAAAAATTGAAAGGTATATCAGATTTGAGTTAAAATGTGTAAACATAAAAAATAAGTTCATACTGATCAAAAAATATTTGACAAATGATTCGAGGTCTACAATAATTCTATTTATCCATATAATTTATTTTTTCATGAAATAAAATCTATCATTGAGGTACTTAATTATACATTTAAAATTGATAAAATATTGCTACTAGTATAAGGTGTTTTCTAAAGTACAGTACTTCTCAAATAAAAATTTTGGCTTTGGATATTTTTACTTTTACCATCATGGTAGACAAAAATTAGAGAGGTTGCGCAAATCTACACTAAAAAATACGATAATCAGTTCAGTCACACTTACTCTTGTTACAAAAAATAAACATGACCGATCTGCTTCCCATATTTGAACGAAATGGATTATGTTTTGACATGCCTCATGTATTAAAACATTCTCTTTGCCATAATAATGCAGCTAGTAGGCAAAAATATAGAAGACATAAGTAAATATTCACATAATATAATTAGCCACAATTGAATTAAATACATCACAAAGCGTTAGCGGATTTTTAGCGTAGATTTGAGCAACCTCAATATTATTCTCTAAAGAATATTAGTATATTTACCGTTATTTATTCTTTTATAAATAAATGTATTTATAGAAGTTTTTGTTTCTTTGATATAATGTTTAGTATTCATTTCTCAGCCAAACAGGTTCTTTAGCCTTTGAAGCTATAAAAATAGGACTGTGCTATTGTATTTATATGCAATGGAAATAAAATATGAATTCGAGAAGAAATAAGAAAACACCATTGTGGGGAACAAACTATACGAAATTAATTACTTTGATACTTAGGATTTTAAATGTCTTTATTTCTACAGTTGTCTGTATGTAATCTACCCCTTTCCCACAAAAGTTTCGAGAAATAAAAAGATATAACATTAAAAATGTTTTAGCAAGAAAGTAAAAGCTGTGGAACTATAAAGACGTTGGAGCTTTAAGAATTGCATTGGTATATAAGAATAGTAGGTTGTTGAATTTTTTACAGTTTAAAAGTAGTTATGCACATTTAGTAGTTTATTTATTGTTAGTTATACTTCATTTGTACACTGAAGTTAAATACGAATAGTTTGTAATTTTTATAGTTTACGAGTTATGGAATTTATTAGTTTATTTACTATTATTGATTGTTAAGGAGTGTAATAATTTATTTATTGCTATTGTAATCGTTAAATAAAAACTTTTTAATGAAATAAAAACGTCCCATCTTATGAGCACAAGATTAGATTAGATTAGATTAGAACACTTTATTTATGTAAATTTACAAAATTTCTTAAATGATTTTAAATTTAGCATTATTACCGTCGCATAGGTAGCAAATGTACAGCAAATGATATTAATTTTAACTGAAGAAAATCCTTGTGACGTATTTACATAAAATGGCGAAGTCTGGACAAAATTCGTCCATTCTTAACTTAACCTTAGGTAATATATCTTAATTCTAGCTTACGAATTTGGAATACATTTAGAACTTGAAATTTATACAATTATTTAGATCATTAAAAAAAATATATATATAGAAACCAACTAATAATAGTCTGTAGCTACTTTAAAACTGCTTGAATGAGAGAACAAACAAACACACACACACACACAAGAGGAGATGGAATAGAGGTGCAAGTGCTACAATTTTGTTGAGCGTCATTAAATGTTTAAAAATGAAGAACTGAACTATTTTTCACAATTTTTCTATTGCTTGTTATAATTTATGCATAATTATTTAATTTATTTATAAATACATTGATAGCCACAATACTTGTAAAAGTGGTTCATTTTTTCTTCCTAGGCATGTAAAATGATGTTTAACTTACTGTATGATTTTGATGATGAAAATGAAATATTATTCATTTTTAAATTAAGACTTTTCAAAGATGGCCATACTCACAATGCATCCTCCTGGAAGAACTTGACTACAGCGATGGGGCGTTTTCTAAGGTTGGCAGTAATGTCGTCAGGCAGTTGGTCATAGTCTTGGACCTGGCTGGGCCACCAGACCGGCCCTAACTTCACCCATACCACGTCCCCCGGCGCATAGATCACTTCTGTCTGATCGCACATTGTAGCCCAGCTAGCAAGTTACACCATTGTGCACCTGCCAACAAACAATTATTACTAATTACGCTTTTCACCAAAAAAAAGTTTTTTTTTATAAATTACGTCTTGGAGACTCAAGTTAAGGAGTATAAGGCAATTCGATTCAACTTATTTCAAGAAATTGTACATTGCAATTATAGCATACGTCAGATTTAATTTTAAAAAACACATCACATTCATCAAATAAAATTACAGCACATTACATCAAAAATACATTGTCACTAACACTAATATTATGAGCAAAAAGATATATGAATACTACAACGTCAACAGTAATTCGTCAAAAGCAACACCTTTCAGTTAACATATAAAAATAATTTTGGAAAAATTCACTAAAAACGCTAATTTTTGTCAATAACCAAGAGTTAATGTTGTATACTCCTTTACAGAGTAAAAGCTATGGTTCAAAAGGAATTTCTTTACTTCTGTTTTAAATTTATTCCTGTCTGTTTTCATACTTTTTATTTCATCAGGTAGTTTGTTGTAGAAGGTTATACCTTGGTAAAATGGATTTTTCTTGGCTATAGCTAAATTCACACTGGGTAGATGATAGTAACTGTTAAGGGCTGATCTAGTTCTATGATTGTGAATATTGTTGTTAGTGGGCAAAAAATTATTTTCAATGGTGCTAAGGATAGTTTGGTAGATGAACAAGGATGGGAAAGTGAAAATGCCATGTTTTAAAATAGTCTCAGTCAGAGTAATAGACAAGTCAGATTAGCAATTAAACAATCTTATACATTAGTCACCATAATTACTATATTATCAATTAGTTGAGGTGAGGCTTAATTTTGATGTGAAAGTGATAAAGTGTAACTCTTGTACACTATAAAAGCTTCAACCAAATACAGGGTGGAGCAGAGGAAACGGATGTTTTTTAAACTGCTAGTAATTGGGTTGTTTTAATGACAGAAAAATAATAACAATTTTATTGCATTTTTGAAATCTATAACTATGTTTTTAAAATAATGTCCTTTAGATGACGTCCATCTTGTCTCATACAAATTTGGATATTCTCCTGAAAGTTATGCACGGCTCTCCAACATTTCATTCAGCGCAGCCTCAATTTCTTGGCATAAGGCAATCTTGAGGTTATGTATTGTGTTGGGCTTGTTCACATACACTTTTGATTTCAAGTAGCCTCACAAAACCACAAAAAGAAGTTACAGATCAATTAATCGGGTGAGTTTGGGAGCCAGTTCACATCACTGAATCGTGAAATTACATGTCCTGGAAACATTTGCCAAGCCATTTCCATGGATGCTCCTGAAGTGTGAGCTGGGGCTCCTTCCTGTTGGAACCACATTTCTCTCATGTTCACTTAATGCCGCAACCCATTGGAGTAGGGTGTTTCAGTGTGGGACTTCACCTCGACGTTTTTTCCAAAAAAGACATTGAACAGTGACCACAGAATCGTTATTTCTAAAAAGCTGCTTGGCTGTGAGCACACGATGCTCTATGGTCCAACACTAAAATGGCGACTAAATGGTGACTATGGTCCAACACTATGCTCCATGGCGACTAAAACTGCACTGTGTTAGCTGGCTGCCAATGCTCGTCCAAGGTCAATACCCCTACTCGTCGCTGAGTACTAACGGTTTAAAAATCATCCATTTCCTCTGCTCCATCCTGTATTTTTTCAATTGCTTTTTACATATTTCAATATTTTTAAGACTCTTTAAAAACTCCGGTAGCTTGTTGTAGTTTCCTACCAAAATAACTTCGTTAGTTATCGTGGTATGATATCTATTTAATAAGAGAGAGTAGGGTTGTTTTTTTGCAGATTTCATAAAGATTCCTTCCAAACATTTCAGAATTAATGTTCAAAACTCACTTATACTGTTTCAAAATGTGTTTAGATGCATGAAGCTCATAAAAGAGTTGATAACATGATACGTCACTATGGCGATAATATAGATGATACGCCGATATGTCTCAAGCCAAAGCAACAGAATAGTTCTGTATCAATATTACAACTGCTAATTACCCAGCGTAATGCGAGCTTACTTATTGTGTGTATTGAGCTTTACCTGTAATACATTATATTCTAAAGGACTAAACATATAACTATGCAGGTGGGTAGAGCTGCAAAGTTTCGAAAAGTGTAGTTTACTTGTAAAAGACACTAAAAATTCACATCATCAGTGCAACAGAAAAATATTTTTGTGAAACTATCTTTTCAAACAGATGAACTTTATGCTGTAAATGCTGTATGGTACTCCTCTACCCCTTCCCAATTTCTTAATTTTTTGACCACTACCATAAGTTATCTACCAGGAAAGATAAACTCCAAACTGGATTCCCGGGCAAGACCGGGTAGAATGCTAGTAATATTATATAATAATTGTGGTTTTTCCGTGCTTTGCAACGGGATGTTCAAATTAAACATTTTATACATGAATTTCAACCGCCAATGCCAATACAATACCAAGAAGGGAATTAGGAGCTGCAATATTGATACGGAACAAATGTGTTGCGTTCGCTTCTGACATGAAGCTTTTTTGCATCATAGTGAAGTATCATGAATCAGCTATTCTATGAGCTTCCTGCATCTAAACACATTTTAAATAGTGCCCATAAGTGAAATTTAAACATTAATTTTGAAATTTTGGAAAGGAAAATCAAAAATCGGGCTTCGAGGTGCACTGAATCGAGAGAAAGTTTTGTACCAAATTTAGGTTCCAAACTATTGCCGTTTTTGTGGATCTGTAAGACAAAAAATACTAGTAGCGATTGAATTTTATATTGCAACTATATGAAACATCAGAGAACTATATTGAACTATGCAAATGAAGAACTGAAGATCTACTGAAAAAATAACAAGAATGTGTCTAGGACAAGTCGCGTGATTGAAAAAACTATGATGTGCTATATTCAAGAACGTTTTTAAAAGTTATTGAGTTATATTCAAGAACGTCTGCAGGAGTAAACGAAAAACTTACTTAGTAAAACTAAGTTTTTTAATTTTTATTCTAGGTGTTTGCAGATGTATAATCGACAATAATTCACTTTGTTTACTTTTATTATGGAGTTCCACAATACCAATCAGAAATCTACTTTTTTCCTATTATTTGAATTAGCACCTAGTTAGAAACTAATAAGCTATTTATTCTATCCTAATTTCACTAAGTAGAGACATTACCAAACTTATATAATAATTAGGTTTGGTTACTATTTGATCACGTTTCAAGGCTTGAAATTTACACTAACTTATCACCTTCTTTTGTACACTAAACACATAAGCACACTTCACTTCACTAGCTCATGTGGTTTTATTCTGTCGAGCCTCCGGACCAGATCACAAACATCAAGCAGCTGGATTGCCTCAATGTTGTCATGTTGGTGGAGTCTCTCTTCATGCTTAGCTGCAAACCTCTCTATCGCTGTAGTGACTGTCTCCACTTGAAGATCACGGTGAAGATCAGCATTCCTGATGTACCAAGGAGCATTTACTATATATTCCTCAGTACTTTGTTTTGAAAACGTTGTATTATTTGTACATTAGATGGTTTGGTACAGCCCCAAAGTTGAATACCATAGGTCCATACAGGCTTCAGTAGCTATTTGTACAGAAGAATTTTGTTGTATACTGACAGCTTGGATCCTCTTCCCAGCAACCAATACATTTTCCTGAATTTGATTCTTAGTTCTTCCCTTTTCTTTTTGACATATGCTTTCCATTTGAGCTTGACATCCAGCGTCATACCTAAATATTTGGCAGTATTTGCATGAGGAATGACTTCAGAAATCTACTGATAAGTTTGAAGAAATTATTGCACCTTCACCTCAATTTATTATACCTCTAAGAACCTTTGCTTCAAAATGGACGGCAATAACCTTTTATGATAATGATTATCTTCAAAGTAACATATGAAGTTGGAAAATCGATGAGAAATTACTAATTTAGTAGGCTGAGATCTCCCAGCATGTATGAAGTTTTGCCGTTTCTCAAAAATTCTGGTTTTTGAGTGATCGCCCATTAAACAGACATTAGTAAATTGATCATTAGACATTAGGGCATTTTAAAAAAAGTAGGCTAATATAAATTACAGACGGTTTCTTCCGAGCCTTAGATAATCTTTTAGACATGTCTAAAATTAAATATTGGACCATAAAGTCAAACTTATGTTCAAAGGCCGATAATTGGTAGGTTTACCTTAGTACCGGTAACGGGCAATTGCTCAAAAACAGAATCCTGAGAAAACGGCAAACTTTCATACACGCCGGGAGATCACAGCACTTACACCAAGATGAATCTCCATAATTATCAGATAAGAAACAATGTACACTCAACACCAGAAGCAATAATCAAATTTATATTGAGCGTCACCGACTTTCGAAATCGCTCAACAGCTTTAAACACATTGGTCAGAAGATTTTTAATAAGTAGCCACTCCATCTCCATAATGCACCCCTCACGGTTTTCAAAACAAAGATACACGACTGGCTGATACAGAACCCGTTCTACAGATTAAGTGAGATTTATGAAATTGACATAAATATTGTGAAACATTTTGCGTCTTTTTTGTAACATTTTGACGAGATAATTGATCATAGTCTACTGTAATAATTAAGTTTAGTGTTCACTATTGCAATCGAAAATTGTATTATTGGGATTGACAGTGCTTAAATGGCACTCAACTTTGTAACTTACTGTTTTAGTATATTTAAAAATATGTTTTGACGTTGTCTTGTGCTTATCGGCCCGCTGACAATAAAATCTTATTTATTTATTTACTTATCCCTAGATATCCTAAGTAATTTCTCATAGAATTTAAACTTCATATGTTCTCAGAAAGACATGAGACCTATGAATAATTTCCTGCTAATCAGTTGATAAAAACTTGAAGCAGATGCTATTTTTTAGGTTAGAAGTATGAGTGGCCAATATTTAAAAGGTGGCTGATATTTGGCAGGTGGCCAATAATTGGTAGGCTTAGTAGTTATACGTTATTTCTTGTGGTATAATCAACTTAAGCAAATTGTTAGTCTTAATATTCGTGAGCCAAACGACCCGTGTGTGGACAAGGCTAAAATTGGAGTTCTAACCTTGCCATTATCATCTAACCTAACTACATTTTTTTAGAATAGATCAATGTTCTTTCATCCTAAATAAAAAAATGAATCAACATATTCTGAAGGCTGTCATATAGGTATGTTTTTGCACTGACACTTGAAATAAAAATAAATAGCAGGCAAGTTATCATAATAACTGAACAAAAAATCCAATTTAAAAATTAACTGTAGGTGAACAGGATTCTTTTGTTTGAATTATACTAAGAACAACATGGCAAATCGAATAAAACTAGAAATTGGACCGGGCCGCTATTCTTCAGTTTAGCTAATATTTATAATAAATTACACTTGAATTTAGTGGTCTATATTTTTTTTAAATATAATTTCTGTTCCGGTAAATTTGTACGCGATATAAGTGAAAAACTGACGTTACGGTATTGTTAGCTGATAGAAGCTTACAGGTTAGGCTGTATGCATATCTAATCATTGTGATGATTATCAAGAAGCTTTCAAGATAATATTGAAGATGCAAATGTTTACTAACAAGTGATAACTAATCCTGTAATCAAAATAGGTAGTATTTAAAATAATGCAGTAATTCCTTCGAGAATGATCAAGTTACTAAACAAATCCAAGATATCAGGCAAAATTAACATTTCGCTATCCAGTTTGCAACGGAGTTTGAAATTACAGGTACAATAGTAACTGAACCATTACGATTGAACCCTCTAAAACCCCTAAAATTAAAATTGATAATCATATAAAATTGTAAGCTAAATTATCATGACATGATTAATCTCAAAATTTCCTAAATCTACCGTCCTGATTATGATTAGGTACCTGGTCGGAGACCTAGACAGAAAAATAGTGTTCAATTTTAGAAAAAAGTAAGCCAAAAAATTATACAGTACCTGGAATAAAATGGCATCCACATACACAAATCTTTGAGAGAAAACAATAACTCAAGTATTTAAATTTTCTTCCCTAAATGTATCACTACAAGCATTACAAGAACCTGCGAGTTCAAGTGACATCAAACACTAGCTAGGCAGACATTTTGGTTTTGGATTTGGATGAACGAAGTCAGAAAGCAAAAGTACTGAAGCTCTAGCAGCTGAACTCAGCATAATGTAAAAAATATTGTAGAATTGTACAATATACAAAGATATCCATAAAATAAAAAAATAATCAGAACTATTTTTTTATCGTAAAATTTCATATGAAAGCTCATTTTGATTTTTCCGATAATTCAACAACCTACGAAACAGATGAATAATTCAATATAAGTTTAATGAATGTTGCCAACGTGCCGACTGAAGCCACCCTCAGTAGTGGCGAATACGAATAGTAGTCAGCGAATATGAACGAAATAATTCATTAAATTGTTAGATAAGTTGAATATTTGTGTAGGCCTTAAGGGTGGTACCCAGCAACCCAGGGGTCTTACCAATGGCCCCGCCCCCCAAAATTGGAGCTGTACAGCTGATGAAATGGGTAGGAAAGAGGGCGAAGGATCAGCAACTTCCTAAAAAAGGCTAGGAAAATCTCAATTTATAGTTAATAAATTATGCCTCTTCCCCACAGCAACACGTCTGGGACCGCACTTGGGAGAGCTATCATATTCCCATTTGCACTTTTTGGCTTACAATACAAATTCATACATAATTCTTGCAAAAACTGTGTACCTGAGACATCTCTTCATATTTTAGGTAATCTAGCACTAGAAATTTTTCTTCTGAGGATGAAGCCCACACAGGTCTGAGACCTGTGCGAGGGGTAATGAGTTGGATGATGGTGATTGATGAGTTGGACCTACAGTTTTAGGTGGGTTCCAAACCACCGGGAAGTGATTTTACAGCAGAGAACAGTGTCTTTTTTGCTGGCCAATCTAATCGGTCACCGTTACAAACAGGACCTACGAGAATGCAGCTTATCTCTATCTGATTGAACAGATACCTGCAGACCTGCTATGCCTCGCGGCTATCACTTCCCTTAATAACCTTGAACCATATGTGGTTCCATCTTTGTTGTTTGGGACTTTGGCTTGGTCATGCCCAAGCGCTGAAGATGATTCACATAATTATATTAGTTTGAAAGTTGAAACGCGGCCACGTTTCAACGAGCAATAAGAACATTAATATAATTACAGTAATCGAACATGTTTTTCTTGTATCTATTATAAAAGCTTCATTGTACAAGTCTTACTGATGCATAAAAATAAAGCAGCTATTCATCAAGCAAGCTTGAAATTTTGGTGGTCAACCTGTATATATTTACAACATTCTCATTTTTTCCTTCAGTCTCTGCAGGAACATCAGCATAGATTGTATATCCATTTACCATACATTGTTTTCACAGCAGTCAGTTGACCGGGGAGTCATCACATCCATGAGTTTAATAGAAGACATCAGAGGCATGATTGTCAGGTTGCAAGAGATGAAGTAAAGTCAATACATCTCAACAAATTTAGAATCCATGATTTATTTTCTTTGTTCTATTTGTTTTTTTGTTTTTTTTTTTGTAGATTACGTCTTGGAGACTCCAGTTAAAGAGTATAAGACAAGTCAGATCAACAATATTATACACTAGATACCATAATTACTTCAATTAGATGAGGTGAGGCTTAATTTTTATGTGAAAGGAACTCTTGTACAATATAAAAAGCTTTTTCAACTAAATATTTCTTCAATTGTTTTTTAAATATTTCTATATTTTCAAGACTCTTCAAAAACTGCAGTAGCTTGTTGTAGAATTTCCTACCAATATAACTAGGTTTTGTTTGAATAAACTACTATTGTGACTCATCAAGTGATAATCTCCTCGGCTTCTTGTATTATAATCATGTAGGTACATCAAGATTTTGGTTAATATCATTCGTTTTTACATATAAAGTAGCTTCATACACATATAAGCAGGGTACAGTTAGGCAGGGGTGCCCACCCCCCCTAAGCCTCATGACGCACCCCCCCCCCCTAAAGTTAGCACCAATCCCCCCTCCCCCATAAATTAGGCCCCCCCCCCCAAAAATGCGTAAAGAGCCCCCCGTATTCTTTCTAAAACTAAAAGAAGATTTATAAAACTATTGAAAAAATTCAAACCCAGTCGATAATATACCAAATGTATAGGATGATAAAATAATAGATGCCTACATGAGAAAATAAAAAAATTAAAATTAACAACACCTATTACTTGGCCCCAAAAGGGAATTGAGAACAGAAAGGAAGAATAGTAAAAATTCATGAAAAGCGGTAGTGAGAGACCACCAAGATTAGTAGCAGATAGATCTGTCTACTAACTTTGGGTGTCCCTAACTTCGCCAATCGCCAGAGCCTTGTCGGCCGCAGTCACTGTGGTATCCCACCGTCAGGGGACATCTCAACACTGCCTCCAGTCAAGAGATGAACCAAACCGAGGGCACCCAGGACGTACGTTTCCCAGCCCACACGAGGTGTGGCATCAACACCATTCGAGGACGTAAGGTTGACTTGCCCCCCTTCCGGGAGGGGCCTTGTGGGCCACGCGAGGTGGATACTGCTCCTAACTACAACCCATTAACGGAGGGAAGTAGTGTTGGAGTTGAGAGGCAATCCCTGGGGTACCTCCAGAGATCACCTCTGTCCTGCCAACCAAACAGTATCCCCTGACCACATTTTCTATTAATAAATAATAATTGTTTTAAAAAGAATATATTTTAATATAAATCTCATTTGCTGGGTTTTCTGCAGTACTCCTCTGATACAACAAATAGACATCAAAAGCTATTCTACAAACTGACACCGTAGCAACACAATAGAACCAGTACCGCAAACAATACCCCCCTCCAGCAAACAATACCCCCCTCCCTAAACACCAAAAAGAGAACATCATCAAAATACACCAGAAGAGCAGAACTTCAGATGTAATTCAAGAAAAAGAGCCTCTCAAAATTCTCCATCGGTTTGTACAGCAGAGAACCCAGTATAAGATTTTATAAATGAAATTCATACAAAAGAGAAAATAATTTTGAATAAATCATAACATTTAAAAAACAATGTTTCCTATCTATATAACAATAAAATATTTTTAAAAGTGGAAATTAAATTAAATGTTGATCATTCAATATAATATACTAAGAAAGATGGAGAAGCCCGTGGCCTAGACCTCCCACCTTCCTCGCTTCTTCCTTCTTCTGCCCTTTTCATCCTGTATTTTTATTTATTATTATTTGAATTTTTTAAAGATTAAGCCTTGAAAACTCCACACATGGAGTACAAGACAAGTCAATACCAACAGTATTCTCACATTACATTAGTCACCATCGATAAAATTACAGCAGTTGAAACTTGAAATTATACTTAAATTATAAATCATTATCAACTAGATATATCTTCAATTGTTTGAAGTGGGAGCTGACATTTTTTAACAATGATTGATACAAAGTGTCTGGTAAAATCAATGACAAGAAATACACAATAAAACAAATAAACGAAGTAACAGAGAACTGCATGCCCTACCTAGTTGTGGATTGTACAAACTGTGTTTCAAAATCATGCCTTAGTCAAAAGTATTAAGACTAGTCAATACAAACAGTATTCACAAATTACAATAGCCACAATCGATAAAATTACAAAAGTTGAGACTTGAAATAATCTGAAAAGGTCACTTGTACTCTATAGAAACTTATCAACTATATATATTTTCATTGTTTGAATTTAAATAGAAAATGATTTTTTTGCTATTATTAATACATAACGTTTTTTAAATCAATGCCATGAAAAACACAATATAACAAAGAATTGTAACAACATAAATGCATGCCCAATTACAAGTACAATATAAAAAGTTGCTAAAAAATATTTTTTTAATTCCCGACATACTTAGAAAAACGTTCCGGTATAACCCTGAAATCTGCGTTCCAGAATTTGTGCATAATTCCTTCCCCACCAGTAGATAAGCAAAAAACAATTATTATTTCAACATTAAACAAAAATTATTGCATTTCAATTCTGATTAAAAGGTTTATAATACCAACGAACTACTGAAACTGTGTATTGGTAGCCTAATCATGTTTACAGAAATTTTCATCAAATTTCCTGCATCAATATGAAAACAATATAATCTTTTGAAGAATATTATTCTATCATTTTCAACAATAATATTTTTTCAAGTAACTGTCCAGCTATCAGTTTGTCTGGATCATCAAATACCAAGCTTCAAACAAAAATTCTGTTCAGGTAAGCTACCGGTACTACTATATATCTTATCAGTTTTAGTTTTGGAGTTTCCATCCTCTTTGATAGCAATTAGATGAACACTTCTGCTGGCAAACTAGCCTAGAAAACAATCAGAGATAAAAGAAATTTTCAAAGCATAAAGTCCACTAAATAGTTTTAAAACAACATAATTTAATTTTTAATTCAAATAATCAAGAATAGTTTAGAATTGGATAGCATTTAAAAAAGCTAAGTCGGATTGGCTGGATTTATTATCTGATTTATTGATGGAGATTCAGAATCATCACTCATGGAAACATTCAATTATTACTGCGTTGAGATATCTGGACAAATCTCAAAATGCAATGCTTGAAACTCAGCACTGGATTAGATATTTGAATTGCTCTGAAACCGAATCTGTTTAGCTATGAAGGCTATTGTCATTTCTTCAGTTATTTAGAATAGATTCTACAAGAAAAGAAGAACAGTTAATTACCTAGTAGATGAAGCTTAAAAAAAGACTGTAGCACGAATGGAGTTGAATCTGTTTGAGAAGAATACCCGAGAAGAAGTGGTGATGACAACAACACAGTGTGGCTGAAACAGACTTAAGCAAGAGTGATTAAATGGGGAAAATTCCTTATTTAACAATAGATAGTATCACATATTTGCACTCCTACCATCTGCAGGCAAGCGCCAATAATCTATCAATAAATAGTATCAAATTTTTTGCACCCCTACATCAGTAGGCAAGCGCCAATAATCTATCAATGAATGATTTCAAATATTTTTGCACCCCTACATCTGTAGGCAAGCGCCAGTAATCTATCAATAAATAGTATCACATATTTTCATTTCCTAGCAAGTATAGGACAGCACCCTTAAACTACCCTTAAATTATTGCTTCCATGCTTGAATGTACCCAAGTGAACTCTATTCTCAGTGTGGTAGAGCTTATGACATTTTCACTGCCAAAGCATTGCCAGAGAGAATGGCATAAACTCTAAGCACAAAGCCAGTAGCTGAAGCTAAAGTGAGAGCCACTTCCCCAAATTTTGAATAATCAATGTCTAATCTAATTTCTTATCACATTCAACGTACATGAATAGGCAAGAGCCAATAATCTATCAATAAATATGGTATCACATATTTTTGCACTCCTACCATCTGTAGGCAAGCGCTAATAATCTATAAATAAACAGTATAATATATTATTTTGCACTCCTACATCTGTAGGCAAGTGCCAATAATCTATCAATAAAAAGTATCAAATATTTTTGCACTCCTACATCTATAGGCAAGCGCCAATAATCTATCAATAAATAGTATCAAATATTTTTGCACCCCTATGTCTGTAGGCAAGCGCCAATAATCTATCAATAAATAGTATCAAATATTTTTGCACCCCTATGTCTGTAGGCAAGCGCCAATAATCTATCAATAAATAGTATCAAATATTTTTGCACTCCTACATCTATAGGCAAGCGCCAATAATCTATCAATAAATAGTATCAAATATTTTTGCACCCCTATGTCTGTAGGCAAGCGCCAATAATCTATCAATAAATAGTATCAAATATTTTTGCACTCCTACATCTGTAGGCAAGCGCCAATAATCTATCAATAAATAGTATCAAATATTTTTGCACTCCTACATCTGTAGGCAGGCGCCAATAATCTATCAATAAATAGTATCAAATATTTTTGCACTCCTACATCTGTAGGCAAGCGCCAATAATCTATCAATAAATAGTTTCAAATATTTGCATTCCTACCATCTGTAGGCAAGCGCCTCTAAGCAATTGATAAATAGTATCACATATTTCCACTTCCTAGCATGTGTACAAGAGCCCCAGAAAATTTTTTGATTCTTTCAAATCATGATTTGTACTTTTGAAACTGGTATATAAATACCATATAAACTAGTTATATATTTGTTGATTTAGTGCAATTTTATTTTATACTATTCAGATGTATTTTTTATATTTTTATGTTTCTATTTTTGTTGAGGAGGATATATAAATGATTTGATTTAGTGAACTCTATTCTCAGTGTGTTGGAGCTTATGGCATTTTCACTGGCAACAGTAAATACGGCATAAGCTCTAAGCACAAAGCCAGTAGCCGAAGCTAAAGTGAGAGCCACTCCCACAATTTTTGCATAATCAATGTCTAATCTAATCTCTTATCACAATTACCAAACATAAAGGTGCTAACACCTGCACTCAACATATGTCGGAGACATCATTACTCCAGGGTTTTCACCTGGCAACCGGCATCTCTTGATCACAGGGTAACACAGTCCATGCACAATGAATGTGACATGAGAATCCTGACAGGGATCTAACAGCAAATCCCTATTTACATTTGTTAGCCTTATATCAACCCACCAGCTGCAATGAAATGTACCACACCATAATAAAATGGTTGTGGCGACTGAGCAGTGCACCCTGTTCTCCTTGTGGAACTAACAAGTAGTCACAAGGCCTTAGCGAGGAGAGAGACTCTCGAAGCATCCGTGAGAGCCACTGAACCCAGCCAAAAAACCATCAAGCGCGATAAGATTATGTCATGGCACAAATCAAGAGCCCGGATAGAAAGTGTGATACATGATTAACAACTGCAAATGCCCTACAACCCAACAAATCTCCATTCACGATTGTTAGCCTCATAACACATCCCACCAGCTACAATAAACAGTACCACTCCATCATAAGACGGACGTATAGCAGCGTTATCTGACAACTGCGGTCATGAACTCTACAAGAGAGACATGGACTCTCAGATGCAGACCCTGCCATCGAAGCCACAAATATGACTTTGTGGCACAATCCAAGAGCATGGTTGAAGAGTGTGGTACTTGACTAACAACTGTAAACCTCCTAGCATATGCAGGAGAATGGTGGGAAACTTCTAACCTAACTGACTATAAAAGCAAGATACATAATACCAAATCTCCAGTTTCACGTCCTGGCCAGTTTGTACTCCACCATCTTGACCTACTGAAGAGGTTACCGTGAAGTTGAGTCTTTTCATATCTCCTTCTTGAAGTAGGTTGAACTGATCAGTCATCCTGTTGAAAAAAAAATAGTTCAGTTAAGCTATTACAAATTTGGAGGTGTGTTGATTGCTTCAATTATATCAAAATATGTGGTGGTATTACATTGATAAAAATTTGTAAAGTTGATTGGAAATTGATATGTGCTGGCAATATTCAATTGACTATAGAATGTGTTTGAAGTGATGATGTTGATTAAGATCAAGTATCTTGAGCATTAAACAATGTGTCCTAATATACTGATACTGCATCATATGTTTTGCTGGATATAGTTGAAAACTCAGAAATACTTGTTCTTAAAAATGGAAAGCCATACAAAATAAACCAGTATCAATACGGCTCCAACAATAATTATATTGAAATTTTGATAGGGTAAAACAGCCACTTCATTCATCAAGTATATCAATGAACAATCTCTGCCCTTGAGAATAATGTTGGAGGATACTTGGAATGAATTAAAATTTCCTATTCAATCCCAATAAGACTATCATTAGTATATATTAGAATTAATTGGTGATCCAATGGAATTGAATTTGGAATGAGTCATTTCGATTCACTGGCATGGAAATAACATCATGATCAATTTAATATATGGTTCATGCCTGGTTTCTTAGTCGTTTAGAAAATCATTCAAAAGCTATTGACTCATTAGAGGCCCTAAGGCTTGTTTCACACATACCCAGCAGTTAGGTAACCATTATTGTTTATCCGGTATGATTACATAGTCCCATATAATGCAATGTTCGTACAGCTGGGCAAACAACACCAGTTACCCGACTGCCGGGTGTGTGTGAAACAAGCCTTAGGGCCGCTAATGAATCAATAGCTACTGAATAATTTACTAAACGACTGAGAAACCAAACTTGAAAAAATATTTTACAAACTAGCTTCAAGTTAATAATCTTGCTAACTATATTCAGCAATGCCTGAAACGACGTCAAATAGTGGAACCCAATTTTATAATATCCTAAAAATAATTGTGAAATAATCAAAGAAATTGGTCAATTTGGGTTGCAGCAACATAATTTTGAGAAAATGTTGGATTAGTACAGTAGGCCTATCTATAGTCACTGAACATGTCAAATTGCAAGTGGGATGTGTATATATTTGAGTAGTGAGTAAGTGGAGTTTGAGCAAAAGGACAGAGATTAAAGATAATAATTAAATGAGACTGAAAAACATTTTTCCATTGAAAAGAATATGGATTAATTATCTATAAGGATTGGAATAGTTTGAATCAATTATTGGTAGATCATGGTTCAAATCAGTACGGTAGCTGCTGGCTTGTAAGAAACATTTCTTGAAATCATAAAATTAAATTAGCCCAGTATGCATACAAGTTCTAATAAGAGGTTTATCAATATAGTTACTAGTTACTTGGATGATCATCATGATATAAAAGCTCATTGAAATTCCACTAAGAGGCTACTAGTGTGATAACTAATTTTAATTTGATTATATAATATCACTATCAATTTATAATAATTATAATGTAGGCGACGACCAGTTCTGAACTTATTTTTCAAACAATGAATTATTTCTTTTTTCAGTCAAAAACAATTTAAATTCTCTGCTTTTGATTTTTGAAGGACATTTCAATTGATGGATAGTTTTAAGATTGACTTTTGAAGCACACTGTCTGGAAAATAATGTCCAAGGGAAAATAGAAGCAATAATAAAAATAAATTCATGAGAAATTTGAAATCAAGCAGCATTGGTAGATTAAAACTAACAAAATGAGAGAATGCATGTTCACTGAGAATGTCCCAATAAAATTTATAAATTCTAATGATCTATAAAATAAATTGGTACCGTAGTCAAGGTCAATGTATAATAATGAATAGCGAGAAGTCTACCTAAAAATGAATAACAATTCTTTCTTGGTTTTTATATAAAAAACTGAAGTTATTAAATAGTTTCTTAGCTTGGCTTTGAAATAAGTTAATAAAGGGGAGAACTAGTAGAGTTTACCCTACCCGAGTATTGAAACATAGTTATTGAATTAGAGTTGGTAACTGAAAATGACTAGACAGATTTCAAAGAGTTAGTGATGATGAACTTTTTAGGTTAAATTTTAGCCATTTCATTTTAGTTATTTCTCACTTCAAAATAATGGAGCAAAGCTATGCAATTAAGAAACTATGGTATTTAAGGGTGTCTTATAAAATAGACTAAATTGCAAAAATTGATATGAAACTGCTTACCTTGTGAAAGATATCCAGAATTGATTTTCCATTTATTCATCACTAAATCATTTGAGCACTTCAGTATTTAATCAGTAGGCACTGTTTAAATAGCAAATTTAAGGTAACATTCCAGTGATGTGTGTTGAAAAATCTA
Organism: Conomelus anceps; assembly: GCA_948455865.1. Lineage (NCBI taxonomy): Eukaryota > Metazoa > Arthropoda > Insecta > Hemiptera > Delphacidae > Conomelus > Conomelus anceps. The sequence goes on from OX418216.1 coordinate 160,888,455, forward strand.
CTGGAGCACAAAACAGCTCTTCTCTCTATCAGTGCTAGACATCAACTGATGAAGGTTTGAGGTTTGATGATGACGTTGAAGAAAATGGAGGCAGTCAGCTGATTATGAAAGCCGGTAACTGGTAGCAATGCCAACTTGATTATCATGTGGTTCTAGTTGGTATTACTGGGACTGTTTTTGTTTACAGGAGACCGAATCAAAGTGAACCCGGTTCATCAGCTGATGTTACCATATTAACGCTCTCAAATCGACAATATTGTCCTAATCGACAATAACTATAATAATTATTGTACTTTTTAAAACTATATATTTTTGGATTTTCAAAATTTTTCTTAGAAAAATAACAGTTTTAGATCAAATAGTATTGTTACTAGTAATACAGTCGTCGCCCTTCCACTTCTTGATTGCCCATTTTGTGCCAAAAGCGTTTTCAAGCCCCCCCCCCCACAAACAATTTGTAAAATCAGGTTGAAAAGTAGATTATTGGTTGAGTTTATGGGAGCCTTCTCATTTACTGGTAAATGTTACTGGTGGAGTCTGATTGGTCTATTCAAATTCTTCAACATCTTTGAATTTTAATAGACCAGACGACAGGGAAGTGATAGCCGTGAGCCGAAGCAGGTATCTGTTCAATCAGATAGGGATAAGCTGCGTTCTACTGGGCACTCTTTGTAAGGGTGACCGATTAGATCGGCCAGCAAAAAAGACACTGTTCTCTGCTGTAAAATCACTTCCTGGTGGTTCTGAACCCACCGAAAACTGGTTAAGTGGTAGATTGGACATAACTGTCCAAACTTCGCCACGTCAACAAATAAAAAAGTCATTCTATTCTAAAACTGTAGGTCCAGCTCATCAATCATCATCATCATCATTCAACTCATTACCCACACACAGGTCTCAGACCTATGTGGGCTTCATCCTCCAAAAAATGACACTGGTAACATTTACTGGTTTTGAAATCTTGAAATTTGGTATACATGACGAACTGCGCGTATTACTATAATAATAATTACAGTATTTGACTTTATGAATAATTGCACGACTATGAAGTCAAATATTTGAGTAGAAAATTAAAATATTTTACTCACTGAGCACTGCAGTGGCGGCCGGCAATCAAAAATTTTGGTGAAGGACTCTTATATTAAATTATTCCACAGAAATTAAATTATTTTTTAATATTTGGATTTTCTCTTAGTGTTGGAGACACATTTCGACCATTATGCTAGAAATGGGTGATCACATAGGGAGGTCGGCAGGATGGCTGTAGTATATTCGTCATTGAATTGGAAGTAATTTTATTTATGATGTTGAAGATCCATCTTGTTTCCACTAATATGTAATATAAACTTAAAAAAACCACTTTTAAATGGAAATTAACTCACGTTATGGCGTGACGGCCGTTTCGCTCTGTTGTCTAGAGCATCGTCAGACAACCCACAGTACACTGACTTAAGGTATGAGTTTGAGGGTTATGTATGTTGGAATGGTGCTGGGGTGGGGGGATGAGTAGGCGGGAGGTTTGAAATTGGGATTATTTTGTCAAATAGAGTGTGTGAGAAGAAGTTAATTTGATCATTTTAAATGTTGTCAGGTTCCTGCTTTGCATGTTTCTAAATCTCATATTGTTCTAAAACATTGAGTTTATGGCTTTTGTGAGTGAAGTGTAGTGTGTCTAAATTAGTATCAATGTCTGTATAACTGTGGCCTGTTGAAATGATGTGTTCAGCAAAAGTGGAATGTGTGTTTGGGTGTGAGATGGCTCTTGTGTCTTTGAATCTAGTGGTGAATGTCCTGCCAGTTTGTCCTATATAGAACTTGTTGCAGTCATCACATTTCAATTTGTAAATTCCATATCTGTTGTACTTGTTTTGAGATGTTGTCTGAAAATGCAGGTGTTTTTTGAGTGAATTATTTGTTCTGTAAGCTATTTTATGAGTTTCCTGAATGAAGCTGCTATTTTATGAGTTTTTTTTTGTTGAGGTAGGTAAGTGTGATGAATGTATGGGGGTTGTCATTCTGTTTGTTGCTGGTGTGAGTGATTGGTTTTGTTGATATTCTGTGCAGTAGTTTGTCTATTATAGTGTGTGTTTGTAACCATTCTGTTGTGCTATGTATTTTATAGTATTCAATTCTGTAACGTAGGTGGTAGAAGTAATCACAAACTCATTGTAATTGATGAAATACATTTTATTAAAAGAACGAATAGCGTAAGTAAACTCATTACATCATGAAAATTCAATCGACAATAGAGACATAGTACAGTAGGCGTTGTCTCTCTGGTGTGGCACAGTCTTGCCAACTGCATAAAATAAAACTAAAATTCATGTTGTACAAGGATATATGACACCTCCCCCCGTAATGAAACCTAGGGTGAATACCTTTCAGAAGGTTTTCTGAACCTAACAGGTCTAGCCTGTGGCGTATGGTAAATATAGTATCTGTCACAATCGGTAATTTTGTAGAAACTGGCGTTGAATGTAAAACATTCTTGAAAGAATTAGAAAAGAAAGTAGAATCATCAACATCATTGCTTGTAATAGCTTTCGATTGTTAAGAAAGTACTGTTGATTTAGGCACAATTACATCAGTATCATAATGAACATTAGGTATATCAGTTGAAAAATCCTTTAAATTAATTTTACAATCCTTCATTTGATTAGCATGTCTCCTAATAGAAAGATTATCATCAGTAATGATATTGTACATAGAAGAACCAATTTTATCAGCTACAATACCTGTATTCCATTTACCCTTATTATTGTAAATTCGGTACATAACTCTATCATTGATATTGAAACATTTATCTTTAACTGTCTGTTTTTGCATTTCCTTTCTTTGAGTATCTAACACTTTGTCAGTAATATTGGGTAGCATCAAATCTAGTCTAGTTCGAATATTTCTTTTCATGAGTAAATTACATGGACTTTCACCAGTAGTAGCATGTGGTGCTTTTCTGTAGTTCATTAAAAAATTATTTAATTTGAACCGTAAAGTAGAATTTACAATCATACCTTCGCAACATTCAATTAATCCTGACTTCAGTTTGTACAAAACGTTCTGCCTGACCATTGGATGCAGGAAAGAAAGGAGCACTGGTAATATGCTTTATACCATTATTAGTACAAAAGGTTTGAAATTCACTAGAGGTAAACTGAGTACCATTATCTGATACTAGTGTAACTGGTAAACCAAATCTAGCAAAACATTCACGCAAATTTTCAACTGTTTCTTTGCTTGAAAGAGTTTTCATTATGTAAGTTTCAACCCACTTACTGTAACTATCAACAATTATTAACAGCCATAATCCTGGAGAAGGATTAGCGAAATCTATATGTAATCTTTGCCATGGTCCTGAAGGAAATTGCCATGGATGTAAATTCACATTAGACTGTTGTCTAGAATGACGCACACAATGTATACAATTCTTTGTAACAAGCTCAATATCAGAATCAATATTTGGCCAATAGACATATAACTTCGTGCAAGGCCTTTCATTTTTACAATTCCTAAGTGTCCTTGGTGTAGTTCCTCAAGTACTTTAGATTGTAAAGATTTTGGAATCATAACTTGTAAGCCTTTCATAATACAACCTTGTTCAACTGAATATTCAGCAATATTGTTTGTATTTTCACCATTTTCAGTACCTAAAATTTGTCGAAGTAATTTACACATATCTGGATCTTTTCTAGTTTCATGAGCTATTTGTTCCCTTGTAACCGGTAAAATATTAATTTGATTCATTTGTACAATTTGAACCTCATCAATAGTATTGTCATTAACCATTTCCATAGGAAATCTTGAGCAAAAATCAGCATTCATATGTTCAGTGGTCTTACGGTATTGTATGGTGTAATCAAAACCTTGTAAAAATAATGAATAATGTAATAAACGTGTAGCGCTGATGGATGGAGTAGCAGCATGAGCATTTAAGATGCTTTGTAATGGTTTGTGGTCAGTCAGTAAAGTAAAGTGACGACCAAACAAGTAATTGAAAAATTTCTTAACTCCCCAATAAATTGACAATGCTTCCTTGTCTATCTGGGAATAATTTCGCTCAGCTGCAGTGAGACATCTACTAGCAAAAATTATGGGCCTTTCCACACCTTTTTCATCTAAACATGAAAGAACCGCACCAATAGCATATTTACTAGCATCAGTAGCAACAATTATAGGTTTAGTGACATCAAAATCCGCAAGAGTAAGTTTTGTTTCAATATCTTTCTTAATTGTTTGAAATGCAGTTTCACACTCTTGTGACCACGAAAAAACAACATTTTTCCTGAGTAAGTTGTATAAAGGTGAGAGAGAATTAGCCATGCCCTGTATAAACCTTGAGTAATATGTAACAAACCCTAGAAAAGATTTCAACTCTGATACATTTGTAGGACGTTTTGCATTCTTAACAACTGCAATCTTATCATCAGTTTTATGTATGCAATCTTTGTCAATTTTAAACCCTAAATAAGTAATTTCAGATTTCAGTACTTCACATTTTTCCCATTTAAGTCTAATACCATTTTCACGGCACATACTAAAAAACATATTTTAAAACAAAAAAAGAAACCGACTTCAGTGAAATGATTAAATACTCATGTACTAAAAAGTTTAAAATAAAGTATTTACTTTAAACTGAGAAAATTTTAAATTTCATACAAGTATTGTATTTATTAAATTATCTTTATTTAATTTAAATCATGGTCTACTCTCTTAAGATCTACTCATTCGATTTTACACATGCATAGAATTTTGGATATACCTATAGTCTTGGATGTAAACAAATATTTTTAAAAATTGTGAGTTTATAAAGCTTATTATAGTGTACAAGAGTTCCTTTCACATCAAAATTGACTATCTCCTCAACTAAATGATATAGTAATTATGGTAACTAGTGTTTAAGATTGTATAATTGTTAATCTGACTTGTCTTATACTCCTTAACCGGAGTCTCCAAGACGCTAATCTAATTTTCAACAAAATAGGAAAAACAATATTTACCAGTCACTTAACAAATAATCTCAGATTAGATACAGTATATCTAATTACTTTCGCCAACTGTTTACTTAGCTAGCCTGAAATTAAACCTGAATTATTAAATTTAACACTTTTAAATAGAGGTTCTAGAAATTACTGAATGAGTAAACTGATAGCATCAATCTTCCGCCATCTTTATTTCTGTAGCGAAGCTATATTATTTTAAGTTCAAATTGTTCTCCATGTTCATTTTTCTCCATTTTAATAAATAAATAAATAGATAAGATTTTATTGTTAGCGGGCCGATAAGCACAAGACAACGTCAAAACATATTTTTAAATATACTAAAACAGTAGGTTACAAAGTTGAGTGCCATTTAAGCACTGTCAATCGCAATAATAAAATTTTCGATTGCAACAGTGAACACTAAACTTAATTATTACGGTAGACTATGATCAATTTTCTCGTCAAAATGTTACATAATAAAACATATTTTAAAACAAAAAAAGAAACCGACTTCAGTGAAATGATTAAATACTCACATACTAAAAAGTTTAAAATAAAGTATTTACTTTAAACTGAGAAATTTTTTAATTTCATACAAGTAATCTTTTGAAGTCGGCGCCAAATATTTTATGAAGTTGATAAGAAATTCTATCTAATATCAAAACTAACAATGTATTTTTTTGGAGGATGAAGCCCACATAGGTCTGAGACCTTTGCATGGGTAATGAATTGGATGATGGAGATTGTTGAGTTGGACCTACAGTTTTAGGTGGGTTCCGAACCACCGGGAAGTGATTGATAAGAGATTCTATCTAATATCAAAACTAACACTGTATTCCAATTAAATATGTGATTTACACTCACTTTTACTGAAATACATAGTAATTGATAAAAAATTCGATCTAATATCAAAACTAACACTGTATTTCAATTAAATGTGATTTACACTCACTTTTACTGAAATACAGTGAAAGTTTTGACAGGGGTGCCCACCCCCCCTAAGCCTCATGACGCACCCCCCCCCTAAATTTAGCAACAAACCCCCTCCCCCCCCATAAATAATTAGGCCCCCCCCAAAAAATGCGAAAAAATCCCCCCGTATTCTTTCTAAAACTAAAAGAAGATTTTTATAACTATTGAAAAAATTCAAACCCAGTCGATAATATACAAAATGTATGTATATTTCTTGAGATTCTTTACATAGGTACAGATCGTTTCACGGTGCTTGGCGTCTCGCTGGTGGCAGGGGAGGCAGTGTGAGAGAGACAGAAAGTCTTTCCCACCACGCTTCCCCTCCAGCCGGTCCGTCAAGTACAGTCACGTCCAATACAGTCAACTGCTGGACTGTAGCGGTAGCGAATGGTGCTGGCGGCCGGCGCTGAATAAAACTGTCATCTAACCATATTTATTATATAAACCTATATTTTTGGGGTTGTAGTATGTGGCAGAACAAAAACACGACTCATATTCTTTCACTCAAATTCTAATTACATACTTTTATCATACTTTTTACTATGTCTGACACAGAAACATCAAGTACTCCAAACAACCGTTTACGTAAAGTAATTGTAGCCAAGCTACATGGTATATAATATACGTAATTTTTTTTGTAAAATTATCAAAAAAAGAATTTCGGGACAGTGTAAATTTTGAACAAGTTTTGAAACTAACTTCACAGAGGCTACAAATATTAGTGATAGGGTAGTATTGTATGTAATATTTTTATGCTTTATATGTGTTTGTGGCTGTGCGATAGGTTTTTGGTGATGATTCTTTTTTGGAGTTTTTTATATTAGCGATTATTAATGCATTAAAATGTTATCTTTTTTAACTGTTCCATTCTGTGTCATTCAACAGTTGGGTTCTTCAAAATAAATTTTAAAAAGTACAGAAAAGTTTAGATTATTCTTTTTAAAACTAATTTTTCAATCATTATATAAAATAGGCGATGTATTTTTAGTCTCTGATGTGTCTTAGTTATAAGAAAATTATCAGAAGTTCAAAGTCAATCCTAGGGGATATAAACATCGTCAAAAAAAACCCGAAATTTCAATTTTGAGCGCCCATATTTCATTGAATATTTTTTACAATTTTTCATAGCCGCAATACATGACATTTTAATACCTTAATAATTGCCAATACAAAAGCTACGAAAAATAATTCCAAAGACCTATCGCACAGCCTTAAAACATAATTGTAATCCTAGTAATATTTGTGAATGTCACACGCTTAAATAAAGCAATTCACACTAAAGGAGAATAGTTATAAATCAATAACTCGTGAAGTAATTGTCGTACAAACATGGGACTTGGACTGAATTCTTCTTTGTAATGTGGCGAATAGATTAATTACTGATGGATGGCGTATAATGTTTTAATTATTAAAATGCAACAAGTAGAAGAAATAATCAGAAATTTGTCGTGAACATAGTGGAGACGGCAGCGAGCGGTATTAGGGAATATTTGAACTTGACTGTACCTCGAGGCAGCAGGTACAGTAGTGGGTGAAGGCGCTCAGTGCGCATGCTCCATCAAGGCGCCATGCACCGTGAACGGATCTGTAACATTTTTTTGTAAAGGTAAAACAGAAATATCAATGAAATGAATATATGAACTTCTGCTCAATAAACTTAATTGCAAAATAGCTAAATAAGAATTTGAACCTAAATGGTTTTTAAACAATAAAATATTATTACAAATACACAATGTTCAATAAAAATGAAATAACTATGAGTTTATGTTCGGTGTACCAATTAGATTAAGGTTAAATAATTCTACAAAGTTGTTCCTTTAAAGGAAGTGAAAACAATGAGTTAATAACTTCATTTGTAAAACACAAAAATTCAAAATACTAAGTCATTTATTGGACAGTAGTTAAACAACAGGTTATTTACTTAGTGTAGTATCTTGGGAGAATTTATGTATGGATGAAGTACATAAAAGGCACACATTTCATGTATAGTTATTTACAACACACAATCGAAAGAAGTGTCTTTCAAAAACAAAATAAAGACATAGTTATGAAAAATTACTGAATTTTTAGTATTTAGTAAGTTTTTCAAAAGCAGTTCTTACTTATTAGTAAGTAGTTATCGTAAAATACATGAAAAACATCAACAGTTTGAAGACAAACATTTTAAATTTGTAGACTGTGACCATCTACAAGTTAGCTAGGCACCTTCTAAGTTTTTTTTTTTTTTTTTTTTTTTTTTGAGGATGAAGCCCACATGGGTCTGAGACCTGTGCGTGGGTAATGAGTTGGATGATGGTGATTGATGAGTTGGACCTACAGTTTTAGGTGGGTTCCGAACCACCGGGAAGTGATTTTCAGCAGAGAACATTGTCTTTTTTGCTGGCCAATCTAATCGGTCACCGTTACAAACAGGACCTACGAGAACGCAGCTTATCTATCTGATTGAACAGATACCTGCTACGGCTCGCGGCTATCACTTCCCTCTAAAATCTATTGTTAAATCTATCTCTCTAAACCCCACATAGAAGTTTTTGGGATGAGGAAACAGAAAACCTTTCAATTATTTCTTCGTTAGAAATAGACTCAAGTACATCTGCACAAGTTCCTGCACAAATCCTAAACATTATTATTTTAGCTAATTCATATTCAATTGTATAATAATAATTATTATTATTATAAATATATTTTCATTAATTGACATTCTATCTGGTGACTTCTTAGTATATTTTTTAATGTTGTCACGTTAAACACGGTTTCAATCAACTTTACGACCCCCCCCCCCCAAAAAAAGTTTTTTGGAACCCCCCCCCCCCCCCCAAGAATTTCAATGACGCAGTCTGCGTCATAGCCCCCCCCCCCTGTGGGCACCCCTGAGTTAGGAGACCAAGTCTCTTGAACAACGGCCTACATGAATCTAATCTATTTACTCTTTTTATACACCTAACCGCTTTCTTTTGGATCTTAAACACCCTATCAAGATTTTGTTTTGATGAATTACCCCATACTAAGATAGCATACCTAATATGTGACAGTACTAGCCCATGGTAAGCTGTTAAAAGTAAATTTTTGTCATTCAATCTAGAGGGAACTCAGGACAAATACCCCAGATGAAATTTTACAACATATTTTCTCAATTTATGGAGCCCAGGTCAATCGTCTATCCTACAAAACTCCTAGAAATGCAATAGCTCCTTCCTGGTCTAATTGATTTTCGTTTACAAACACGTTTATAGCCCTATCTTCATTTAAATTATGTTTGTTTTTGAATTGAAGGTATTGGCATTTTTTACTATTTATAGTTAATTTCAACTGATTTAAAAATTGGACAATGGACTGCACACCTATATGGGCACTTATTTCTAAATTATCTAGAATGGAATTGCTGAAAATGAGTGATGTATCATCAGCAAATAAGAGGGCTCTACCACTAATTAATTCTTTAGGTAAACGGTTGACATATAACAAAAAAAGCAATGGACCTAGTATTGACCCCTGAGGCACTCCAGCTTGCACCTCTAATTTATTAGATTTATTCTTTACTATACTATTACCAACTACTGTAGTTAGTTCTACACATTGTTTTCTCCCAATAAGATATGATTCAAACCATTTCAGTTCAACCCCATTTACACCTACATTTTGCAGTATTTCCAATAAAGTTCTATGATTAACACAATCAAATGCCTTTGACAGATCTAAGAAGATTGCAGTAGCTTTATCACCTGAATCTATTATATCTATTAGTTTTTCAACTAGAGAAACTATGGCTGTCTTTGTTGATCTCCATTTCTTGAAGCCATGCTGTTCATCACAGATAAAGTTAGCTTCTTGAAGGTGCAGAAGTAACCTATTTAGAACTACTCTTTCAAAAATTTTACTTATTACATTTAAAATACTAATGGGCCTATAGTTTTCCACCTTTTCTCTATCACCACTTTTGAAGATTGGCAAGATCTTCCCCTCTTTTAAGTTATCTGGAAAAACACCTTGTTCTAATGAATGATTGATCAGAAGAATCAAAGGGTCTAACAATTGATCTTTACATTCTTTCAGAATTTTACTGGATACCCCATCCATTCCTACAGTTTTTTTATTATTTAAACTATCAATGATATTTGACAAAACATAAAGTAATAGCAATTAAAGGAATTCGAAATTAATGAATTCTGTTTATGTATATTTGTCAGTTTATTCAATTGTCAGTCACTTCAAACTAACTTGTGAGATACGAGCCGATATGGCCAAGTTGAAAATGAATGCTCCTGTGCAGAAAGGTCTCCATGGTCTAGTGGTTAAGGCGCTCAACCAGCAATTGAGAGTTCCGTGGTTCGATTCCCGGTGGTGACTAATATTTTTGTACAGTAGCATTCATCGATTCCCATCAGCTTTTCAATGCTGTTGTCAATATCCGCCATTGCGGAAGTCTTCAGTATAAAGTAATAGCAATTAAAGGAATTCGAAATTAATGAATTCTGTTTATATTTGACAACTCGTCTTGGCATACTGGGTGGAATTTTAATTCGTTCTGAATCCCCTCAGTATTCCTCATGTTTGCATCACTAATACCTGTATTAAGAGATTTTTGAAGATCCTTAGCAACCAGTTGATAATAGGCCTATCTGTTAAAGAAATTACAAATGTCTACACTATCATCAATATATTTGTTATTTTCGTTACTTATTCTGGGGACACTAGTATAAGCATCTACATGAGCTACTTGCCTATTTTTGTTTATTACATCCCACACTGCTGTGTTAAAGTACACACTATTATTCAAAATTTCAGCTGTTTTCTTACATTTCGCTCTTTTCACTTCTCTTGTATAATTTTTCTTTAGAGCTTTGTAATTATCTTCACTTAACATATTTCTAGATAGTTTGAATTCATCATATATCTTATGTGTATTTTATATCTTTGACACTGGATAATTACAAACCTAAGCTTTGAAAAACCTGTACTGACTTTTTATGGTGGGGAGACCCTTGCCTTTTATGGGCAGTTCCAACTTGCCATTCAGTCATGTTATAGTGGCGGCACGTGCTATAAGTTCAAAGGGCGGAAGAACCCCATTCAGTTTGATATAATCATTTTTTTCTTTGTAGTGGCGAAGGTGATATTGTGGAAGGTACCCATAATGAATAATAAGACGAAATTGTCACAACCACATTTATTAATACTTAGAGAAACTAGTTTCAGTTGTTACACCATTATCGATCTCAATCATACATGATTGAGACCAAATCTCATATGATTGAGATTGATAATGGTGTAACAACCGAAACTAGTTTCTTTAAGTTTTAATAAATGTGGTTGTGACAATTTTGTCTTATTATTCATTGATATAATCATATTATAATAACCTGAGTTTTTATTTTGAATTATTCCATAATGCAAGAACATTTTTTTTCTAAGTTTTACATTGTTGTTTTGGTCATGGTTTGGTTTTGTTTTGGAGAGTAACACTCTCCTTGGCCCTTTCTGTAAGGGTGACCAATTGGATTGGCCAGCAAAAATGACTCTGTTCTCTGCTGTAAAATCACTTCCCGGTAGTTTGGAACTCACCTAAAATTGTAGGTTCACTATGTTTTCAATAACATGACTCAAGCGGCAAGTTGGAAAACTACCATAAGGGTATCACACCAATAAAACACATACACATTTACTTTTTTACCTATGATATTTTGTCAGGTTCAAATTGTTGGTTTCTGAGTGGTGACAGAAAATACATATGAAAGTACCTTTGCTGTGATATTGTAATTATTTTATGTTAAATTATTTTAAACTTTAGCCTTGCTTCCTCAGAATAATAATATGACAGGCAACTATGAGGTTCAACCTCCAAGCTAAAATTTCAGGAACCGCCACTGGTTATGAGGACATTGTGATCCGTTTTAGCAAGGTGACACTAACCAATACCATTCGATTTGCAATCACCCTTCAGAATGAACCACATTACAGATTATTTTTGATCTAAATTACAAACAAAACAGATTTGTCTCACAAAACAAATTATTGAGTAAACCTTGCAGTGAATTTGTGCAAGTGAGCGAGTGGTGGTTTCGGTTCTAGTAAAAACAACAATTTTTAAAAAGTATGAAGTACCATCAGCTCCACTGTGCAAGCACCCTTAAGCCGCGTCTCCACCAACCGAACATGTCTGCCGAACATTGTTGGCGAATACAAAAAACGGGCAAACATTAAACATATGGGTCACCGAATTTGTTCGTGAGTTCAACTGAGATGTTCGGTCTGTGAGCGAACAGTGACGACCAACAAAAGGTTCCCGCCACACCGATCATAATGTTCGAGAAGGCGTCCACACCAAACCAACTCCAAAAAATGTTCGGCGACATCAGCTGATTCCAGCGAACACTGTTCGCCGAGCATGTTCGGTTGGTGGAGACGCGGCTTTAAACCGCGTCTCCACCAACCGAACATGTCTGCCGAACATTGTTGGCGAATACAAAAAACGGGCAAACATTAAACATATGGGTCACCGAACATGTTCGTGAGTTCAATTGAAATGTTCGTTCTGTGAGCGAACAGTGACGAGCAACAACAGGTTCCCGTCAATAACCCCACCACATCGATCATAATGTTCGAGAAGGCGTCCACACCAAACCAACTCCAAAAAATGTTCAGCGACATCAGCTGATTCCAGCGAACACTGTTCGCCGAGCATGTTCGGTTGGTGGAGACGCAGCTTTAGGCTGTGTCCTAGCTGGCGCGTCTAGTGCGAGCGACCGCTGCTCGCCAAATATAAAGCAAGGTAAATGGCATCATATGTACGAGCTGACGCGTTTTCAGTCGTGCGTCTAGACAAAAATTCGCTCAAATGTTTCAAAACTTGCGAGCGTTGCGTACAAATGATGCGAGTGACAATTAATTCATCGTGAATGCGACTAGATCATACTGGATCATACTTCGTCTAGTTCTGCCGCGCGTCTGAAAATAAAACATGCTCTATTTTCAGTCGTTCGCAAACAGCTGTACTGTAGCCTACACAGTCGTGTTAACAGAATAATTCATGTTGTTCTTACTCGTTTTGTGAAACAAGACTTTAAAAGAAGCCTAAATATGTGAATGACATTAGTCATTAATCAAGTGGGATAAAGTGTCTAATTTATTTTGTCAATTTTTTTGAAAAAGTCCTCTCTAAAACGACATTTAAAGTTATTCTAAGCATTAGTTCTTCTAATTTAACCTATCAACCCATGTTATGTGTCAAAGTAAAGTTTACCTAGTTCCTGTGTTATTGTCAATCTGGACCCTACTTGAAACTTCAATTCTCCTATATTTGATCCCACACTGCTCCTGATTGGGGTACCATACAGCACTGAAGGCTTCTTGAAAATATTTTTCAAAAAGAGGTTTGGAGGATACTCCCCCAGACTCATTTCAAAAAATAATTCCTAAAATCCACAATTTTTAACGATTTTAGACACCTTCGACTAGGCTTACCATATTTTTCCAACCCCAATCCCGGTATTTTTCCAGGGAGTAAAAAAGAAGTATGAAATATGTTGAACAAGCTTGTTTTGGATGTATTTCTTTTCTACAAGGATGCATTTACCAATATTAAGTGCTTGTTTGTATTAAATAATAATAATAATTATTATTATTATAATAATATCATCTTTTTTTAAACAAAATCAATCTATTTTCTATTGACTAAATACAAAAATAATTATTTTAATACTATATCAATCCTATCAGAATGAGACTATTCAGATAATTAAATTCAATCATTCATTCTATTAATTAATTACAAATAAAATTGATTTTTTATTTAGCTAAAAATCAAGAACAAGAAAGGGAAGTTTGTGAAATTTTTTTGTAAATATTATAATTCTGTAAAAAATAATTAAATAAAATTTTTAGAAGAAATCACTTTTCCCAATAACACTTTGTTACCTTTGATTTTTTCAAAAAAGTCAACACGACAGTTATTATTTCAACATTAATTTTTATATTGAGCAGCTCTCTCATAAATTCCAAGGACAAATAACCTTCCCCTTTCAGCTGACCAAACATTCCCATAACTGAGAACACCCGCTCTACAGGCGCTGATGTACCTCGTAAGCACATCTCAAATTCCACCAGCTTGAGAATATTTTTGTACACAAAACTACTGCATTTAGATATAGTTTGACATACTTCTTGACATTTTTCTACTTTTTGAACTTCCTTTCTTCAGGCAAAGATACCCATTTAAGCTTCAATTTATTGATGGTCAATTATTGCAGGTCAATGTTTGCTCATCAAACGTGTTTTATTGAAAACTCCGAAATACAATTTGAACGGCAACCACTGTTATTTTCATAGCATTTTAGAAACTGAAACTCAAGTTGAAGTTTTTTCAGTAAACGAACACGTATGTTTTCTTTTTGGACCCATTGCAAGGCCAAAAAAAAACTAAAACACCAATTAAATTATTGAGATTGAATTCCAGCTGTCTTGAGTAGGCTCCAGTATGTATGACACATTGTTTATCGCTAAAGATTGTCTACATTGCTTGTTTACATTATTGTTCAGTCGCTAATGAAAATCAAGCAATGAAAGCTATCAATATTAACAATGCTAGCGAACTTATGGAGAAACATTACAATATAGACATTTTTATTTAAAAAAATAGAGAAATTTTTCCCTGTTTCACCATCGTCGCTACTAAAAATCCCAGAGATAAATCAATCCCGGAATTTTTCCTGGAGACACACGTGAATCCCGGAGAAATGGAAAGCCAAACTTTGACTCTTTTGCCAATGAAAATGGCTTACAAGGCCTGCTTAAAATAAAGAATTTATTTTGCCTGAGGGGGGGGACTATTCCCCTGATCTCTGTACAACTAGATATTTCAAAGTAGGCCTAGTGCTTTATAGCAAGAGGGAACAATGCAACTTACTCGAGCTCATGTTTGGTACTGAATTTAGACGCAACATTACACAATAGTTTAGTCGCAACGAAGAAGATTAATCGCAACGCTCATCAGCACGGCACTGCCTGGTCGCACGCTAGAAATATGATGCGACTTGAATTCGTAGACATCGCTCGCTCGCACTAGACGCGCCAGTTAGGACACAGCCAATGTTAATGAACCAATGTTGAGGTGTCCTTAAATCAAGGGAGACTTGAGTGAATGCATTTCAAGGCGACCTTGAGTTAAGATTGGTTCATAAATACATGCCTTGGTCGCCCAAGATCAGAAAATATGGAGGGTGCTTTGTTTCGGTTGTAATTGGTGGTATGAATAAAGTTGAGTACGCGCTCATGAGTTGAGAGTCTGTTGAGTAACTCATGTTTTCCAAGATTTGGAGCACTGGCTCGAGCCTCCTCACCCATAGACCACATAACGGGCGAGACTGCTTTTGAGAACTACCCATCAGAAATACAATTACTTGCAAGTTACTAGTGAAACGTGCAGTTCGGCATGGATACCAAATTTCAAGCTATGATCTACTTATAAACACAATTCAATTCATATAATCTCACAAATGATAGCCTCAGAATTTTATTTATGCTATTCTGGATCACAATATTCCAAAATTCAGCCATTTAAAAGCCTGGGTTGATTATTGAGAAGAAAAAACCTCTAAAAATGTTTAAACCAATAGATACACAGTACGCGTCTAGTTATGGAATAACTGCTAGTGTATAATAATAATAAAAATAATATATCACAATATAAAACATCCATTTACTAAATAAATGTGTAGGTAGCATTGGAAATAAAATAATGGAAAAATAGAACAAATAATGATAGAATCGAGAATATTTTTAACAAAGTAAATTTAGATTAATCAGCGGAAACCTTAATGTTATCAGTCAGCTTATAGGTACATTTACACTTAACTTTACACACAAATTATCATAATCGTTTCCACTTGATGCAAATTAATAAAAAAAAAAATTAGGCAAGACAGTGAATTTACAACAAAGCTTCGAAACTCGTGAAATCTGCTAGAAAGTGTGGTAATAGTCCGGAAAGATTGGCTGAGTTCATGGGAGCATTACCGATTACCGGTGCACCGGAAACTAAAGCGTCTCATTGGTCTATTCAAATTCAAAAACGTCTCAACTTCAATGAATTCAAATAGACCAATCACACGCCTTAGTTTCCGGTGCAGGTTCCCATGAACTCGGAAGAAAATCATTTAAATCTTTCATTAAATTATTGTAGTGACTCCTGTTAAGATTGGTTCAGTTTATGGGAACCTTTTCATTTACCGGTAAATGTTACCATTGGCGTCTGATTGGCCTATTTAAATTTTTCAACGTCTATGAATTTGAATAGACCAATCAGACGCAACCGTTAACATTTACCGGCTAGCGGTAAAGCTCCTAAGAACTCAACCAATGATCGAGCACCTGGGTGTTTTACCAGTAACTGTGTGATGGTCTAAAGACCATAGATGATTAATAATTTGAATTGACCAACCAGACGCCACCGGTAACATTAACAAGGAACTCAACCAATAATCAAGAACTTTTTAGTCGGTCCTCCAATTAATATTAATTATTAGTAAACTTTGTAAAATACTCGAACCCCCGGCTTATTAACAATTTAGGAGCATTGAAGTCATATCTGGAGTGATAACTGCTCTCTGATAGCATAGAGTTCAGTCACGAACGCTCGGGACCGCACTTGCAAGGGTAACCGGCAAAAATTAAAAAGACGTTGCTTTATTATCACTTACCTGGTGGTTCGGAACCGAAATGAAACTGTAGGTCCATCCATGACATCATTATCATTACCCAAGCACAAGTCTCAGACTCATGTGGGCATCATCAGCATAAAAAACTTAAAATGATGAGCTACAGATGAAATTCTTGATCAAGAAATTCAGATGGAAGGCTATGTTCACACCATGTAACAAAATTATATACCACGTTGTACAACTTTTCACACGGAAATTTAGTTTCTAAAACCAATCTTTTGATTTTATATTTATAGCGATATTTTTCTATGTTCCTAAAAATGTCATATTTAATAAAGTTATTATATGACATTGTTCCACATTGTTTCATAATCTATACGCACCTTTTTGATGAATGTTACCATTTTTTAACATCTTAATGTTAATATTTGATTATTTCAAGCACAATATTACTACTATTTACTGATACTTCATCATGTTTGGCAGCCGCAGTGGTGTAATCGATTTGGGCGTCCAGGTTTGATTCCCGTTCAGCCTCTCACATTCTGTGTTATTATAAACCTCATCACCAAAACAAAAGTCTCAGACTCATGTGGGCATGGAAAAAGTAGTAAATAGTTACAATAGCACAGTAAATACTTATGATTAACATGGTGAGATTTTAATATAGAATTGATATTTATGGTAGGACCGACTTAACTGTTCTTGATAATTGCTAACAGGAGTTTCAAATGATTTCATCCAACACAATCTTTCTAAACTGTTTCGAAAAACGTTAGTTAATTCAGCTATATTTGTGCTTAAAACATCATCAATAACAACGATAATAATTCATACACGAATATAAAAAATTGGCGAGTAAAATATAATATATTTACAATAGCTGAGCCGTCACAATAAATTATTTAAAACTGTATAATTAGTACACGAATTTCAATATATTCATGCATGCTCAAACTATAGCTTTTGCTTTCAAGAAGTATGGACCAAATTTTGCAAGTAATAGTTCATAACAATATTACCAATATTCTATCACTGTTACTGAATTGATGCATCATCATCGTCATCTATTCAACCATATGGTAATTACATTTATGAATAGTTGACAATTGAATAACTTAACAGATACTGTTTCTAGTTGCTGCAATTGTTTTTCATTATCGTACAATGTTGGGCGCCATTTATGTATGTCCTTATTTATCCGATATTATAAAACACCTAAATTTCAACCAACAGTTGTTGCACAATCATTATCCATGCAGCTGGAACAATGAATTTAATTTACAGTTGACACTCTATATTACAATATTTTACCAGACACATATTGGAAATCGCCACTAAATTCACACATAAAAAAGAATATGTTCAACAAAAGTGATCAACTAACGTTTGAGAAATAAAATAATGACGATATTCATCCAATAGGGTTATATTAAGAGTCAGTGGGATGGCTAAACGTCTAGCCATCCTTTCTCTCAAAGAATAGTGTCCATTTTAATCCATTTAGTTTTTTTCTGTGATGTGCCAGATGAGAGGTAGTTTCTAATAGCGCAAAAATTTGACACAGTTTTATAATACACAATAGATACACGCATGCGCACTCACGGACTGCGATTTGTTCATTATCCCCCCTCACTTCACAACACACCACCTTCCCCAAAATAGCATGTACCAGTCATGAGCATTCCCTCTAGCCATCCTCTTTAGGGGGTGTGAACCATCCTGTAACAACAGATTATTGATTAACTCACAGATTGATATTGTGGAACTCCATAATACAAATTAAAACGATTAATATTTCCACTTGTTTGATTGAGCACTGAACTGGTAAAGAAGTAAATGTGTATGTGTTTTATTGGTGTGATACCCTTACAGTAGTTTTCCACCTCGCCGCTTGAGCCATGTTATTGGAAACATGGTGGACCTACAATCTTAGGTGGGTTCCAAACCACCAGAAGTGATTTTACAGCAGAGTATTTTTTGCTGGGCCATCCAATCAGTCGCCCTTACAGAGATGGCACAGGACAGCATTGCTTAACTTATTCGATTGAAAAGATACCTGCTATGGCTCACTGCTATCACTGGACGGTTTTGCGGCCTCACTAATCACTTTTATAACAGTACTACTGAATAATAATAATAATAATCATCATCATCATCATCTGGCATCTTGGCAAATCAATTGGAAATATTGATAATCAAAGATTGACTTATTGTAACTGGACTATACAGTTTGCATTCTATAATATTATTTAAAAAATAATTCAAATTAAAAAAAATAAAAATAAACAAACAAAAATAGAAATAAAAGTAATAAAATTATTCAATTTCCCTCTGGAGAGTGAAATAGTATATAGTCAGTTACAATAGTCCATCTTTGATTATCGATATTTCCAATTGTTTTGTCAAGATGCCAGATTATTATTATTCAGTAATGTTGAAAATATGACATAGTGAGGCCACGAAACCTGTCCAGTGGTCAGTTAAATTCGTGGAATTGACCTCGTTTCATATAATTGAATTATTACAATTATAAAACTTTCACTTCATGTGCTCAATATTCATTTATTTATTGAGACCAAATTACAATGAAATGCAAAGATGCCTAAAGCTGATTTATTCACAAATGTTGACTAGGCTACATTATCCAAAACTTAGCTATGAAGTTAGCTAACAAAAACATTACATTCACCGAAAAATTTCACTCAAATGAAAATATTTTTCCAGCACCAACCCACTGGGCCACGGCCACTCCTTTATACAGTTTGAAGAGATTCATACAATGATTTATCTTTCTTTTGCCCCTATATGTAATGAAATGATTTAGAATCAACTCATTTTAGTTCAATATATGATCTACTTAAAATTAATAACTGATATAAAAATGACATGAATGTGAAGTTATCAAAAACCATCAAAGTGTTTCAGATGGTATATTATGCCACAATACAACCAACTCATTTCTCTGATCAAAATAAAGAAAAAACTCATTATAAACATAGATCTGTTAAACATAGAATACTAAAATCTACTTCAAACTTTAAAAACCTGTTTTACAGCCATTTTTTAATATTTTGTAAAATATCTCTGTACTTGCAGTAGCTATAACTTGTAAGATAGTTTATTAAATTTTTTAGCTCGTTTTACGTAACACCTATTCAATTTACTACCTTAATAAGAACCTAGCACTTTTTGATTGAGTAAATTGATAAATATAGCTGCCATCTTTATTTATGCAACAAAGTGTTTCCAGACCCATTTTTATGTAAAGTGCGACCTAATCATCCGAGCTTAACAGTTACTGCATGACACCTAGCAGAGTGTGGTAATTTTGCAAGGGTGATAAATAGTATATTATGTTACAAGTGCGGGAAATGGTGTTTAACATACGAGTATGATAAGTTAACGCATGAGACGAAGTCGAGTGCGGTATTATCATACGAGTATGGTAAACATCTTCCCGGAAGAGTTGTGTACAAAATTTTTCGTCATATTAGTCTAAAATATACAAAGAGATAAACTTTGAGCATGTACAACAAGCATCATCAAACATAAACTCAAAATCCATCACAGCAGTGAAATACTAAAAATTCTTCTGAGATCAGCTGTTTTTCCAAAATTCTGAATTGGCTTGAATGCGGTAATATCCATTAATTACCGCACTGAAAAAGGATGTAATCAGCTAATGTAATGAAAATCAGCTGTTCTTTCTGTAAACAGACATTTACCGCCACGACTCAATGCTCGGAAAAGTGGTGAATATGTACGAGTATGACAAAAAAAGCTTTACACACGAAATTGCATACAACATTTTTCCTACAACTGCACTTTTAAATTTCCATGCAATAACTGTATGTAAATGATCATTTCCATACCATTTCCCTTTTGTTGAGGGTATGAAAATTCACTGACAACCAATTAGTGTTGCTAACCATACGATAATTATCGATTTGTACATTTGTTTTCGATTTGTACATCTGGCTTCGTTCGATCAGCCCTTTTGTATGATAATTTCAAGAAAATCTCATTCCAAAAAATCATTTTTTAAAACAATAAAAAGATAGTTATTTTATATTAAAACTGTATAATTTTGGATGTCGGGTTTTTCATTTTCGTTGATAATATTGTAGAAAGGAAGGTTGGCAAAACTGATTACACAGCTGAGCCTAAAGGTAGATTACTCCATAGTAAACAGCTGTTTTATGATTAGTTTTTAGCATGTAAACTAATTCTTTTTTGGCAGTTGAAGGAAAAAGAACTTTTGTCTTCATTTTGATGAGAGGTACGAATTTGTGTAGTTTGGTAGATTTCTCCTGAAACACTAAAATGTGGTTTGATAAATTTTGTTGTCACTACTAGCAACAAAAAAATAAACAAAATTAGTGATCTCACCATTTTTTTCGTGTATCTGTACTAAGGATTTGAAAGACTGCTGTGCCTTAGCCAAGCTGTACTGTCCCTGGAATAAGAAATAATAACAATTGAAAGATAAACGACATAACGAACACAAGATTAAAAATATAATGTTAGAAATTCAATTGGCTAAATTAATTAAAAATTATATTGCAAGTAAATTATCCAAGAGGTACAAGCTACTAATAGAAACAAAATTCAATTTCAACTGGATGTTGACTGGAAAGTGGAGGTAATCATCTTCCAAGATATATAAATTGAGGCCATTTCCGGAAGAAGGCCTATGTGCACTTTTACCAATTATCGTTTCAAATGAGCTGCCATATTGTTTTTCACAAACCTACAAAGTTTCAAAGCAATATCCCTAAAGCTGAGCTCTATGCTAATTTTGTCCATTGATTCAAATTATTTGAATAATAAATAATGGGTGATTAAGAAATGACACAACCTGAGATCAAATAGCGGAAGTCATGCATGGTGTGGATTTTGTGTGCCCCCATCGATACTTTTTTATTGCGGATGATGCCCACATGAGTCTGGAGACTTGTGCGTGGGTAATGAGGTGAATGATGAGAAAACATCAATGGGATTCGAACCCTTATCTTTGGGTATACGTTTATTTAACAGGTTGCCAAATAATTTAAGGGATCTGAACCTGTATGACTTCAAAGGGAAGGTATCCAAATGGCTTGTTTTAAATCATTTTTATCATGTAAAGGAGTATCTATGTGTACCCACTTCTGACATAGACTAGTTTGTTTAGCGCACTTGTCATGAAGCCTTATCCTATGTCAGACAGGGTTTTTTTGTGTTTTGCCTGTGTTTTACTGGTGAGTGAGTAGTTTAAGGAAGTAACTTATTGACGCGATCATATGCATAGGAATGCCCACAGATCAAGTTTATATCTATCTATCTCAGACAAGCGCTCCAACCAACTAGGCTACCAGAGCCGGCATGAACTTGAGCAGCATTCAATTGAATGTCAACTATCTGAGACAATTGGAATGTACTAGTCGAGCATCAGTTTAGTCACAGCAGCCGTTTCATTCAATTGTGTCAGATCTATATATTTTTTTCAAGATGATTCTATTCTTGAGATCCTTGGAACTTATCCTATCTGGTGCTTTTCTATGCATTACGAAGTTTATAACAAAATTCTTATAAAAAATAATTGAGTGACTTGAAACTCAAAAAAAAAAAGAATATTCAAAAGATTATTTCAAGTAGAGTAGCCAAGAAAATTTTAAGGAAAGTTGCTAAAAATGTCCGGAAATTAGTTCAATTTTTTTTTAAAGTTACAGGTCTACAAATCCAACATCTAACTCGCTAATATTAGAAAATATTTAATTTTAATCATGTGATATATGAATATGTCATATATTATACACCGTTTTAATCATGTGATATATGAATATGTCATATATTATATCACGTTTTGTTTCTTTATATTTGTATTTAGTAAATTTTTTCTCAATTCCTTCAAGTTTGCTTGTGGATTACTCTATTTAGAATTTTTTATTTATGTTAAGGAGGAAGTTTTGGGTATATTGTCTGTTGCCTCTTAAGAATGTTTGTATCAAATATATATATAGGATATAAAAGTACAAATAAAAATATGTACATAGAATTACTAAAATTGAATTCATAATTTTCAAGTCTAGTGAAAAATTGATGATTTATATTGATATTGAATCTACTTATAATATTGTGATGTGAATTTTAGTTTACCTGATTGAGTAGTTTAGGAGTGCCGAACTGTATCCGAGCCTTGCCCTTGACCAACGTGGCCGCTATCTGCATTATAACCGCTTCCACCGTGTAGGCTGAGCTCCAGCCTTGCTTAGTTAATAGCTCCATGCAAATAGCTCCACCAATCTGCAAATAAGAAAACCAATCACCATATAATGCATTAAAAACGCAGTTCAAAATTGCACCTTAGGGCCGTATTTATGAACTTGACTTGAAGCGTTCTTATATAAGTATGACTTGGAAAGGCTCTATTACATTTAACGTGGTCACAAGCTACCCGAAACTCGAATCGTAATTTCAGACACTAACAAACATAAATTAACATAGATGAGAGTAATTTATTTTTTCAAATCACCTAACACAAAATAATTTTCCTGCAACTGCTCGTAAAGTTGTTCTTACCGTACTGAAAACTAATTGTAAAATACCTCTTTACTGCTCAGCAAGCGGTAAAGTACTTTACACTCGCCAGCTGTTTTCTTTACGCTTCTGTTTTGATTTTGATGTCTTCTCATTGGTGGATCATGCAATCCGTGAAACTCTCATAACCTCAACAATGGCGCACGCTTACCAAATCCGCGCATGGTCTGTGATTTTACAAACTACAAGCTTTTATTGTGTTGCAATCCAGAACTTCAGTTGTAGGAAATAGTTATTTATGTATTAAGAGCGGGAAGTGCGACTTTATCGCTTGAGCCAAAACATTTACTGCACGACACATAGTGGAGCGCAGTAATTTTGCGAGAGCGATAAAGAAGCTTCACGCGCGAATTGCATACAATATTTTTCCTAAAACTGCAGTTCTGGATTCCAACACAATAAAAGCTTGTAGTTTGTAACAGCACAGTAAATGTTTTGGCTCAAGCAATAAAGTCACACTTCACACTCTTAATACATAAATAACTATTAATCACATAAAGCTAGTATGAAAAAACAAATTCAACGCCACCCTTGAGAAACCTGTGATCTTTTTAATAAACATGAATATAATCTGAACAAAAATGTAAAGATAATGCGCCGTATGTAAACTTTCAGTCAATATAACGTAATTATTAGTACGCCAATATCTTTTATTAATATGTTCTGTTTTCGAATTTCAAAAAATAATGGAAGATTGATTTAGTGTAGTGAGTGCTATCTAACAGCAGACCAGGATGGAATTTATTTATTTGTTTCCAGCATAATATTACAAAAACATTACAAATAAAAAGAAAAAGAAAAATAACTAATACATTATTGTGTAAAAATCATAATATTAATGAAACAACACTCACATGGACCTGCTGGTCTGTTTGTGAGTTGTTTGAGTTCGTTTAACATTTCACGAGTATTGAGAAAAAAAAATATAATAATAATAAAATTTATCCGTCAATTACAAAATAATGGAAGAAAAAAACAATTTCTTAACACACACACGCATTCATACAAAGGGAGGGGAACATCCACTCTCTCACGCACCCACACACACCATCACAAAAAAACACTAATTACCTGTTAGCTGTTGAAAAATATTTTAGGTGTACATAGATTTTATCATCTGACAACAGTCTGTATCACAGAGGGTAGATAACCACGCCTGCAATATTCTCTTCTGACTAATTCTTGGAGGAACATTTCGAAGGATCACGTGTGTTAAATATGATACGTTTCTATCTATGGTGATTGGTCACGTGGCGAGCGTGGTGTTTATATGATCGTGATGTTCAACTACGAGCTCTCAAAACTGTGCTTGGATGGGTGACTGTGCTTCAAGAACTTAATGTTATAAGACTTATTATCATTTACTTGGTGGGTCGGAGCCCACCTAGAATAGTATGTCCACCATAACATGGCTCAAACAGCGAGGTGGAACTACCAGTAAGGGTCTCCCCACCAATATAAGCCATACAATTATTATTATTATTTATTAACAGCAGAACAAAGAACTGCACGTTTTCTCCAGTTAGCTTCATCCTAGACGTTCCATCTTTATCTCAGGTGAAAAGAAAAATTTATAGGTTAGGAATAGATTTATGTATAAAGAAAATGAAAATAGTTTTAATAGGTAAAATATACAGTGACATTTTATTTTTATGAGCCGATGCTATACTAAAAAATGAAGCCAAAAGATGATAAAACATAATCTCAAAAACGGCTTCAAGATAGCTAAGAACGGATTTGAGATACCGATTTTAAGAAAGTCTTGACTTTTGAGTTAAGGAGAACTTCAAATGAGGTTCTTAAATACGAAGTAAAGTAGAAACGTTGATAACACTAGGCAAGTTTACAAGCTGACAAGTCAGATTACTAGCCGACGGCTTCAAGATAACCCTCTGCCTTGCTTGGCTAAGAACTGATTTGAGATACCAATTTCAAGAAAGTCTTGGTAAAAGAACTTCAAACGAGGTTTTTAAATATGAAGTAGAAGCGTTGATTATATTGGTTGAGTTTACTAGCTGACAAGTCAGGTTACTAGTCGACCCAGCTGCCCCAGCCATATTTATGTAGTGTAAATTAGTGTTGTTTAATGTAAATTATTTATCAGGAGTCAGGCCTTTGTTGGGGGAGCTGGATTGACTTTAGGGTCGTATTTATGAACGTTTCTGATCAAAGCACGACTTGGATAAGTCATACTTAGCGACAATTGGTTGATGACGTGCCAACCCAGCTCTCTAAACAAAGACCTGAGTCCTGATAAATAATTGAACATTAATAGTCACTGTAATATATTAATAGAACATTAAAGACACTGTTCTCTGCTGAAAATCACTTCCCGGTGGTTCGGAACCCACCTAAAACTGTAGGTCCAACTCATAAATCACCATCATCCAACTCATACCCACGCACAGGTCTCAGACCTATGTGGGCTTCATCCTCAGGAAAAAAAAAAAAAAAAAATAGTCCAGTAATTTTAGGAAATTAAAAAAAAAAGATACAAGCAAGAAACTTGGCACATATGTACTACTTGGCATGCTGAATAACATACTAAATGTCGTCGGCGATAAAAGTTGTGCTACAGCCGCCATCTTGGAAAATTGCGGCCAAATTTCAGTTTTTCCTAATTTTCTCGAAAACTATCCACCGCATCGAAAAAAGTTTGAAATAACAAATGTATTTAGATTAATATCTACAACTTTTGTTCTTTGCATTTTTTCGATATCTTCAACCCTTACGCCATAAAATTAAAAATCAAGTCACCTGTTATGAAATTTCCTCAAACATAAAATTTGACTCATGATTTCTCATTGAAATCAATAGTTGAAATGGCAAAATTTCTCACCAAATCGACAAACCATGATAGGTAGCTCATTTTTATGATGGTAGACCAAGGTTTTTATCACTCTCGAATTGTACAACCCTTTATCTCTCACCAAACCAACCCTGATGGTTCATTATGAATAGGATGGAAAATGATAAATTTAAATTTTTCAGTGAAGGAAACTGTCACATGACCGCCATATTGGAAAATGGCGGGTAATCTAATTTTCTTGTTTACTTGAAAACTATTGCTCAGATTGGAAAAAAGTATAAATAAAAAATGATCCTTACACAAAGATCTAAAACTTTTGTCTACACTTTCTTACATATTATAACTTTTTTGATATTTCCAACCCTTGAGTTGTAAAATGATCACAAAAAGATTTTAATGTTTCCAATCACAAGACTAATGGGTGAAGTAGAAAATGTGTGGCTAGTGTTGATTAGGTGGGAGGGGGTGAATCTTGAAATATGATGTAATTCTTATAATAAAATCAGAAAAAGTTTTATATCACCCTCTCATCCTTATAAGTTTCTTGGCTTTGCTATCAGAGGGTCCTTGTGTAGGGGGCTAAAAACCACCCCAAGTCTACAAGATTCATGTTACAAGATTCACCCCCACCCACCATAACAACACTAGCCACACATTTCCTACTTGACCCACCCGCTGTCACGCGAAATTTTTAGCGATGCAATTTGCATTGAAACCATTAATATTGTTGAAAAACTTTTGTAGAACATTCCAATGAAATAGTTGATTTTGCTGAGAATTCCAAGTTTAGTCTTGTGAATGGAAACATTAAAATCTTTTTGAGATCATTTTACAACTCAAGGGTTGGAAATATCAGAAAAGTGATAATATATGACAATGTGTAAACAAAAGTTTTAGATCTTCGAGTAAGGATTATTTTTTATTTATACTTTTTCCCAATCTGAGCAATAGTTTTCAAGTAAACAAGAAAATTAGATTTTATCTGCACATTTTCCAATATGGCGTTCATGTGACAGTTTCCTTCACTGAAAAACTTAAATTTATCATTTGTCATCCTATTCATAATGAATCATCATGATATTTCCATTTCAATTGCAAACAATTGGTTGTAAATCATAAGATGAATTTCTACCTTGGAAGCTAGGGTTGGTTTGGTGAGAGATAAAGGGTTGTACAATTCTAAAGTAATAAATACCTTGGTCTACCATCATAAAAATGAGCTACCTACCATGGTATTGATTTGGTGAGAATTTTGCCATGACAACTATTGATTTCAATGAGAAATCATGAGTTAAACTTTGAGGAAATTTCGAAAAAGGTGACTTAATTTTAAATTTTATGGCATAAGGGTTAAAGATATTGAAAAAATGCAAAGAACAAAAGTTGTAGATACTGATCTAAAAATCATTTGTTATTTGAAACCTTTTCGATGCGGTAGATAGTTTTCAAGAAAATTAGGAAAAACTGAAATATGGCCGCCATTTTCCAAGATGGCGGCTGAAGCACATCTTTTATCGCCGAAAACGTTTAGTATGTTATTTAGCATGCCAAGTAGTACATATGTGCCAAGTTTCTTGCTTGTTACATTTTTTTTTTTAGGGCCAATTTTGATCTAAAATTACTGGACTATAATAATTTACACTTAACAACTCTATAATAATTATTACACAACAATATAAGAATTAACAGAACATAAATGTTGCAGGGACAACTGGTTCGGCTTATAACCTCACTTTACAGCTCATAGACTCACCTAGTATAAGCAATGATGCAACTTAAGTTCGTATATAATTATAATCCTTACTTGAAGACAAGTCATGCTTAAAATCGGTATCTCAAATCCGTTCTTAGCCGGGATAAGTGCAGAGCTGACTTGAAGCCGTTCTTAGATTGTTGTGTTGTAACTTATCATATTTTGGCTTCATTTTTTAGTTTAGTATTGGCTCATAAATATAAAATCATCATATTAAATTTTTGCACCATTGCAATGTAATTGCAAGAATTCTTCTTCTACAAATTACAAAAGTTATTTGGTCTGCTGACAGATACTGCACTCACGATACTGCATCAAAATACTATCATTTTTTTTCAAATTTGAAAACAGAAAATAAAATTTTAAAAATATTGGTATGGTAATAATTATGTAACAGTAACTATAAATTGAAAAGCAGTTCAGTATCTTTTATCTTTTTTATCTAATCAATTTTAGGTTAGCTTGTGACCAAGTTCAATGTGGTCACAAGCTAACCTAAAATTGAATAGATAAAAAAGATAAAAGATACTGAACTGCTTGTTAATTTATAGTTACTGTTACATAATAGACATAATAGAGCCTTTCCAAGTCGTCCTTAGATGAACGTAAGTCACGTTCATAAATGCGGCCCTTGGTGTTACAGCTACTTGAGTAGAAAACAGAGGGAGTTTTAAATGAGATGAGATGTGTGAATTCTGAATATTTACCAGAACATAGCCGCCAGAAATGATGGGATGTACGACGCGGACAAAGGGCGGTTCGAACGGATAGGTCTCTTTGAAGAGCATGTTGAGCAGAATGGAGTCTTTGCCCTCCTTCTCCTTCAACAGGACGAGATCGTTGTGCAGCTGCGAGTCGGGATCGACACTCATCAGCCGAATGTTCCACTCATAGAGACTGTCGCTGACCAGCTCTATGCTGTAAATGCCCTTCTTAAATGTGTCCGATCTGCACAAAATAATAGTATATTACGTTACAAGTGCGGGAAATGGTGTTTAACATACGAGTATGATAAGTTAACGGACAAGACGAAGTCGAGTGCAGTATTATCATACAAGTATGGTAAACATCTTCCCGGATGAGTTACATACGATATTTTTCGTCATACAAGTCTAAAATAGCAGATAAGTTGAAATAAGAAACTATAAATCATGTTATACAAACATAACCTCAACACGCCAAATCACAGCAACTCAAGGTGAAATGGGCAATAATGGTTCTAGATCAGCTGATCTAGCTTTCGACAAAATGGTTTTTCAGTGAAATTGTTGCCAGTAGCCACCCATAAGCATGTGGGAATAATCATTTGATGATTTTTACCACACAGTGTACGGTAATAATCATCAAATGACATCAGCTGTTTTTGATTTCTGTAAACAGCTGTTTACCAGATTGATTCCTTGACTGGTGAACAGTCCATAACCTACAAGTATGACGAAAAGCATTTTTATTAGATGAAGTCTTGGTTTCCAACTACGCGGATTCGGACAAAACGAACAGAGAATAAATCAAATCAAATCATTTTATTGCCATCGACAAATAATACAGACAAAAAATTTAAAACCTCCAAAATAAAAGAAATATTAAAACAACAAAAAAGCCAGTAAATGAAAAAATAACAATAGCAAAGTTGAAATAAATTTAAAAAAAATACATATATAGGAGAATATAATTATTACAGGCGTTGCTAGAAAAAGCTAAAAAGCTTGAGCGCCAGCAACGAGTCAATATAAATAGCAAACTTATTAATCGCTTTGAGTGGCTCGCGTGTGAAAAAGAGAAAAAGCAAGTTACAAATTGTAACTTTAAGAATTTTTCTTAATAAAAGTAGGAAGATTGAGAATAGAAAAGTAAAACAGAAGAGAAAAGAGAAGAAATGAATGTTATTAGTCTGGAATAATATTAGAGTAAATAATTATGATTGAGAAGAAGGGAAAGTTATAATCAGTTTTATGATTTTAATTATTGATTATTATTATTTTTTAATACAAGAGAAGTGAAAAGAAAATGCATAGTAAATATAATAGAAAGAATTTAAGCCATGATCATGAAAAGAAGCAGAGAAATATTAAAGGAATGATAATATATCCTAAAAATATAAGCTAATAAGTGAAATACTAATATAATATATAAGTATGTAGTATCACGGTTTACTCTAATGTTTCACGAGAAAAAAAAAGAAGTCCGAACATATGGAGAAAACACTTTATCAATAAACATTTTATCTATAAAATAATTCTAATTGTAATATAATAATTATTATTGTAATAAACCGTGATTATTCTCAGTCACTTTACAGTCACTACTATTGTCTCCCACATCACTCAGAAAGGCTCTTCCTAAGCGATGTAGGAGACAACAACAATAACTTATACAATGAATTAAATTCAGAACCAACTTATCCAAGAATGAAATTGACCATCTCATCATCATGTTCCACTATCCACTCATCCAATTTATTCCTCAAACTCCGACTTAATTTATCATAAATGTATTTATGAGGGAGTTTGTTGATCAACTTGGAACATATGTATGACATTTGCCTCCTACAGACATTCAAATCACTTCTTAAGATGTCATATGTTACTATAGTTGAACTGCAGAAACCGTATGAAGTGTATAAACGAGAGGGGAATAGATTTTTATTCGAATTTATGTATTTTATTAAATACAATTGTCTGAGAGTAAGCACGCCTAGCTCTTGGAACAGGAGCCTGCTTGGGTAAAGCCTAGGCTTTCCCAGCGCCGCCCTCAAAATATGCTTTTGGATTATGTAAATTTTGTTGAAGTGCACGTCATGAGCACCACCCCAAGCTGCAATTCCATATTGGAATATGGACTGCGCATAAGCAGAATACACCAGTTTGATAATTTGCAAATTATTAAGCTTATTTATTTTGTGAAATTTGAAAACTAGGTATTTTAGCTTCTGACACATATTTTCTATATGGTGGTCCCATCTCAAATGTTGATCGATAATTATTCCCAAATATTTAGTTTTCGCGACATTTTTCAGCGTTGGGCATTGGCAATTTGCTAAATTTGAGTTGACACATTGAACGCAGTGTATACTTAAATTTTTATGGAATCTGGGTTTACCCGTCTTATTTGCAGAGAACGTCATATAAACACTTTTTTTAAGATTTAGAGTAAGAATGTGCCGGTCAAGCCAAGTCTTAATTTCAACAAGCCCCCGCTCCGCGGATACAAAAGCCCCATCCCAAGTTTCATGAGAAAAAATCAAGGTCGTGTCGTCAGCGAAAGATATAAGGTTACAATTTTTTACATTTAATTTAAGCAAATCATTCAAATAAATAAGAAAAAGAACCGGAGAAAGTACTGTGCCTTGAGGTAAACCAAAATCTGTGAGATCCTTAACTAACACTAGTGTCAAGAATTTGTGAACGGCCTTTCAAGTAATTATAAAACATTTTCAATGGGATTCCACGTATCCCTATTTTTTCAAGTTTATCTAGAAGTATTACGTGTGGGATAGTATCGAATGCCTTTGCCAGGTCGAGAAAAACAGCTATTGATTTAACTTTCTTATTTAAATTTCGGGTTATGATTTGAATAAATTTATTTATGGAATCCTGAGTACTTTTGCCAGCTTGAAATCCAAATTGATTTTGACTTATTAAATTTAATTTATCAAGATATCGGACAAGAAAGTCTCAATTTTATTATTTTTTCCATTACCTTGGCCAAATTGCTCAAAATCGATACAACAGAGTATCCAAGGACGCAACAAATTAAATAACTATTATTATCAGTTGTGCTGATATTCACCATTTAACCAACGTGCGAAATTAACTCTCCACTAACCTTGCCATTCAACTGCTTCAGTTTCTATAAACATCATATAATGCTCCCCAATACGCAAAAATGCACATCTTGAAAAAGAGTTTGCTTCTTCTTGTCCAATAGATCTCATAATATATGTATAAATATTTTCTCTGTTTTTTTTTCAATTTGACGATTTAAAATAGTTTAAGAAAAGATTTCACCAAATTTAAAAAAATTAAAACGTCAGAAGCAATAAAGTTGATAATTGGCCTGAGTATCAGCAATCGTAATGTACAACATTTTAATTTTAAAATGTAAACAACAACAGCTGACAATGTTTTGATTTTCATTGGCCAAAACTAACCTGGAACCTACACTGGAAATCTAGTTCACATCATAATTATTTTAATATTCGACCCGCAAACTCCAAAATTAATAGCGATCTCACTCGGTAAGTTTCAAAAGTCTAAAATCTTTCTTTCAAGCGCTAGAGCACGGACGGACGGACAATGGCACGATTTCAATTAGGCCATGTCGGGTCCTTAACAAGGCAGGAATACACTAGTAGTTGTGTGAACAGTAGACCACCCAAAAATAAGGGTGTTTGCACAGGGGAACATTCTTGATGTACTCAATGACAATCACCATTGCAAAATTATACACAATCATCACACTTGACCCATGATTCAATTCGCGTAGTATATATTTCATGTTTGTTTTTCACAAAAAGTTACTCTGTATCTCATCACCAAGAAGAAGGAGAAGATGAAGGAGAATAAAGGGGCCCAAACACTAGCGAGTCCGACAAGCGAGCCTGACTCGGGAGAAAATCACTAGTTAGTGGGCTGTTTTCTCCCGAGCCGAGCCCAGCCGGACTCGCGCAGGGCTACTGGCGCGGCTCGGCTCGGTCTCGCAAGCTAGTGGATGTCTCCCGAGGAAGAAGGCGATGGAGAAGGAGTAGGAGAAGGTGGAGAAAGAGGAGGTGGAGGAGGGATACGAAAAATGAAAAATACTATAAAACTAAATTTGTAGCAAGGAGAATGAAGAGAAGAAAGAGAAGAAGAGGAAGAAGGAGGAGAAGAAAAAGAGGAAGTAGGAGGAGTTAAAGAAAAAGGAGGAGCAGGCAGAAGTAGAAGAAGGTGAACTAGGTGGAGAAGTAGAAGAAGGCAGAAGTAGAAGAAGGTGAGCTAGGTGGAGAAAGAGGATAAGGCGGAGGAGGGATAAGAAAAAGAGACCATAAAACTAAATTTGTAACTAGGCAATGGAGTTTGACCTGTAAATGTCGCGCAACTCCTTCATGAGGCGATCGGTGGCCTGCACTGAGCCGGACACGGAGCCCTTCAGGTAGTCCTGGCGCTGGTTCTGGCGCAGTCGCTTCAGTGTGGCCAGGTGCTCCGTGTCCATCTCTTCACACTTGTTCTTTGTGACAATGTCGGGCTCCTCCATTTCGAGATGAAGATCATCGTCATCATCATCATCGTCGTCATTTTCATCATCATCGAGATCTGGTGGATCGGAGGGAGGGGTGGGAGGGGCGGCAGGCAGCAGGCCTCCCCCCACTCCCATCCATAGACCCAGCGACAGGCGGTCCAGATCGGCCGGCTCACTAACGCTGTGCAAACGACACAGCTCGCGCACCAGGATCGCCACTTGGTTCATCACCTGATTAACAACAAGAATATATATATTTATATATAATAATAAAGAATAAGTTGAAGAATATCCTAATATATGGACAGATAAGAGGAAAAGACGCCTTAAATTTTATGGTCACATCATGAGGCTTCCAGACCATAAACTAACAAAAACAATTGTAAACTAAGTAGCGTCACTTGTCAATGGAGGAGAATGGATACAAAATGTTAAAAAAGACATAGTAACAAAAATAACCAACAAAGAAATTTACAATAGAAATAACTTCAGAAGTTGGAACAAAATTGAACAGAGAAAATCTGAATTCGCACAAAAAATGAAAAGATGGTGGGTAAACAAGAAGAACAAGTCCAAAAATAGACCATCTTTACTCAGCGTCTTCCACTTTGAGAGCTTTACGTCTAATAATAATAATAATAAAACGCTTTGTTTACATCCGTGTAAAACTACATATAGTTGGTGAAAACCTTAGGTTGCATTACAGTCTATCTCATATGGGAATTTGAGTACGCTGAGATTGTTTTCATTTGTATTTCGTCATTGTATCAAAAGTTGTTGCAGTTGTTTAAATTTATTTTTATATGATCGGACGATCGTGATGATCAGTCACGAGCTCCCGGGACTGCGCTTGGAAGGGTGACCGGAAAAAATTCCATGACGCTATCTGCTTTATTATCACTTTCCTGTCGATTTAAGCACACCTAAAGCTGTAGATCGATCCTTAACATATTACTTATTTAGGCTACTTACTTTTACTTGTCATTCACTCATTACCCACACACAAGTCTGGGACTCATGTGGGCATGAGCATTAGCACAAAATAATCAACAATTAAAGATGTCTTAATCTTACGTGATTATCTCGGCCGGATGTGTTGCTGAGTATCTGAACTGCATTTGTAACACTTGTCTCTTCTGAATCAGCGAACCATACTGGTGGAGTGGAAGGATATGTTTCCTGTAAATTGATAATTAAACAAAATTAATGAATTATTCATAACCTATTTGCATCACCATATTTAATAGAAAATAGATTAGTCACAAGTAGTTCATTGCAGTTGCAATGAAAAATGAGCTGCCAGTGAAATTAGTGCACTCAAGTTTCAAAATTATAGCCACATCGAAACTGATAATTTTTCAAATCAAAACAACTGCATTAAAGATGTGAATATTACTGCTTCGTTAGTAGATTCAACTTATTTCACATTAAATATTGTTGCTTTACAAGTCTCAGCAAATGGCTTGAATGCGGGAAATAGCAGCCACATTATCATCAAAACTTGTGATGAAGTCTACAACGTATAATGTGCAATATGAATAGTCAGAATCTATTTGAAATATATTAAAAAAATAATCTATATTTGAACAGTAAGTTTATTATTCTACGTATACTAAGGAATGGCTAGGAATAAATAGAAGACTGATGTGGAAGTTGATTTTATAAAAGAAAATTTAAAAAAAATGTTTACATTACCGACCAACTTGAATACAAGGTATGGATTATTTGAAAACAAGTCATTAGCTTATGATGAACACAATTAGTGCTGCAACCATTGATGAAGTTATTGTATTTATATTTATTGGCACTTATTAATTCCATCAGTTAGAACAATTAAATGCTTTCAATGCAAGATGCATTACTTAGTGCTAGCCTACCAGCTGACACTTCTTTGTCTTTGAAAAACAACTTGACAGCTAATTACTTTTTCCTTCCAACACAGTAAATTATAACGTCCAAATGCACAATATATAATCATTTTGAATAAATAATATAAGGAAAGTATTTAGCTTACCGTAATGTTGGCGTGTATTTCGTATTTCTTGCCATTTCTTCCGATAAATTTACAATTCAGCTCATCGACACTGGCTGACAAGATTTGAAAACGTTCGTGATTTTTAGGAAAAACTGCTTCCAATGTTTTTATTTCTTGTTTAAGCGTATTTAAACAAGCCATTTGAGTGCGTCAAGCATTTACAAACACAGCTATATATTTTCGAAAAGGCCAGAAAACGAATTAATGAGTTGAAAGTTGAATACAAGTCAACCATAAAATGAAAATGGCGACCAATCCAATGGTGCTGTTCTGTGTGTTGCTGGCTGCTAAAATCCCAGTGTTGATGCCTGACTTGAGCAAAATAATTGTGGGGAACTGGCTCGAAAATACCGTACACATGATATACGTTCGTAGGGCATAGAGGGAGATGTCAGGTACTCTCGACTATCGTTGTTGTCTATATTTTAATTTCAACCAATAGCTTCTAAACTATAAAAACATTCATGTAGTGGGCATACTTTAAAAAAAAAATTATACATGGGAACTCCAATTGGTGAGGTTAGAATATTAGCTTCAGCTCGAACTCTGATAATAATCTTGAAAAACAACCCTAGATCATTTACAGTCATATTACGGCAGTCTATAAAATTTAGAATAAATTAGAACCTTTTTTAATAGGGTTCAAAGTACCGTACGCCCCCACTATTCTATTTGTCTCAGCACGACGGTCACTGGGTTGACCTCTAAACTAAACCCTCAACCACTCTAGACATCTTTACTCTAAACTACAACGCTTCGTTTCATAAGCTTCTAGAGAAACCAGAAAAGTCACCATCCGGGGGGAGTACCAACTGGACAACTAACATCATCAGCGGAACAAGATCAGCAGTTGACCAACTCGCCACTAATAACGTTCGGAATTCATGCGTTTGAACTCGGAACTGTCTGCAAAATCGGTATTAGTATCTACCAGAGATATTATGCTTTATAGGTTGGTAGCATCACTGCGTAATTGTTTTTCCATTGATATATATTAGTATATATAGTATATATTAGTAGTATATATCAATGTTATTTCCGCTAAAATGAAGACATAACCTAAAAAGCAGATGTAAAAGTTCGGTCGGCCATTTTTGTAGTCTTTGCTTCCTCCATTTTTTCCTACAGTTAAGACGATTCGATTTTGTGAAATTGTGAACAGTGAAATTGTGAAATACTTGACAAATCGTTTAATAGCTAGGTAATTATTTATTATCCGAACTTTTCGATTTTTTCAACAATTTTTTTTTTGTGACATCTACACACCCCACGAAGCAATAATCCGTTGAAATTTTTTGGGGGTCGCGTCTCTTTTACCCAAAAATTCAAATTTTCGAAAAAAAATTTTTTTTACGAAAATTTTATTTTTCATTTATAAAATTCATAATTTGCAAACATATTATGAACTCCCAACCATTAAACCATATAAATCAAATTAATAATCACATATCTGAAGAAAACTAAGCTTACTAACCTTTCAATACTTGGTACAAAATTTCCAACAATTGAACAGAAAAACTTCCCGGCAAAATGAATACCAGTCAACCACTGTTGTTGTCGAAATTCCCAGCTCTTCACAAATAAATGTTTGTCGGGGAGGCTTTAGGTGCAAAAGTATTGACACCAAATAGAAATATTTTTCTATTGGGAGTCTACAATTGTCCAAGAACGAGCCCACCCTTGCCGAGCCAGTAAAGCCACAAACCGCAGCCGCCTTCTTCCCAATTCGAATTTTCTTTTGAAAACGAAATTCAAAATTTGATTTATTCACAATCAACTCCGCACCACACTTTAAACATACAGAAATCTTTTCTAAAAACACCATGCCTGAACAAAAATTCAATCACGTCCTTTTCGCCAAGGCGTATATGAATGTATATCTTCCATGTGATCTAACAATAATTGTCGATCTGACCAAACACAAAATCTTTTCATTTCAAAAAAAACATATGTTATCAAACTATGATATTTTTGGATTGAATGGCTACTTGAATAGCTCTAAACCAAACCTATCCTAACCTAGCCTAGTCTGGCAGTGTTACAGTGTGTTCATAGTATTCATACGCGGGAGAAAAATAGTTCCATCAGAAAACTCTAATTTGAATGCCAAATAAGTGTTGCCCCCACAAAATATCAGTGTATTATTACTTACTAGTGTGTTTTGAGTGTGTGGGGAAAAAATTGTTGGAAAAATCGAAAAGTTCAGATACTAAATAAATACCAATAGCTATTGAAATATTATAATTGGTAATTGTGCCGCAGATGTTAGCAAATAAAAAATCACTTGAAACCTTCACCAAATTGTAGTATTATGTCTCCTGATCACAATTATCAAGTTTTTAAGTGTCGGTCTCAATTAAATAATTAATTATTCAATATTAAAAACTCACCTTTTGAACATAAATACGGCTCTGAAAAGCCTTTATAGTACCTTAAGCATAACATCATAGACGAACAGATAGTTAGAGCAATGGAGTGCCATCAAGGATTAGTGCCAATGGATTATATCAGTGCCATCTACATCAGAACATCAATGGAAACTGGAATGGAACTGCATAACCAAACCTTTCGTAACCTGGCTAGATGTGACTGAACCACCTCTGTAAATATTTTAAAGGTTTAAAGGTAAATATTTAAAGGTATTTCAAAGGTGTTTCAGTCACATCTAGCCAGGTTAGGAAAGGTTTGGTTAAGCAGGTCCATTCCAGTTTCCATTCCACTTTGTTTCATTCACGCAGACTACGCTTCTGCGCATGTGCGAAATGTTTGCACATCCAAAAGCCTAAAACTACAGACAACTAAATCTGTTGTTCTGTAATCTGTGCTAAAACCCAGGCTGTGGCTAGCTGGCTACAGGTTATGTATAATTATGTGCGATGCATCAAGTGATGAGATTTTGGAACAAATTGAAAATGCCTTTATTATTAAGTAGATAAATTGCATGAGTAAATAATTAATAAATTAAAATGCAAATTATTGTGTTACAAAGATTCATGCATTCTAAACAATCAATTAAAGTTAATTGCTGAAGTTAGTCATTTTGGGGCTCTGTTCGAAAGGTAGGTTTTCAATATTAAATAATTAATTATTTAATTGAGACCGACACTTAAAAACTTGATAATTGTGATCAGGAGACATAATACTACAATCTGGTGAAGTTTCAAGTGATTTTTTATTTGCTAACATCTGCGGCACAATTACCATATTAAAAACTCACCTATGAACATGAATATGGCTCTGAAAAGCCTTTATCTTATAGTACCTTAAGCATAACATCATAGACGAACAGATAGAGCAATGGAGTGCCATCTACATCAGAACATCAATGGAAACTGGAATGGAACTGCATA
This sequence comes from Conomelus anceps, assembly GCA_948455865.1. Taxonomy (NCBI): domain Eukaryota; kingdom Metazoa; phylum Arthropoda; class Insecta; order Hemiptera; family Delphacidae; genus Conomelus; species Conomelus anceps. The sequence goes on from OX418216.1 coordinate 160,926,804, forward strand.
ACCAAACTTTTCCTAACCTGGCTAGATGTGACTGAACCACCTCTGTAAATATTTAAAAGGTTTAAAGTTAAATATTTAAAGGTATTTTAAAGGTGGTTCAGTCACATCTAGCCAGGTTAGGAAAGGTTTGGTTATGCAGTTCCATTCCAGTTTCCATTCCACTTCGTTCCATTCATGCAGACTACGCTTCTGCGCATGTGCGAAATGTTCATGCAGATTTAAAAGGTCATGGCCCAAAAGCCTAAAACCCAGGCTGTGGCTAGGTTATGTATAATTATGTGCGATGCATCAAGTGATGAGATTTTGGAACAAATTGAAAATGCCTTTATTATTAAGTAGATAAATTGCATGACTAAATAATTAATAAATTAAAATGCAAATTATTGTGTTGCAAAGATTCATGCATTCTAAACACTCAATTAAAGTTAATTGCTGAAGATAGTCATTTTGGGGCTCTGTTCCAAAGGTAGGTTTTCAATATTGAATAATTAATTATTTAATTGAGACCGACACTTAAAAACTTGATAATTGTGATCAGGAGACATAATACTACAATTTGGTGAAGTTTCAAGTGATTTTTTATTTGCTAACATCTGTGGCACAATAACCTTATAATTTTGAAATAAAATGTATTTTCTGTGTAACAATGTTTGTTCAAGTGGTATAAAGGTACCTGCTATCCTAACCTCCCTTTCGTTGTTTTCAATTCAATGTAACAAGCAAATTGATAATAATTTTAATTTATTACAAATTTGATGATGAATGAGAAGTATTTGAAATTTAATTTCCATATGTAGTCCCATGAAATAAAATTGACTAAGAGAATTGATACCGGTAGTCGATATTTGTATCAAAGCATAACCTAACCTATTGATTCTCTCAGTCGATTATTTGACCAGACAACTACATACGAAAGTGCAGCCTTATCGGTTAGGTTAGATTCAGAATAATTTTAATGGAGGCTTATAAACTTCCACAATTTATTCTTTCTTAATTTTTGAAAAAACTCAATGGCATGGCATAAGAAAGAGTTGATAATAATTGTGAATTACACATTGCTGTGATTTCATGAATGTCATTATTGATTTGCACAAAAAAATAGCCTAGGTCTACCAGTAATTTCAAACATCTTTTATACAAACCTTAAAAGTTTCATTATTAATCTATTATTACAAAAATGCATTGATTATGCTACTTTCTAATTGCCACACATGAATTTCAACTCCTAAATTAATTATTGATTAGGATTCAACAATATTGACTACACATAACCTTCAATGATGCGTTATCATCACATTCTATTCTATGCCATCCTATAAACTCTAAAACCCTAAAAATGAAGAGCCAGGTTGAGGAGGCCGTCTCCAATGCGCTGAAAACCGTAATGGAGGAACTTGAAGCTGTGAGGGAGGAAAATAAACTTTTTTTAAGATGAAGATTGCCGAGATTGAGGAGACGATGTTGCTCAAGGTCGACGACCTCAAACAATATGGGAGGCGTCACTGCCTGCGTATATTCAGCATTCCCAAAAAGGAGAGCGAAAACACCGACCAACTGGCTTTGAAGCTCTTCAAGGAAAAGCTAAACGTGAACGTGAAGCTGGAGGAAATCAATCGTTTGCACCGGGTGGGAAAGCGCCAACCTCCCGCAAAAGGAGCAGAGAAGCAGTGTCATCATCCTATCATCATAAGGTTCTGTAGCTACAGAACCAGGTGAGCAGTCTTCAATGTGAAAAAGCGACTGAAAGGTAGTGGCGTGACGATCAAGGAGGATCTGATGGTGCACCGGCTACGCATCCTCAATGTGGCAGCTGACCACTTCGGCCACAGGAACGTCTGGAGCGAGGACGGCCGCATCAAGATCACCGTCACCGAAGGAGGTTCTAAGAAGGTCTTCACCATCGAGCGGCTCTCAGAACTCAAGGAAATGAAGGTGAGCTCTTAATTTCTTGTGCATGCTTCACACGGGTTCTAATAAAATGATGCAGCCTCTTTTCACAATAAAATACAGTGTAATCCAGCTAGTTTGAACCCCTATATTTTATAATTTGAACAACTTATAGAGCATATTTTCCTAACAGTTGAGTCTTCAACAGGGATAATAAATATAACAATTAAACCCATCATTTCTTCATAACATACTTTTTCACATTATTAGCCTATTATTATTATCCCATTAAAGCGTTATACTTTGGATTCCGCCATTAATGTATTAATACATTCCGTTCACCTTTAACTTTGGGTTCATTAATTAAAGTTCTCATTAGGTTCTATCCTCATTCATTTACAAATCAAATTCTTAGAGCAGTACATAGGCCTAATTGTGATCTGATGGAAAAGCTATCCAATATTGTATTATATCCTTGTTGCAGTAGCCTATAATTCCATAATTATTCATAGCCTTTAATTTACTATTTCTGTAATTTTATATAATTTTCTTTGCTAGCTTATAGTAATAATTATTATGATTTTACTGACTCAGTGGAAGAAATTGGTAATAAATTTATTATTAGTAACAATGTTCAATGGACAAAACTAATACTGCCGTCTACTGAAGTCTGTGCTCTTACATCGAACTGTGTAGCCTATTTTCTTTGAAATAATCAGGATTTATGCAGCTACCATACACATTTGAGGATAATTTTATTTCCTGATTTCTTTTAATAAGCTGTTGGGTTACTACTGAAAGTCTTTTACTTTACCTATTACTTGAATCTTTATCATCACCTACCACCCACTCTCTTAAATCCTCTCTCAAATCCCAACTCATTGCATCTCTCTCACTCTTCTTAATTCCTCCCCCTCTCCCTTATCACTCCATAATCTCCACTGTTTCACTCTTTTCCTCTATACTTCCACATTGCCTTATTCACCTGTCCTAATCACTCGCTCTAGCTCTATTACACTGCTGTCTCTCTCTCTTAGTCCGTGCTCAATTAACCCCCCTTTCCATCAACCACTTTTCTCTTTCACTAGAATAGCATCTTAATATATTCTTTACTATGTTCTTCCCAGCTATCCTAGTTCAAACACACATACCCTCACTCTATCTTACTTCTATCAATCTCAGACACTCACAGTCTTTCTCCATGATCTTTCCCCTTATTCCCCATGACTTTTCTTGGTCACTAAATATCTTCCATTCACTCTCTTTTTTATTGTCCATTCACACTCTCTCTCACTCTCTCTCACACACTCTCTCTCTCTCTCTCTCTCTCTCTCTCTCTCTCTCTCTCTATCTATCTATCTATCTATCTATCTATCTATCTATCTATCTATGTATCTCTACATCCATTTATCTCTATCTCCAACTTTCTCTAGGTTTTCCTCCTCTTACTTATCCCTTCTATTTCATTGTACTCATTATCTTCATTCCAATAGATGAATTAATAATACCAAAAAACAAAAACTTTTTCCTTGTCTTTTGGCTGTTGTTTCTGCTCGCCTTTTTCTCATGTTTCAGTTGCACTGGTCTCCGCTGCTTCATCAGAACATGCCCATTCCCTTTCACTGACAGATCACTTCTGATCGTCACCAGGCTGCATCATAGGCCTACCTGCTGGAGCTCGCCATCTTTCAATCTGTGTACATATTTGTGAATACAAAATCAAACTCTTTCATATTATAAGCACTTACGGACTTTGAACTGTTGACACAACTGTTGTAATGCACCTTGCTATTCAAGTGTTTTCTTTTTTTCATTTAGGTTAAGTCATCCTAGTTTTAGTTTTCATGTCACACTCATGCTTTGCTCTGTGGTTGGGTTGATGTCAGTCTGCAATTCCTCTGATGCATCCCACTGATGACCTAGCTCACTCGGCCTCACCTCACAATAGATCCAACAATGGCCTTATATTGTCTGACAGGCTTTGGCCTTATAAAAAATTCTTTAAAGCAGCTCATCTCAATGTCCAATCGCTTAGGTGCCACATTGACGAGCTCAGAGCCATTTTTTGTTTTCAAAACTTCAATATTATTGGAATTTCCGAATCTTTTCTGAAACCAAGCATATCATCCACTCAAGTCTCACTACCAGGTTACACTCTATTTCGTAATGATAGACTGAATAAAGCATGTGGGGGTGTAGCAGTCTATATTCAGGATGGTATAAAGACTAGAATATTAGCTACAGTACATCGGAACAAGAATATTCAGCCAGACCTGAGTTCATGTTACTTGAATTGGCTCTTTCTAGTTCAGATAAATTACTTGTTGGAATCTGTTATCGCCCTCCAAAAATAGGTCACTTCACGGATTTTGAGAATGCTTTGCTTTCTTTCATGCCTAATTATAGCCGCATTTTAGTAATGGGAGATATGATTACCGACCTAAACATCACTAACCATAACTTTGACTATCACCAACTTACAACAATCTTTCAATGCCTTAACCTGACTATTTTGCCTCTTGAACCGACTCACCATACAATCGTATCTGATACATTAATAGACCTTCTTATTGTCAGAGATCCCGATGAGGTTTTACACTCAGGTCAAACCTCAGTTCCAGCTATTTCTGCACATGACTTGATCTACTGTGTACTTTCTTACAAACCACCAAAACCAGCTCAAAAATTCATTAAGTTCAGGGACTTTAAACATTTTGATGAAATTGCTTTTATTATTGATGTAGCTCAGACTCCATGGCATCAGATTGAGGATTTATCTTCAGTTGATGAAATGGTGGAGACTCTTGAAGACTGGATTCTAAAGATCTATGATAAGCATGCACCTACTGTGACAAGAAGAATAAATAGTAAATGACGTGTTCCTTGGATGGCTGACAATATATTACAGTTAATGGCACAAAGGGATTCAACTCACAGGAAAGCTAAGAGAACAGGTGACTTGGACACTTTGAATGAATATCGACATCTAAGAAATAAAGTTAAACAAGAGTTACGTAACTCAAAAATTAGGCACTTGAACTCATTCATGACAGACAATAGACATAACTCGACATCACTATGGCGTGGAATTAAAGAATTCGGTTTTGGTAAGCAGAAATCAAATACTCCTATCAACTTACCACTGGATGATGTAAATGAATATTTTATTTCACATTCAGCTCAACGTGACGAATCAGTCATCAAAAATCACATCAATAACCTGAACAATCAGTTTATTAACTCAAGTATTCCATTAGCTTCTCAATTCCATTTTCATCCAATCTCAGAACATGAAGCTCTTGAAGCATTTCAGCACATTCACAGGAATGCTACTGGAGCAGACAAAATTCCTATTAAACTTATCAAGAAAATATTATTTGCTGTTTTACCTATTATCATTTCCATTTTCAACGCATCTCTTCAAAGTGGAAGTTTCCCCAAAAATTGGAAGTATGCTTTGGTTCGTCCATTAAATAAAGTTGCTTCTCCCAATAAAGTTGAAGATTTTAGGCCTATCAGCATTCTGCCAGCATTATCTAAAGTTCTTGAGAGACTTGTCCATTCACAGATAGTTGAATTCCTTGAGAAGAACAGTAAGTTACATAACTTTCAATCTGGGTTTAGAAAATCTCATTCAACTGAAACGGCTCTATTGCATGTCACTGAAGATATCAGGTTGGCTATGGACCAAAGAAAATGTACTATTTTGAGTATTTGATTTCTCTAAAGTGTTTGACACTGTTGATCATAAGGTTTTACTCAATAAATTAGCTCTTCTTGGCTTCAGTCTTGAAACCTTGGTATGGTTCCAATCTTATCTCACAGGTAGAAAACAATGTGTCACTGATTCTGATAACAGATCACAATGGAAAAATGTAATACATGGTGTTCCACAAGGCTCTATCCTAGGCCCCCTCCTTTTCACCCTGTATGCAAATGACCTTTCCTCTGTTATTGAGTTTTCAAGTTTTCACACTTATGCAGATGACCTACAAATTTACTCCAGTTGTCCTAAATCAAAAATCAATGAAACGGTTGACAAGATGAACAAAGATATCGAACTTATTGTTGAATGGACTAAAAAAAATGGTCTCAAACTCAATCCTGTAAAAACGCAACCTATAATCATTGGTTATTCACGCTTGATTGGCAGTATTGATTTGAACCTTATTCATGAAATCACCATCGATGGCAATGTAATACCATACTGTAGTTCAGTTAAAAACTTAGCTATAATCATATCATGAACCAAACACTTGACTGGTCAGGAAAAGTTATTAAAACATGTAAAAAGGTTTTTTCAGCTATGCATTCTTTAAAGAGAATGCAAGATATCCATCCTCAAAGTATCAGATTATTACTTGTTAAATCTCTTATTTTTCCACATTTCATCATCATCATCATCCTTGGCTCTACAATCCAAAGCGGATCTTGGCCTCCTCCAACAGTTGCCTCCATTCTACTCGGTCCATGGCAGTGCGCTTCCGATTTCTGATCCCAACAATTCTTGAATCCTGAACAATTGCATCCATCCATCTCAATCTTGGTCTACCAGGAGGTCTTCTACCTTCCATGTTGCAATCCATTATCTTTTTAGGTGGATAAGAATCATTAGCTCTTGCAACATGGCCTGCCCACCTGAGCCTACCTACTCGGATGAGAGCCAACACATCATTTCATGTACTGTAATTCTGTAATGAATGACATGACCATCACTCTAAATGATCGACTGCAATGCAGTCAGAACTATTGTCTTCGATTTGTTTACTCTCTCCAACATCATGAAAGAATCACTCAATCCCATGTACTAAGCTCAACACTCAAACTACCTGATCAGAGATTATTCAGAATAGTCAATCTTGTCAAAGATATTCTTAAATTTGGTAAACCAAACTATTTTAAAAATGATTTCAAATTCGTGTCTGAAGGCAGAAGGAATGATGCTTTGCACACCAGAACAGGATACCAAATCATTGTACAACCATTTATACTAAATCATTTGTTGTAAGTGCCTTTCGTGCTTGGAACGTACTTCCTAACTTCATTAGGTGCCTTGAGAGTCGAGTGGGCTTTACCTCGTCATAGAAAAAATACCTTATGGAGAAAATGACTGCATCCATCCAGCCCTAGAGCAACTGCATGACAATAAAATCTAGAAATATCAATCTTAAAATTATCCATTAACTTTGTAAATAATATGCCTTTATTGTAGTCTATAGCATACTGGAAACACGATTCAACATTCACCTCAATACATTAAGAAAATCATTATCTTTAATTACCATCCCATCTTCTCCCACCATCATTCATATCATCTTCATAATCATTCTATATATATTTATTTATATTTTAATCATCTTTTGTCAATCTAAATTATCTAAATTAGCAATTCATAATGTAATATAACAATACAATTTGAAGTCAATTGAATTAACTTAATACTTTGCTGAATTTAAAAATAACGAAACCAAATGTTCTTAAGGTTAAGTGCTTGAATGGACGAATATTTGTCCAAACTTTGCCTTTTCATGTAAATGCATCACTTAGAATTTCATTTCATTAGCTTTACCCATTAGATCACTTTTAATATTTCCAACAAAATGTAAATAGTATCAAACAGGTCTACTTTCTATGTGATGTTAAAATATTGTATGTATGCGCACATTAGAAAAAAGTTGTAAATTTACCATGAATAAAGTAATCTAATCTAATCTAATAAACTGAGGAAAACAGTGTTGAATTATATTCCATGAGACAAAAATCAAGTAATAGACTACTCAATATTATTTATTGATTATTATGAGAGGTATTGATAACTAAATTTTCATAACAGCCAATGTTACAATATTACAAATTTCAATTTATGACTGAAACTTGATACAATGAATATGGTACCAATGTTGATCATTTTGAAATGATAAATACTAAATTATTATTTAAAAATGATTGAGAAATGAATTGATTAAATGTAAAATAAAACAGGATTCTTCTAAATAATCGTCAAAAGAAAGATTACTGAACTTAAATCAAAACGAAAAGAATAACATCAGCCATAACAAATACATAAAACAGGTGATAGCTTGGCCCAGCAGCCTCGATCACATACAAATCAGTGTTTTTTGAAAGGGCATCATCAACATTTTTTCACATTTTTACTTGTATACGGTTTTATGATCTCTGCATATAGAGCTATGTTTTTGTATTGAAAAGGCGTATGTGCAAGCATTCTTTCCATGTTAAAATCCAATTAGAAATATTCGAGTTTCTTTGAAAGGGCGGGCGTGCATCACCTACACCCTATCAAAAAAAAATCTGTAACAGCTGATGAGTTGTTAGCAGCAATGGCTGGCTGTTCGGTTGGCTTGACACTGCTAAACCTAACCTAAGCATCCTGTTAGCAGTTTGGTTTTGTTGGAGCCTTCTGTTCAAGTATTGTTTAAAGATTATAATGGAAGAAGAGTTAAGAGTTGTACCTAGTCCCAGAAAAAAAAAGGGTGTAATTTTAGAATACCGGCGACAGCCGGTTTTCTGAAATTTCTTTTTTTAATAGATTTGTTATATTGCTCTGATGGTAAAACAGTGAAAAATTTTTGGTGCTCAACAATAGTTATTAATAAAATTGATTTAAAGTTTACTAACCTCATTTCATAATTCCTTTGAATAGCTTTGAATAAAAATCATATATTTTTCGTGTAAAATAAAAAACAACAACTTTACGATGGTCGCGTGCCATGAACAAAGAGGTTAATTATAATTTGTATAGGCAATTAATTTGTGTTGTTATCAGCATTGGCGAAACGAGGTAGGGGGGTTATTGGGGACGTAGTCTGCGTGAATGGAACAAAGTGGAATGGAAACTGGAACGGAACTGCATAACCAAACCTTTCCTAACCTGGCTAGATGTGACTGAACCACCTCTGTTCACTAGGTCGGTCAAAATGACAGTCGTACAAATGGTGTCCTCACGATAAAATGGTACATTGCGTTTCAACGACAAATTTACAGAAGTGGTTCAGTCACATCTAGCCAGGTTAGGAAAGGTTTGGTTATGCAGTTCCATTCCAGTTTCCATTCCACTTCGTTCCATTCACTTCGCTTCTGCGCGAAATGTCTAATTTCTTGTCGAAAATAGCAAAGCTAACCTCAAAATGTAAGTATTTTGAATCCATTTTATTAATAAACTATTGTAGAGCACCAAAAAATTTTCACTGTTTTATCATCAGAGCAACATAACAAATCTATTAAAAAAAGAAATTTCAGAAAACCGGCTGTCGCCGGTATTCTAAAATTACACCAAAAAAAGTAAGTGACCCTGCTTCATATAGAGGCAACAAAATAAAAGAAGCAAGGAAACAGGGAAGATCCTATGTGAATTACAAGGGAAATGAAGTTGCACCAAAACATCCTGGATTCACATGCAGGTAAAAAATGGTATTTTACTAGTCATTATTTTAGGCTCTAACTTGTTTTTAATAGTAATTTTACAAACTTGTCACAGTAACTAGATCAAAAACTAACTAGGTTTTAAGCTGACTAAGTACTTGACCTTCTAGAAGAGGATCCTCATAAAGCATAAAAAATATATAGGTCTAGGCCTAGTAGACATTGTACTAGTTTAAATACTATACATATCCTCTACTGTACAGCCTAATAATACTAATTAAGTTATTAAAAACCATGAACTAGCATATCTTAGCCTGATTCCTCAGCACCCTGTAATGAGTCTACTAAAATGTAAACAAAGGTGTGTTGCCTCTATGGTGATGTAACCTTCCTTGCTTACATTCATTTATTCATGAGTTTTATATAACTTGTGTACTGTTTAGTATCCTACTTAGCTCACCATAGTGCACAGCAGTAAGCAGTAGTTACAAGATTATTTTCTATTACTTGTTGATAAGTTAGTCCACTACAATGTAGGCATGTAGGCTAGGCCTGCCTAAAATGCATCATAACCATCAGTGAGTATTAAAATGTAACATGCCACCTTTTACAGAATGATAAAATGTGTACTGTACTTATTGTTTTATTTTTTTCAGTTGTAAGAAGCAATGCCTTTTAGAACTTGGAGAGGACAATTGTGTGGATATCTTCACCAAATTCTACAACATCAAAAGTAAGGACGAACAGGATATCACCCTTCAAGGTCTTATTGATGTCCATGAGGTTAAAAGAAGGCAACCAAATCAACAAGGGCTGGAAAAGCCTAGGGTGACTAATTCATACACCTACCATGTATTGTCAGGATCCACAAGAAAAGAGGTATGCTTGAATGCTCTACTATCTGTATTGAATGTTAGTGAGAAACGCATACGCAGAGTACATGATCTGAAAGTGGATGGCAAAACCCTAGAAGACAAGAGAGGGAAAAATATCAGTAATCAACGTTCCCAAGAAACTCATGATCTTGTGAGTGATCACATCAGATCATTTCCACTAAAGGAGTCACATTATGCTGGTAAAAAAGTGTTCTATCTTAGTGCAGATTTGAATATCAAAGCTATGTGGAAACTCTTTTGTGACAAACATCCTAATATTAAAGTTAGTCAATCATTTTATTGGCATCATTTTAGGGAGAATTTCAACTTCCCTTTTGGTCGGCCACAGATTGATACTTGCTGTAAGTGTGAAGAGTTGAATTTGAAAATCAAGTCACCACACCTGAATGATGTGGCCAAGCGGACAGCAGTTGCTGAACTGTTGGTACACAAACACATGAGTAAAAAGTTTTATAATGCTCTAAAGTATGAGCGGTCAGAAGATGGCCTGAAGGAAAAAAATGTAATATCGGTGGCATTTGACTTCATGAAGACCCTTAGCCTACCAAGAGTGCCCATTCAGGAACTGTACTATTTGAGGCAGCTCTCCGTTAATATTTTCTCCATCCATGATATTAAGAAAAGCACTTCCAAAATCTATCTGTACCATGAAGGCTAGGGTCATAAAGGACCCAATGAGGTTTTTTCATTCTCAAATGATTTTCTTTCTACAGTTCCTTCTGAATACAATGTTATAAGAATATTCAGTGATAACTGCAGTGGGCAAAACAAGAACCATACTCTTTCTAGATACTGCCTGTATTTGACTGATAGTGGAAGATTTGAGAAGGTAGAACAGTTTTTCCCAGTAAGAGGTCATAGTTTTTTGTTTTGTGATCAAGACTTTGGTACTATATCCAGATCACTCCATACACATGATTGCTTGTTTACAGTAAAAGAAGTAATGGAACTGGTTATAGGGAGTGCTGTCTGTGGGAAATTTGAAGTGCATTTGATAGACTCTACTAAAATATTGGATTTCAAGACATGGATCCCATAGTTTTATAAGAAATCCTGTGTCTCAGTTGAATCTAGAGGTAAAACTATCAGGAAGGAGCAAAAAGTAAATTTTTCCATACACAAATTATTCCATTTTGTATATGAAAAAATAAGAAGGGGTACATCAAAGCATTTACTTGTATCAATGGCTTTATAAGCCATACATTTTTCATGGCAAAGACCACAGGTGCAATAACTGGTCCTCAGGCATTAGCATATCCCACTGGTAAAATGCCTATCAAACAGGCCAAAATGGATGATCTGAAAAAATTGAAGAACTATATTCCCCATGTTTATGATGATTACTATGAGGAAATATTTAACTGGCCTACCACAACTGAAGCTCTAGCAGATAGTGACTTTGAAGTGGAGGAGGGTGATCACAAAGGCTAAAAACTCATATGGAGCAAAAGTAAATGTTCATTTAGCCTACATTAAGTCACTTTTAAACATATTCAACTAAACATTTCAAATTTGTTGTTACCCTGTATTCTTCCTTTGTATCTATGTATGTTCAAGACAAATAAAGTGCTTTTTGAAACCTATATTTGCAAATTTTATCTTACCTTTTTTGGATTTTTTTTGAAAGGGCGTATTTTTGAATTTTCTAAAACTCCATAGATATGAGGGAACATTTTCTAAATTTATGAAAACAACAGTACTTGATGGTAGTGTATTGTTTAACATGAATTTGAAAAATTTTTAGTAAAAAAATATTAAGTGTAGTTTCTGGAATGTTTTTTTGTGTTTCCCAAAAATTTACTTTTGGTCACGTACGCCCTTTCAAAAAACACTGATTCATGATGACGTAATTTATGTCATCACTCCCAGCGATTGGGCCTTCTGTACATCTAGGAGGTATTGATAGGATACGCTAACGCTGTCTGGTTGAGTGATTACGATTGCACACTACCCTACGCTTCAGACAAGGAACGATGGACATTATTCTATAGGTGATCTGGAGATCGACCGACAGCGCTCCGAGCGGAGGATCTTGCTCTATTTTAGTGAGTCAAAATCTGATCGCCATTAATTCGTGTGCTAAATTGTCTCACTCCAAATACGTTTTTTCAAAAAAATATTCCTTCGCCTATAGGCGATCAGAAGTTGGCCGAAAGATCGATCGTCGCGAACTCTGGGCGGCATAAATCGGCAGCAGTGTAGTGAGTTAGTTGCATTGTTTATAATGGCTAACAATGGGAAACTTGTCATAAAAACAGGATTTAAAGAAGTCAATTGCGATTTTTTTAAGGAAATCCAATCTAGAAAAAGGGAAGAACCTTGTAGAGAGTAATCATGTTTTTGATGTGGAGGAGTGCAAAGGTATTATACGTGGAAAATTGATGAGACAGACTAGCATCAATGCTGTTTTACAATCTTTTTGTCAATAAATTTTCACTTTGTTTATTAAAAGTCAACTGCCTAGAGGTGGCAACTGCCTAAATTCGCCTCTGCTTACAATAAATTGATATTTTGCAACAATAACAAAAACATAACCTCAAAGATGTTATTAGGATTGATTTCTTTAATTACAAATATCAATCACACAAGTGCATAGAAAACGTCTAATTTTAATTTTCATCAATCAGCAATCTTTTACATATAAAATAATTTGTAAATATAATATTAGTAATTTGTAAATATCACTTAGTCCTTCAAACATTAGAGATCCATGTCTCCTGTCTATCCTTTTCGTAAGATCGACCAGGAAATTAATAAAATGAAACACCTTTTCCTTCTGTATTCTCATAGGTATTACTGCACCCATATACACAACACATAATACAGCTCTTGGGCATTTTTTGTATGTTTGTCTAAAGAAATATTTTTTTGAAAAAACGTATTTGAAGTGAGACAATTTAGCACACGAATTAATGGCGATCAGATTTTGACTCACCAAGTTAGTGCAAGATCCTCCGCTCGGAACGCTGTCGGTCGATCTCCAGATCGCCTATAGGTGATCTGGAGATCGACCGACAGCGCGGCGAGCGGATGATCTTGTACTAATTTAGTGACACAAAATCTGATCGCTATTCATTCGTGTGCTAATTTGTCTCACTACAAATGCGTTTATTTGAAAAAATACTAGAAATTCCCAAGAGCCATATTATCTGTTCTGTATATGGGTGCAGTAATACCCATCAGAATACAGAAGGAAAAGGTGTTTCATTTCATTCATTTCCTAGTCGACCTTACAAAAATGATAGATGAGAGAAATGGATATCTAATGTTCGAAGGACTAATAATTATTATAATATAACTCACTATGTGGGCTTCATCCTCAAAAAAAGTTCATTTTAAAAATTATTTTATGTGTAAAAGATTGATGGAAACTAGACATTTTTTATGCAATTGTGTGATTGATATTTGTAATTAATGAAATCAATTCTAATAACATCTTTGAGTTCTTGTTCTTGTTGCGAAATATTAATTTTGTATAGGACTATGTATTGCAAAAAATCAATTTATTGTAAGGAGGGGCGGATTTGGACAGTTGACTTTTGAAAAACTAAGTGGAATTTTTTGAAAAAAAAGGTTTAAAACAGTTTAAGCTGTTTTAGAATCCATAAGTTTTGATCCAAATAGTGTGTTGAATATTATTGTGGACCAAACAAACTATTGTTAAGTCAGTGAATTTCGACTGCATGATATTTGAATGTTATTTTGTAATTACTAATTCTGTTGTTAAAATCTGAAAGATGTCTGCATTTTGTGCAGTAAATTTTCTTTGATATCAACAATTTGATAGTTGAGACTGTTGTCTCATTACTTTTCCATGTACAATACCTTCCCACTCCTCCACATCAAAAACATGATAACTCTCTACGTGGTTCGTCCCTTTTTCTAAATTAGATTTCATTGAAAAATCGCGATTGATTTCTTTAAAAAATCCTGTTTTTATGATGCATTTCCTAATGTTATCCATTATAAACAATGCAATTAACTCACTACGCTGCTTGCAATTGCAGCCACCCAGAAGTTGCGTCAGTCAATCTTTCAGCCAACTTCTGATCGCCTATTTAAATGATTAAAATTTCGCTTTCAAAATTGCCAACTTAACATTGTTGATTTGTTTGTTGTTTTTGTGGTGTGGCAAAAATAGCGTTCGCAACGCGGGCGAAAATGTTTTGCGGGCTCTCAAACGTTTCAAGTTCTCGTGCAACCACAATCTTGAGCCGGCAAACATACATAGGTGCAAAATAAACTTATTCGTTTGTCAGCTGACTTTACCGCTCGCTGAGCAGTAAAGAGGTATTTTACAAGAAGTTTTTAGTACAAAAAGAAATACTTTACAAGCAGTTGTAGGAAAAATATATTATAAATATAATACTGTAGCGAGTCTGAATTGGAGTTAATAGAGAGAAAGAAGGACAGTGGTTCTTGGTGTTATCTGCTATGTAAATGTTTACTTTTAAGCAATTAATTACTGTGCTTTTGACACTTTTATGGTGTTTACTTGGTAATTAGTAGAATGTTCTCGTTGTTTGATTAGACATTAATAGAATGTTATCGAATATTGTGGAAGGTTCCAGTTTCCTTGATTTATTTATTTAGAAGTTGACAGAAAATTCAAGAGATATCTCAATTATGAAATTTTATATAAATAGAGGAAGTCTCTTGTAAATGAGTCAGTCTTGTTTGAAATTGTCGTGATAAGCAAGTTGTGTCAGTTCTATATATACATGTCTAAGGTGCAGTGGTGTATTTGGGCCATCTTCTTTTGCCTTAAGACCTATTTTTTAACGTTACTGTTTCTGAGAACCATACAATGTTTTATAGAAAGGTGCAATAATTTTTATTATACAATATAAAGTGTAGGCTTCACGAATATGATAGTAAGACATTCAATTTGTTATATTTAATGATAATAAAAAATAATAAAAAATTAATTAACCAATGGGCCCAGTTACCCCCAGAAAAAGGGGTAACTGGACCACCATGCCTTGGTTTCCATTTAATATGTCACAATTGTAATTGGGGCATGTGGGCCTATAAACATGTATAAGAGTTTCATAAAAAAAATTACAAACATTAAATTAAATTGTATTTTATTAATTTTATTGACAATGTAAGTCGACCCTGTAGAAACACTTGGGCCTAATCAGGGGAAAATAAAACTCAGATGTTAAGTATAAGTTTACTATTTACTATCCAAATAATGTATGAAGAGAATATTGAAAACTGTTGATGAAAAAGATACAAAAAGTAGTAGTATATTAACTTCAATTTTACTTTTAATGGTAACTTAAGTATCAACTTGTAAGGTGGTCAGTACAAAAAGTCTTGTTTGTCATTGAATGTTTGTCAAATCACTGAGGTCATTTGAAAAGCTTAGCATACCTTTGTATCTTGTTGATTTGTTTATAAAAGGTTTACTCAACTTTCTTAATACATCTTTCTGTCTAACGTAGGATTCTTCTGTTGTTGATATGAATTTCATTGTTTGTGGATGACGTTTAAAAAATATTACATCATACCCACCCTTTGTTTTCTTAGTGACTTGTACTAAGTACAATCTGAATGTATCTTGTGATTTGCCATAAACCTTCACAATGCAGTAATCATCCTCTTTTAATGAACACAATTCAAGATCTATTTCTTCTTCAGAACTTAATACCAGGTCAGAGTCACTGTCTTGTATGGAGAACGTGTCACTTTCATCAGTTGTCTCAACATCGGTATTATTGTTTTTTCCTTTTTTCTTTGTCTTCTTTATAGGAGGATCAATTTTCTTTACAGTTTTCAAATTTAATTTCTTGATAGGTTTTGCTTCTTGCTTGAGTTTTTTTCTTTTTGCCACTTCTTCTTTCTCTTTCTCTTCCTCCTCTTTAATCGCCAGATATTTCTGTGTAGTGATTATTTCACAGTTAGTTACGATTCTTTTTCGTTTTTTCTCAGATGTAAACTTATCTGTTTTTTTTTCTTTCTTCAATAAATCTAACAATAGTTCCTCAAAACTTTTGGGATTATCACTCACAGGCCTAGATGTACTGGCCACCAGAAGCTCTGCAGCACTGGCTTGAGCAGCCCCAGCTGGCACTGCAACTGATGGGGTAGTTGGTAAGTCCTCTGCAGCTGATGGGGCATTTGGTACTTCCACTGCCACTGATGGGGTAGTCGGTACCTCCACTTCTACTGCCACAGTCGGGGTAGTCATTACCTCTTCTTCCACTGTTGGGGTGTTTGGTATTTCCTCTGCCACTGATGGGGTAGTTTGTACCTCTACTTCTACTGCCACAGTTGGGGTAGTCGTTACCTCTACTTCCACTGCCACTGTTGGGGTAGTTGGTACTTCCGCTGCTACTGTAGGTTTTGTGGGTAGGCCTACTTCTTCTGGTGCTGCATTAGGATTTGGGAGATTTTTTTTATACCTATCTAAATCGGTCTTCTTGAATATGCTTTCTGAAATACGTTTTCTGTTGGGTCCTCTCTCCTCATCGTCATAGATGCCTGTGGTCTTGAATCCATTTGTAATGTGTAATGCAGGCACATCTTTGGCTAAGTTTGTTATAAGAGCCACAAACTCAGATTTAGGTATTTTCTTACATGTATTGGCTCTCTGCCACTTGCACAGCTCTTTGTCCCAGTTTGTTTTAAGGCCTTTAAAAACGGCAACATCTAAAGGCTGCAAGACATGTGTTGTGTGCGGGGGCAACTTCATAATGGTCACTTGATTTTCAATGGCTAATCTTATCAAATTGGTTGATATATGAGTTGTGTGCCCATCATAGATAAGGAGCACAGGCCTCTCTTCACCTATATTCATCAAAAAAACATCACGGAACCAGTTGAAAAATAAGGTTGTTTCCATCCAACCTCTGGAGGTTACTGATATTGCAGTTTGTGTTATGTTTTTCTGGTCCAGCCAATTCTCCATTACAAATTTCCCTTTGAATACACAAAGAGGTGGGAGCATTTGTCCATCAGCAGAACAGCATAGAAGAACGGATGTGTTTTCACGCCCAGAAGTACTTGTTTTACATTTACTTTTCTCGCCAATCATTCCTACAACTTTTGTTTTTGATGGATCATGGCAAAATGATGTCTCGTCACAGTTATAGATTTGGCCAGGTTTTCCAGTCAGCTTCAAATCTTTTATGACATTAGCTAAAACATCAAAAAAGTTGTAGATAACCCAAGGGTTAGTTTGGTCGCATCTTACATGCTCTATACTTTGGGGCTTTTTTAATGACAAATGATGTCTAGCTTTAAAAGCTATAAACCAATCTGTGCCTGGTCGCTGGTCCTTAAACCGACATTCAATGTTGTTTTGTCTGATGTAACTTTGAACCAGATCTAGGACCTCGTTTCTTGATAACCCAAAACCATTTTTGTCCATCACTTTGATACAATTTGCTATCTCCTCTACAGCAGCAGCAGACAAGAAAGACTGTACCCCACCACCGCCCTTGCCATCTTTGGTTGTGTTCCCTTTGCCACAAGTCCCAAGAATACGATGTTTTAGGGTAGATCTTGGAATGTTGTAATGAACAGATGCTCCACGAGTGGTTTTATTCCCATTTCTTACATCGTCAATAGCCTTCTCCAAGTCCTCATGAGTATACGTTGAGCCAGCTCCTCTCTGTGTTTTTCTCACATATGATCTCACCATTTTCTGGAAAAAACACACAGTTTTAGAATATGTTAAGCTTATGTTTGAAATTTGTTATATTATGAAAGCCTAGATAAGCTGAGCTCTTGAGCCAGATACTCTCTGTTTGTTGTATAGCCTATAAGTTATCATTTTCTGATTTTTTTTTGCTGAGGGTGATGCCCACATAAGTTGGAGACTTGTGCGTGGATAATGGAGGTGATGATGATGATGATGAGATGAGTGGACCTACAGTTTTAGGTGGGCTCCGAACCACCGGAAAGCGATTTTAAGCAGATAAATATGAAATTCAAAGCTGCTTGCTTTTTTTGCTTGGACAACAGTCACCCTGCAAGGACAGCTACGTTCAAGTGACTAGTTTAAGTTACTAAGTTACTTCAAATTACAAATAATAATTACTTAATAATATCTTGGGGCAAATGGGTCCTATCAGGGTATCTGGGCCCGCCCTGGACCCAGTTACCCCAACCACCTGGCCCATTTTGAAATATTTCTCGGGGTAAATGGACCACCCCATCTAGACAAAAAACAGAATGACGAAACATGCTGGCAATGACATTTATTCTTTGTTATATTCATTAAGAGTATTATAAACTAATGCTAAGATTACCTGGACTTACCTTGAGTGTGTAGAAAATAGTCAAATAACTGTGTGTGCCACGTTGTTTTCAAAAATTGTATACTTGAAATTCAACATTATAGCACATGGCAGCCATTAATCACAGACAGGTTAAGCAGGTTGTTTGAAGAAGAAGGCTTGGTCTAGCAGTGTGGCCAACTGCTAAAATTGATATTACCCTTTAAGGTTTCTTGAAAAAAACCTATGGCCCATTTACCCCTATGGCTCAGACACCCCACTT
Organism: Conomelus anceps; assembly: GCA_948455865.1. Lineage (NCBI taxonomy): Eukaryota > Metazoa > Arthropoda > Insecta > Hemiptera > Delphacidae > Conomelus > Conomelus anceps. The sequence continues at coordinate 160,945,481 of OX418216.1, forward strand.
CACCTTATATTGTGATAGGCCTAATTCTTTCTCAGTGACTATAGAGATAATTGTTTTTCCTGTTCAATTCATACCAGTGAGCTACTGTATAGTTTTTGTTGTATTACGGACTAGTGCTACATAAGTTAAGTGTTCTTTTTCAACGATTCTTTTTTATATTATTGGACAGTTTATTGTACTGTTATTAATTAATATTAGATCGGCCTTCTAACTTTTAGTGATTGATTTTTGTACAGTTTATTGAAAACTCATTATCCATGTTGGATTTGTATCTCCATAAGAGCAAAGCTAATTTCGATACCATATAACTCACCTATTTATAATCAGAAAATTACTGTCAATGTCTTATTTTGAAGGTCTGGTTATGCTCAAGCGACTTTGCTTTCTGAAAAACTCATACTTCTTCCATTGTTTGTTCTAAATAAGCATTTATGAGTCATGAATTCATGATTTTTTTCTGACGTTTGTGATATAGATATCAAAAAATGACAAAACGGGTCGTCTCCGTTATAATGTTTTTCATGACAAGGAAGTTTTTCTCAAGTATTGCTTCATTTGTCAAGTTTTTAAGAGATTATGTTCAACAAAATAGCTGCTGTTCAGTCCACTCAAAATAGACTTGCCTATAAGCAGTACCGTTGACAGGGAGCGCCAGTACGAACAAACACATACAATAGTAACTGAAATGGCAGTGAGTGGCCTTGAAGCTAGTTCGCAAATAGCAGTCTCCCTTCCAGTACAGAGAATCTTCGTTATCTTATCTTTTTGATATCTTCTTCTTCTTTGTTCTCTTTTCTTCCATCAGTCAGTTGTTGATCGGTGTAGCATCAAGGGACATGTATCCGGTCATGCTGAATTGATTTTAGAAGTTTTAGGAGTGGAACTTTTCAAGTTATGGGGAATAAAAAACGTTCAAAGGTCCAAAAACTTGAAAATTGGGGTGGTGAAAGGTTAAGAGAGTGGAGAATTATGAATGAATGTAGTGTAAATAACATTGAACTTCGAAAGACACTTACACCCAAAGAGCCTTCTTCTCCAACTTCACCACCTTATCCAATTTCCTGTATTTTGGGAGGAAATTATGTTGCCCAAACTAAGTAAATTTTACTACAAATAATGTCTATTGCCTGAATTAATAGATCCCAGGCATAGACGCAATATGCCAATCAGAGAACCACGCCATATGCTTGCAGCAATTTGAACAAAACAAATAAAACAATAGACATTTATAACTTGTTTAATTTATTAGGCAAGTTTTTGCACATCGAATTAATTGTAAAATATTTTCTGGTTAATCAATACTTTTATCAAATAATTGTTCATTCTTCGAAGTATTCAATTTAACAGAGCGTACAATATTAAAATATACAGTACTTTGTTTTTTATGGAATTAATTCTTTTTAAATATTCGATGCAGTCAGATATTGCTGCAAAAAGTGTGCACTGTGCAGTTACCCTCGCAATCGTATGTGATAATCATAAATAGTTTATTAGTCTAGTAAATAGTTTCATTTACAGCCCAGGCAATGAATACACAAAAATGGCCATTGTCGTAATTGGGCAAATTTTTGCTAATTTAAGCTGAATTTTTGCAGGATGTTAGTATAGCGGACACCGCGTCGCCGAACCCTACAGCACTACTGTGTATTGCATGGCGCTTGGCTATCCAGCCCAACCCAATAGAGAATTATTGTCAGACAAGCAAGACTATAAACGCCAATTAATAGTACACGTTTAAAAGTACATTTTCTGAAAGTCCCCAAAAATCCCCCCTTGGCTTTTCCCCCCAAGCCACCTAAAATTTGAAAAATGTTCTAGTCATTGGAAATTCGATATCTCTGTAACTAACCATCGAACAGAGTTGATTCTTCTTCCATAATACCAGTCATATAATGTTCTCCAATAAATGTGCTGTTCACTTTGTCAGTAAACCTGATAGTTTCTTCTATAAAAATTGAAATATCTTCAAAAGAGAATTCTATCAACTAGATTTTTCATTATTTAGGGGGACATTTTTGTATGTTATTTTACAGAAAACAGCTTCAAATAGAAGTTATAGAACTTATTTTTATGAATCCAACTATGTTTATAACAGTATACTGACGATTAGAGATGATGATTTGTTGGATGAGAGATGTAGCGAGGAGGGGGGTACCCCTTCGCTAACATCTGTCGCACTCCATACCTTTATGTTCTCAGTTCTTTGTGGCTATTTCAATTCATATGTAAAATGTCATATTTGACCGATAATTTGGAATTCTACTTGAAAGAGCAGTATAGGCTTCCCCTATCATACATTATTTTGTAAAATGATGATTTATAACTTGTAAACTACTGAAGAATAAATAGCAAAATTTGTCTCAAACTGTAGGCATCATCTTTTTCTTTCATACCCTCAGTGAGAGAACTGCTGAGAACACATTTTAAATCAAGCTAAAAAAATTTATATGTAGCAAAAATTTTGGTAATTTTCCAGGTTTTCCGATATTACAGCCACACCATGAGTTAAACAGGGAATAAACAGGATCCCTTTCTTGTGGACAATACAATTACCCAAAACTGGGTACCAAGGGCAGACTTGTAGCATGAATAGATTCTAAGTTATAATCATACATAAAGTTGAAATTTCAATTTTTTTCATAATCTTTCAACATTTTGAATTACAATAACTCAAAATTCATGCGTGATACAAAGATGCCACTGGTATGTTTCAGGGAATTGTATTGTCTAAAATAACTGTGTCCTATTCATTTTTTGTCCAACACATTGTACTATTAAGAAAACCTGGAAAATTACCAAAACCCGTAAAATTTTGGCTACATATAGAATTGTTTAGTTTGATTTAAAATGCGTTCTTAGTGGTGCTCTTACTAAAGATATGACAGAAAAAGATGTTACCTACAATTTGAGACCAATTTTTCAATTTGTTCTTTAGTAGTTTACAAGTTATAAACTATTTGTAATGAAAAATCGCCATTTTCCAAGGACACTTCAGGGCGGTAATGGACGAACTACGGCCCGTGAGCTAGCCCGGAACACGATTTCGAGTGAACACTAAAATCACAAATGCAAATTGAGTTATAAGAAATATAATGTAAAAAATATATTTTTTTATTTGCTAAATTGGAATAACGTTTACTTATTCATTCATCTTTTCGATTTCGCAGTACAATATTATTGCATCTCAGTTATAATCATGAATAGGCTCTAAGTCTAGTAAATAGTTTCATTTAGTCTATGCTTTGGAATAGCTTTGCCCATTTTCGCGGCTCAACGTAACTAATTATTCGATCTTAATTAACAATAATAATATGTTTATGAAGTTTATTACTGTATTTTTAGATGAAAAATTTCATTTTCAAATATTAGAGTTAGTCTATAACAACTATTGTTATTCATTGACATGTTCATATATTTTGTACTATTTTTTTTTTTTTTTTTGCTCACAGAATTAACTATTAGATATTTGAGTTCAGGTAAAGTTATTTGTTATTTTTAATGGATGATTGATCTGCATTTTTATTTTTGCCATCTTCTTGCTGTTGGAATATGAAATTTATGTTGCGATATTTCTTCATAGACTACTGTATATAAAATTTTTTTGCGATTGATGCATTTTTTTAAACAAAGTTTAGTATGCTGTTCGGACCTTTGATGTTTAAAAGTGGGGAAGTGATAGCCGAGTGCCGTAGCAGGTAACTTTTCAATCGGAGATAAGCTACGAAACTCCTGGGCGCTCGTTGTAAAGGTGACTGATTGGATTGGCCAGCAAAAAAGACTCTGTTCTCTGCTGTAAAATCACTTCCCGGTGGTTCGGAACCCACCTAAAACTGTAGGCCCAACTCATCAATCACCGTCATCCAATTCATTACCCACGCACAGGTCTCAGACATATGTGGGCTTCACCTTCTGGAAAAAAAATGTACATGACCTCATAAAATTGACGTTATACCGTACTGTATCTGTTATAAAATATATCCTAATACTTAGATGATTTTTGTGCAATATTATAATTTTTCAATATGCTCTTGCAAATAAAAGTTTCTGTGGATTTTGGGTCTCAAACAATATCTATTCGGAAAGCAATAAAATTATGTATAGCGTATAGCTTTAGAGGAAGCCGGAATGTCAACAGTGGCAAGATGCAACAGATAAGAGTGCAGTAACCTTATTTGTCTTCCTGGGGTGGTGGATGGCTCTTCGCTCTATTGTCTCTTCTCTCTTAGCGCTCTCACTTCTCACACGCACACAAATACAAACCTTACTCACACAAATGCCAGTGATACTATACTCTTTTTAGTTTGAAACTAGTTCGTTCATAACTTGACAGATTCGCTACTGTCGATTTTGAAAAACATTCTAGCTACTGCCGACCCTTAACTTGATGTTTAGTAAAAAGATGCCCTTTAAGTGAAACTGAGTGAGCACTCTTAAAATCACAGAATTCACAGCAGAAAGGTTTTTCACCTGTGTGCCTCATAGTATGTTTTTTAAGAGCACTTGGATGAGTTGTCTTAAAATCGCAGAATTCACAGCTGTAAGGTTTGACACCTGTGTGTTTCATCACATGCCTTTTCAAAGTGGATAAGTCCTTATTCCTATAATCACAAAACTCACAGCTGTAAGGTTTGTCACCTGTATGAATTGTATGATGTCTTTGAAGACTGCTTGATGTCGAACACCTAAAATCACAGAATTCACAGCTGTAAGGCTTTTCGCCAGTGTGCTTCAAAAGATGCCTTTTTAAATCAGCTGATGTAATGGTTCTGTGACCACAAAATTCACAGCTAAAAGGTTTTTCGCCTGTGTGCTTCTTAACATGCAATGTAAGATTGCCTGAGCTGGAACAAATAAAACCACAAAAGTCACACCTGAAATTTTTCTCAACTGTATGTTTCTTAACATGTATTTTAAGATCATTTAAGATAGGGCTTTTAAAATCACAGTAATCACAGCTGAAAGGTTCAACTGTTTGTTTTTCAACATGTATTTCAAAATTAACAGAGCTAGGGGTCTTAAAATCACAGAATTTGGAAGGTCTGTCAGCTGTGTGCTTCTCAACATGTATTTTGGGGTTAGCTGAGCTAGGGCTCTTAGAACCGCTGGATAAAGTGTCACCTACATGTTTCTTAAGATGCTTTCTAAGACTACCTGACTGAGAGGTCTTAAAATCACAGAATTCACAGCTGTAAGGCTTTTCGCCAGTGTGTTTCATCAGATGCCTTTTCAAAGTGGATGAGTCCTTAGTCCTATAATCACAAAATTCACAGCTGTAAGGTTTTTCGCCTGTATGTGTCAAGCGATGTCTTTGAAGACTACTTGATGCAGAACACTTAAATTCACAGAATTTGCAGCTGTAAGGCTTTTCTCCAGTGTGTTTCATCACATGCCTTTTTAAATCCGCTGTTGTAATTGTTTTGTAATCACAAAATTCACAGCTAAAACGTTTGTCTCCTGTGTGTGTCTTAACATGTAATGTAAGATTGCCTGAATTGGAGCAAATAAAACCACAAAAATCACATTTCAACGATTTAGCAGCTGTGTGTTTTCTAAGATGTGTTTCCATGTGAATGGAATTGGGAGTTTTGTAGCTACAATGTTGACAGCTATAATACTGCAGAAATTGATGAGTCAGCATATCGTTTCTTTTTGAAGCAGTTAGCTGCACACTATTTTCAACAGATGTTGACTCTTCAATTTCCTGGTTCTTTCCAATGTTCTCTGTACAAATGCCATGTTCATCCCCATGAATGGGAATTGATTGTTTGATGCTCTCCACCAAATTCATCCCTGGTTCTTCTAAACTCTGGGTTGAATCTGAAAATGCCAATAAACTGATACAACACAGTATCCAAGGACCCACCGAATTTACATAAAATAATGATATTATTTTCAGTTGTGATGATTGGCATATCCACCATTTAACTTCTTTGATTTCTATAAATATCATATGCTTTCCAATTCACAGAAATGCACACTGACAATTATTGAAAGAAAATTTATTTCTTCTTATTTTCGTCCATAATATATCATGCCTCAATATTTTCTGTTTTTTTTTTTTTCAATTTTATAATATAAAATAATTCAAGGAAAGGTTTCAACACAATCTAAAATAAAAATGTCAACGCTTGTACTGTAAAAGAGCTTTGCTATTCAAGTGGATAATTGGGCTAAGCAGAACCTTTGTAATATTCTTCAAATCTTCTTTGTATTTGACATGAACCATATTTGCAATGTTTTGATTTTCACTAGCCAAAATTACATTAGAGCATTTAGTGGCGATATGGTTTACAACATAATTATTTTTATATTCGACCCCCAAACTCCAAAATCAATAGCAATTTCACTTGGACTATACGCCAATGAGGAAGCTATATACCAACTTTCAAGATTCTAGAATCTTTTTTTCAAGTGCTAGAGCACAGACGGACAGACAACGGAACGATTTCAGAAAGGCTCTGTCCGGTCCTTAATAATAAAAACATCTACCATATAAAAGTCTAGATGTTGCTCACAGTCGATGAAACTAGCGTCCCAAGAAAATGTACTAGATTTTCTGTAAAATCACCAGACTATCTACACAAACACCAGACTACAACATTGTTGGAGAAAGATGAATGTCTTACCATAAAATTCTTCTTTGATGAATACTTGTGTGAAAGGGAAATTTCTTCCTTGTCGGCTAGCATCACACTCAGACCCTGAACAATAGTTGCTGACTTTCTCTGCAGATGGTTCTTGGCTAACAATAATCTGCTCAACATCGACCATCTGCAATAATAAATATAGTAATATCAATGCAGGCTAATTGAAGAACAGAAACAAAACGCCGGGTGATCAAAGCCTACTAAATCTGTAAATTTTCATCGATTTTGAAACTTTATATGTTTCAGAAAGGCAAAAAGCCAATAATATTTCATGTTACTCAGTTGTTGAAATTTTGAAGCAGACACTCATTTTTTAGGTTAGAGCTGTGGATAATTGGTAGGTCTATCATAATAGAATGAAATCCCTAAATTGCATCTATCTAAAATTTGATTAAATTCCCATTTACAGAAAAAGGTAATTGTGCCGCAGATGTTAGCAACAAAAATATCACTTGAAACTTCACTAAATTGTAGTATTATGTCTCCTGATCACAATTATTAAGTTTTTAAGTGTCGGTCTCAATTAATTAATTAATTATTCAATATTAAAAACTCACCTTTTGAACTGAACCCCAAAATGATTATCTTTAGCAATTAACTTGAATTGAGTGTTTAGAATGCAAGAATCATTGCAACACAATAATTTGCATTCTAGTTTATGAATTATTTACTCATACAATTTATAAGGGAAGTGATAGCCGCGAGCCGTAGCAGGTATCTGTTCAATCAGATAGATAAGCTGCGTTCTCGTAGGTCTTGTTTGTAACGGTGACCGATTGGATTGGCCAGCAAAAAAGACACTGTTCTCTGCTGAAAATCACTTCCCGGTGGTTCGGAACCCACCTAAAACTGTAGGTCCAACTCATCAATCACCATCATCCAACTCATTACCCACGCACAGGTCTCAGACCTATGTGGGCTTCATCCTCAAAAAAAAAAAAAATCTATTCAATAATAAAAGCATTTTCAATTTGTTCCTTAATCTCATCACTTGATGCATTGCACATACTTCTATACAATATGTTGCCACAGCCTGAGTTTTGGGCGCTTGGGCCTTCTATTTCTTTAGCTTATGAATTTTAACGACTGTGACTAACGATGATGGATGATAATATCATAGAGTGCTATAGAATCTGAAACTGATGCTTTTGTTTTACTCTGAACTCACAGATATATTGTAATGAGAATATATTTGAAGGATAATACATTTTATGTTGAATAATGATTTTTGACTGTTATTTTCCAACCTGATATTATTTCTGAATGTAATTGTAATGTAATTTCGGACACGAAAAAGTAAAAGTAAGTCTGAATGTAAAAATTTGAAAGTAACAAAAAAATTATCAAAGATTTTATGAATTACGGAATTAATGAAAACATAACAATGGTCACTCTAATTAATAAATATAGTGACAGAATATCGGGAATACATTGATATTATATCACAATGAATATCATACCAGTTTCAATACATTGATAATTTTGGTATTGATACTCCATCCCTACATTGAAAAAAAAGGAAATAACACAATTTTCATTGTTCATGGCAGAACCTTTGAATGATATGGGTGGTATCCTTTAGGATGACCTAACAGTTTGATTGACCTACTGCTAGCGCAGCCTGCAGTCCACAATTCTGTGTGGTACGCATAACCAAACCATAAAAAAAAACGCATAAAAAAAAATGCAAATCAAAGGTAAAGTTGAACAGGCTGATAATGCAACAAAAGTGTTGTGGAGGATTATAAATGATGAAAGAAACAAACGAAATACAGGCAAACATGATAACCTTCACTTGACAAAAGACAACAGGAATATAGCCAAACCCTACCATGTCAGCAATGCTCTAAATGCATACTTCACTCAACAAACAGAAAAAATAACTACAAATGAAAGAACTATTATCTTGGATGACCAAATCAATGCCCCAGTGCTCTGTGAATTTAAAAGAGTCTCAAAATTAGGATTGGCTCAGCTTCTCAAAAGATTAAAATTTAATAACTCAGCTGGATGTGACGTCATAACAGGCAAAATTCTCAAGTACTGTGGGGAGGAAATAGGAGCTCCACTGTTGGACATACTAAACACATCTATAGATCAAGCAACCTTCCCTCAAAGCCTGAAAATTGCCAAGATCTACCCCAAATTTAAAGGAGGAGACAAGACCAACATGAAAAATTTTAGGCCAATAGCTAATCTACCTATAACTTCTAAAATAATTGAGTGGGCAATCTATGATCAACTAATCAACCACCTGGAAGGCAACAAACTATTTTCTGTGAGACAACATGGATTCAGGAGGGGCCTGGGCACAGCCACAGCAATATCAGAGCTATGCAATGACATAAACCGAATTTGGGAAGAACAAGAAACTGCCACTGGACTCTTCATAGACCTCCAGAAGGCATTTGATACCCTGGATTGGGATACCCTAAAAAATAAACTCCGCAGACTGAGAATAGAGGGTAAGGCACTACAGTGGATTGAAGATTATCTCTCTGATAGAAGACAATATGTAGAAATTGATCACCACAGAAAAAACACAATAGTAACATATAAATCTTCACTCCGATCAGTAACCAGAGGTGTCCCTCAAGGATCCATACTAGGGCCGGTACTCTTTCTGGTGTACATAAATGATTTCCCAAAAGAGTTGCACAAAGATAAAAGATGCATACTGTTTGCAGACGACACCACAATTCTAATTCCATCAAAGAAAGATACACCAACCAATTGTATAATAGACTCAGCTCTTGATGAAGCAACCACTATCTGCAATAGACTACATCTTAAAATCAACAAAACGAAGACAGTCCACATAAAATTCACACCCTTTAGCAATGGCCCAGTAGATGAACAAACCAACAGCAACTTAACTACAGCCAACTACACAAGATTTCTAGGCATAATAATCGATAAACACTTAACATGGCAGTACCACATTGATTACCTTAGCAAAAAATTGTCATCTGCAGTCTTTGTCATCCGCAGGATACGCAAAATAACAGACGAAAAAACAGCCTTCATTGCATACCACTCTCTATTTGCCTCACACCTCCGTTATGGTGTTGTTGCTTGGGGGTCAACAGCACAAATATACTTAGAAAGAATACTAAGAATCCAAAAAAGAGCACTAAGAACAATACTAAGAGTGGACAGGATTGAGCACTGCAAAGCACTATTCATATCAAGTAACATTCTCACAGTTGTGTCACTTTTCATTTTGGAATCCATAGTTCAGGTAAAAAAATTTAATCCTATACAAAGATCCAACCAACACATGTACAATCTTTGAAACAACCAAGACCTAGACCTGCCACAACACAGACTGGAGAAATTTAATAAATCACCCTTATACTCTGGGTCCTATCTATATAACCTGTTGCCCACCAGCATAAAGTCTATCCCAGACAAGAGATTGTTCACCAGAACCTTGAAAGTCTACCTCATGACTAGACCCTACTACGCCACAAAGGAGTACATTGAGGAGCACACATTTGTGCACAGAAGATAAAGCTCACCGACGCGCGCCCCCCACCGAAGGGGAAGATATACTGACAACTCCCGCAGCCTTATGACTGTTGGCGAGGACCAAGGAAGTAACAAGTAAGTAACAAGTAACAAGTATGTTCAAAAGGTGAGTTTTTGATATTGAATAATTAATTGAGACCGACACTTAAAAACTTGATAATTGTGATCAGGAGACATAATACTACAATTTAGTGAAGTTTCAAGTGATTTTTTTCTTGCTAACATCTGCGGCACAATTACCCAGAAAAAACTATGTACATACTGTACTTTTATCGTAGAACCACTTTCTCTTTTGAACGGCGTTCTGCTTCAAAGATTCTCTCATTACAGGTAACATCTGCTAACATCTGCGGCACAATTACCCAGAAAAAACTATGTACATACTGTACTTTTATCGGAGAACCACTTTCTCTTTTGAACGGCGTTCTGCTTCAAAGATTCTCTCATTACAGGTCTCATTACCTACTTACTGGTAAACACATACGAATTAAAATTAAATTTAAACCATAATGAATAAATATTAACTTATTTGATTGAGCTTTCGGCATTGATGATGATCATGAAATAGTAATTAATTCATCAGATCAATGTAAGTTACGTAACAACACAGGTCAACAGTAAGTCGGGTTTCTTAAAAATTGTTATAATTCTAATGATTATTGTTAAAATAATTTTAAAAGCTTCACTTAATGATAATAAGTCAATAGTTGCAGGATTATTATCAGTGTGTAAACTACAAGAAATGAGTTGTTGTTTTTTGGGGTTATGCTATTAATAAAATAATGTTGTTATCGATGTGTAGGTACTTACATCAAAATCCATTTTTAACTGTACTCAAAAAACAAAAGTATTGAGTTATAATTATGGGAAAACGAACTACAGTATGTTAATGTCCAAAGTAACTTCTTTTGGAGGAGTAAGCAGCGAAGAATTAAGAACGACCGTGCCATCAGCAGGTGAGTTCGCTCATCACCAATTCACCATAATATCAGATCATTATAACATCAGATCATAATATTCACCATTTATCAGATCAGTTCAAATTTTCAAGGCAGATGAGTTGACTGACGTCTAGCTGACTCTGGGGGAGTACCAACTGGACTACGACCAACTCGACTACTGAAAAATTCAGCGGAAAAAAGTCAGCTGTTGACCAACTCGCCACTAATGGAATGCGTAATTCACCAAGTTGGAATGCGTTTGAGCTCGGAACTCGGAACTGTATGCAAAATCAGTGTTAGAATCATGGTTAGAATCTACCAGAGATATTATGCTTTATACGTTGGCAGTGTTGCCAAAAAGCGGGTAATTACCAGGACGGTATAGTAAAGGGCGAGGACATTAGACCTTTTTCGGCCGTCGTGAGCTCTGCATGCTGTGACGTCACCAACGAGACAAACCGCTCAACCCTAATGCTAAGCAATGCTTTTTCGTTCTCTTTTAGACTCTCTCACAAATTGTGTAATGAACTTTTTTGCATGCAAAAAAATTGAAAACTATCTATTGTTATATACACTAACAGAATGTAGCTTCAAAAGTAATTTATTATAAGTTCTACTCACCAATTTGGTCCAAGTTTAATAAGACTGTATTTTGAGAAAGTCAGCAGAAGATTTTCTTCTAGTCCCGGCACACACATTATGAAACGTTTGATCTTTGATACAAATGAAATTGAATTTGAGATAATGAATTTAAACAATAATATTAACATTAAATTTATTAATATTGAAAATTAATATTATTTATTATAAATTATCTCATTATCTTATCTTATATAATGATCTTATCTGATTATCTTATATATTATTTATTATTATTATTATTAATTAATAAAATGTATTAAATATTAAAAATCAATATTAAATTTGAACACTAATGTTGCTTTTTCAAAAAGGAATTCTTGTATCTATCTCTTCAATGTTTGGACCACACTTAAAGTGGACGAAATAAGGTTGGGTCCAAGAAATAAATCAATATTATAACTTGAAAAGTGCTCAAATATAAATATTAGTGTTCAGTGTTCAAGTTATTTAGTGTTCAAATTTAATATTGATTTTTAATATTTAATACATTTTATTAATTAATAATAATAATAAATAATATATAAGATAATTAGAAAAGATCATTATATAAGATAAGATAATGAGATAATTTATAATAAATAATATTAATTTTCAATATTAATAAATTTAATGTTAATATTATTGTTTAAATTCATTATCTCAAATTCAATTTCATTTGTATCAAAGATCAAACGTTTCATAATGTGTGTGCCGGGACTAGAAGAAAATCTTCTGCTGACTTTTTCAAAATACAGTCTTATTGAACTTGGACCAAATTGGTGAGTAGAACTTATAATAAATTACTTTTGAAGCTACATTCTGATAGTGTATATAACAATAGATAGTTTTCAATTTTTTTGCATGCAAAAAAGTTCATTACACAATTTGTGAGAGAGTCTAAAAGAGAACGGAAAAGCATTGCTTAGCATTAGGGTTGAGCGGTTTGTCTCGTTGGTGACGTCACAGCTCTCACTCGCCCCCACTTTTTGGAGACGGTCGGCTCGAGTCTCTTTACAAAGGAATGTCCTCGCCCTTTACTATACCGTCCTGGGTAATTACCCGAAAAGCGGGTAATCTAGTTACCTGAGGGTAATGCTGCGGGTAATGGCAAATATGAGGGTAAAAAGCGGGTAAATGACAACTGAACAAAAACGAACAAAAATTATTTGTTTTTCATATTATTACTTTTGTATTTCACTACAAGAAAAATTTTCTTTGACTAATAACCTGGGGTGAGCACTAACATGCACAATGCTAAGACTCACAAAGTCGCTACTCTATGTATCTACTTATCTAAGTTACATAACCTGCATTAGTTGTCGTTATCAGTTGGTTCAGTTTCAGTTCTGACACGTGATTTCTGAGTTCGTTGTCACAAGCTCACAACAACACTACAACAGTACAGTCTGTACAGTGTGTGTTCAGTCGGTTCGGTTCATTTGAGTTTCGTTTTCGTTTCAGTTTCAGTATGCTTGTTCGTAGGCTTTTGGTAGCGTGATGTACTGATACTATATAGTCTAGTCTACTTCTGAAGAGGATAAAAAACTCACTCGTTACTAAATAACTAGATAACATAGGCTATCATTAACAAAAACAAATCGTTGTAGGCCTACTGTAATTAATTTTCTAAGGTCAGTAAGATTGAAAAAATTAATTATGACAGTTATAATTACTAGTCTCAAGTCTTATATAATTAGTCCTTAACATCTTAATTATTGGGATTTCTCAAAACTAAATTAACAGGGTTTGTATTCGTTACTTAAGGGTTGATTACATTGGGATAGTTACTTGCTAAGCGAGTAGCGAGTAGGAACGTTACAGACCGACCGTGCTACAGCAGCTCAGCATACCAAGCCGAATTATATAAAAAATTAAACTTCCAGAATTACTCACATTCCCATACTATGGAATTTCAAAGACAACTAATAATGCAACACAAAATTAAAATATGGAGTTTACCAACAATTATTCAATAAAATTTCATCAAAACAGTTCAAAGAACATACACTATATCTCATTTGAATTGTTATGTTGGCAGTCTGCGAGGCTAAATGTTGGCCTTGGCCACAATAATGTTGTATTTTGGTGTTGGCTACTCTGCCAGCGAATTCCAAATTTGACCAAATTCAAAGTTGAGAGCCTGTCTACTTTGGATTTGGTCAAATTTGGAATTCGCTGGCAGAGTAGCCAACACCAAAATACAATATTATTGTGGCCAAAGCCGACATTTAGCCGCGCAGACTGCCAACATAACAATTCAAATGAGATATATTGTATGTTCTTTGAACTGTTTTGATGAAATTTTATTGAATAATTGTTGGTAAACTTCATATTTTAATTTTGTGTTGCAATATCATTTATTGTCTTTGAAATTCCATAGTATGGGGGTAATTCTGGAAGTTTAATTGTTTATATAATTCGACTTGATATGCTGAGCTGCTGTAGCACGGTCGGTCTGTAACGTTCCTACTCGATACTCGCTTAGCGAGTAACTATCTCAATGTAATCAACCCTTAAGGGACAGACAAGAGTGTTAAATAGGGAATTTTTGGTTTGTTGAGGGTAATTTTGAGCAAAAGCGGGTAATTTTTTGCTCTGGAGGGGGTAATTGGGCAAAATTGGATTGGCAACACTGTACGTTGGTAGCATCAATGCGTAATTGTTTTCCCATTGATATAAATATTACTAGATGCGTAACTCCGGGATCCGCTGTGAAGTCACAGCGCTAGCATCGCCCGCTTCTAAATCGGGCAAAACCACGAAAATTTGTATAGCTGTAATGGCAAAAACCCGTATTTGTCAGTGCTAAAATAACTTGTTTTGTGATGTGAAATGATTTTTTAACATGATTGTTTTCATGTAGTGATTATGGATGTACCAATCAGTGCAAGTCTGGTGGAAATATTTATTTTAAAACAAGTAATTTTATCTTTTTATTGTCTATGTGCAAGCGCAGCTTTACAAGATTGTTTTCTGCTTCCTCACTTTTATGGTTTTTTTTAATTAAAAATAATGTACTACCATATTCACCACTTCAATATTGTTCTTATAAGCATTAATTACTCGTGATATACCATACAGTAATTTATTAAATAACTCTTTTAATCAAGCGATTTTGCTTGAACTTCATTGGCATTGGTGAGCATTCTTGGGCTTCTCAATATGAATTTATATAGGAGCCTACTGAGTTTTGAAGCATGCGGTATCTAAATATATATATATATATATATATATATATATATATATATTTATTCATACAGTAGATTTATATTCCCTTTGGTGTTGCAGTTCCATAATATTACTTTTTCATTTGATATTCAAATGTTAATGATATTTAGAAAAATCTTCACTAGAGAGTTTAACATTTACATATTTGTGTGACGGCAATTTCGCATTGTTGTAATGCTACCTCAGACACAACTGGAGGCCTACTGCTGAATCAAGTTTATGATGTTTTTTATAATTCAGTATGTCTGCAAGATAGCCTATTATTGTTATTTTTGTCAAAATTTGAAAAAGCTGGACATTGATGTTTGCTTTATTAAAATATCTTCTATTCCCGAATTTTCTCAGAATAAAAATCATATATTCGAAATCTGGGAATCCCAAACCCACATATAATATACTCTAGAATTTTTTCTTCATAAAGATTGAGAAAATTTGTTTATGAAATTTTGGCTGCCATCTTGGAAATATTTCGTGAAGCGAGCGTTTTTTGAGGTGCGAGAGTTCAGATTCGGATTCAGTGCATCAAAGTACATAGGAATACGCTGAGAAAAAAATTACTGTATGTTTTTCCTGAAATCACATACTTATGATACTGCTTATGCACTGCTCTGAGTTTGAAATTGGCTTGAGCCAGAAAAAATCTGGAATGTCAAATTATTACTACTATATGTAAGACAAAATCATGGGCTATTTTTCAAAAAAATAATTATTGAAATCCATCAAGGGAGTTGCGAGAAATCTCTGAATGAAAGTTGACTTTTTCCCATAAGAGCCTGTGTTAAATTTGAACTTTTGCCCGATTTGGCCTTTTCCCGCCAGAAAAAAGTGGCTTCACTATGCCATAGCCTTCAACGTTAGAGTTACGCATCTAGTAGTATATATCAATGTCTTTTCCTTTCTATCTTCTATCTACTGAGCGTCATAACGGTTTAGTTTTATTGGTTAAGTTAATGTTCAAGTTATGAAATTAGTAATCTAATAACGTAGATTACTTAATAAATAAATATCGGTGGATCGCCTCGAGAATGGCATCAGCTTACATGTATTCGAGCCCCTACCATCCCTATAGCACTATACAGTCTGCAATTCTGCAAATTGAGAATCGGTATCGGCGCCATTTTAGGGGTGCTTTTGAGCGGCAATTCAAAAACCGTATTGCAAGAAATGACAAAAAGTACGGTTTGTTGATTCGAATTATAATCTTAACAACCTATAACTCATTTCAAATCCACCACTGCAATGTTCCCAAAGTTTCGTATCCCAATAAAATGGACAAATATCAATATTATAAATCATGGATGAGCCATTACAGGTTCCACATTGTTGTTTTGAGTCATAGACTGATAAGAGTTTATAACTACAATCATAGGTTTGGTCCAATGATCAAAATAATAATAATTCTAGAGCCTACTTTAGGAACTTCCACCACAATTTTTTTTAAATTAATTATAAAAGGAATCAACACTCTTATTTTGAGAAATGCTATATCCTAGATCATTATTTCACATCTGAGAAAAGTACCATATACCAGTTCACTGAATCCAACAGCCACTCACTAGATAGCTTGCTTACAACAGCAGTCTGCACCTAATAATATTACTTACTATTAATAAAATTGGGTGATGAAGTGAAGAATGTTATCATCTGATGATAAAATTATCTTAAATAGGTCCTATAATATATAAATATATTGATGCAGCTTGCTAGAGAAGCTCATTAAAAATATACAAGTAAAGGTTTTTTGGAAACCTTTTCAGGTTCTTTCTCAACTCTTTAGCCACCAACTCAAATATTTTTTTTGTTAGTAAAACAAATGATGGTTTTCAACTACAATTCCCCAACTTTACACCCACCCACTCATTTATTTCTAAGATTAATTTTACACAAGACTCAAGTCTTGGCATACTTATCTCCAGTACGATTTCTTCAAAAGTAACACAGTATTACTACCAACTTTTCAAGTGAATTCAACGACTTAGTCTAATTTTTATTGAGAATAAGTGATAGTATTTTACTTACTCTGTAGGCCGAACAAGAAATCCAGGAACAGTATTACTATTATCATAATTATACGAGCCGAGTAGGCTAATAATAGAGCACTGAATTTGTATAATTTGTAGGTTCGGCTTTGAGATCATCCTGATTACCATTAATTTCTTATGGTTCTACCATTATGGAGGAAAGTTCCAACTATTGCAGTGCTTCATATTGAGGTAGAAGTAGATAAACCCCATCTTTGAGTTAGATGCATGGTACATCTATTCAACTATATTGATGTTAAGTAGTTGGAAGAGAAATAATAATAGGTTTTCAGCCCAAAACTGTTACTCTTTTGTAAACCTTTGTTACTCTACCAAAATTCAACAAACAGTTCGAAATTAGAGAACATGTGTTACTCTATTATTGAAATACATTTTGCATTGGTATATGAGTTGGGAATTCGGAAAAAAGTTTTGTTACACACATGAATATGCACCCCTCTTCATCTGTTGAAAGCTTACACATTTAAAATTCTTTTCAGCAATCCTACGCAAATTATGCTTAGAGGGATATGCAAGCCCCCCATTGTCTTTCCTATTTATGAATAGATGGTGTTCTGAGGAGGAATATCCAGAGAACAAAGCCTCTATACAAATATTACAGTTGAATGCTTGGGCAACTTTCCCAGCAACATACCCAGCAATGTATACTACAATATTTTCAACATACTCTGAAAGCTGCATGTTGATCGTACAATCAGAAAAAAGTTCCTCATCAGTCATTTTATTTTCAACAGGCTCTTTCCCTATCAACTTGTTTGTTGAAAATACAATTGGATCCAACTGCAAAGTTTCATCAATTTAGTAACTCAGTTGGATCTTGGGGAACACAGTTTCCATTACTGCTTACTTTTATTCCAGTTTTTACAAGGTGAAACCCTTGCATTTCGTAACATTATTTGTACAGTTGAATGCAGCACAAGTCTTCACCATACTAATAATTTTGTCGGATAAATAAAACTTGTAATAGCAAATACTTCATTCAACTGTTTTTGCAGAACTTTAGTGCTTTGCACAACTTAAACATACAGAGAATGCCCCCTGTAATGGCGTCTCAAGTCAGTTTCAATTTGCAGAGCGATTCTAGCGCTGTTGCTCCTTCTAGTGAATATTATTATAACTTCTTTGCATGTATTCTTATGGCCGGTCCACCTATAGTAATTTGAATTTCTATCTAGCAAAATAACCCGACCGCTCTAATTGTTCAACTGTTATCTAGAGCTCTTTTACATCACTTTTAAACTACGGTAAGTAGAGTCAAATGCATATAATTCATTAAATTGCTCGTCAACAACTTTCATACCTGAATTCATTGCATAAGCTACCGTTATTAACCTAAAGTAAATCATCTGCTAGAATATCTATCTATAATAATAATAATAATATTTTTATTTCGCCAAAATACAAATATAAGAAAATTCACAATGTAAAGTGTATAACACATTTTTGGCACAGTCAGCAAAGTAAATATTTGAGCGCTGGCTGTGAGTTCATTCAATAATATTACTAGTAACTTAAACATAGAAAGCTCGTGAAATGAGAGAAATCAATAATGAATTTAAAGGTAAAGTAATAAAGATCTTAAAGTATCTCCATGAGGTGACAAAACTAAAAAACACACAATTATCATCCTTTCATTGTAAAACAATAAAAAAACACAGCAAAAAATATTCACCGAAATACAATTCAATAACATACTCTTTAAAAATAAAAAAAACAAAATAAACAGATATAATTCTTCCCTAACTTAAGAACAGAAACAATCAAAATATTAAAACAAACCCATAATTACAAAAAGGACAATGTTAATTACAGGTTTTTGTTTAGTTCAAACCCTGTATTATTATACCGTAAAATAACCCAAAAAAAACTAGCTTGTGACACCAATTCATATAAATTCATCTACCTTTATATTGGTGGTGGCATTTTTTGCAAAGTATTTTTGTCGCTGATAGTGGCGGCGATGCTTAGCTTAGACGGGGCTGCATTTCCGTATTTGATCCACCGAAATAATTGACTGAGAGTCGATCGGTTAGGTTTGGATTTGAAATATATCGACTAAGTAATTTATCGATTTTCAGCCGATTATGTCACTAGACTAAATACGGAAGTGCAACCCCGATTTTCGAAGTTGATAGTGAAAGGGGTCAATATTAGGTAGGTGGCTAATAATTAGTACGTTTACCTTACTGGAAACACAGTACCAGTACCATTATGTAGATGTTTGGAGGTATATTATAAATTAGTAGGCAAACAGGGAGTTGAAAAATTCTTTCATGAATTTTTGTCAATTAAACTTGACTATACTGTTCACTAAAAAAATTGTGATTACAGTAGCCTAATTACTTTTCAAATGATTGATAGATTTACCCTACTTGCAGCTTAGTACAGCTCGAGCAAGCTCAACTTTTTTGGCAATGAAACTAAGAAAATTCCTGTTTCGGCATGAGGTCTGTCTGCTGCTTGTTTCCATCAAAGAGTCTGTTGGCCAACCTACTGTATTTGGTGTATGAATTTTGAATGGTATGGGTGTGATGTATTATAATATTAAATTCCTAAACTCCTTCTAATCACTTGACTCTGCCTGTGCAGCTTTCTTCCATCAGTGCTTGGTAATGCCATGTTGGTATGTTTTCTTCTCTTTTAGAACTTTTTGTTAGCTTCATCTGGAGCTTAGGAAATGACAGAATTCGCCATCACCATAGCAACCATTCACGATCATGTAACTATGGTTTGTCTACGAGCAACCGTCTGTAAACATTTACTGTCAAGTATACTATATTAGAAAAGTATTGATCAAAATTCATATAATATGAGTACCGGTATTCATAAAGACCAATGGTAGTTGAAGCGTTTCAAATTTTTTATGGCAGGTGTGCATTTATAATCAATACATCTGTTTGTTTACATGCAACCCTCTGGTCACAAGCGCTATATGAAAGAAACCAAGCTATTTTTTTTTTTCAATTTTTAACCAACTTCCAAACAGGAGGGGGCTCTCAATTAGGCATGTTTTTTCATGTTTGTTCATCAATTATTGGAGTACTATTGAATCGATTTAATTTTTTTTTAATAAAAGTGCAACAGGTACAAGTGGTAGTCCTATCCAATTTTTGCAAGGATCGGCCCAATACTTAACCCAGTGGCGTAGCCAGGATTAGATTTCGGGGGGGGCTCACCAAGGGGGGGGGGGTGTGGGCAGTGGCTAGCGAGGATCAAATTTCGGGGGGGGGGGGCTCACCAAGGGGTATAGGGGTCTGGGGTATAGGAGGGTCCGAATTTTTTTTTAAATTTAGTGGTGTTAAAAGCTAATCTAGACAACTTGTTAGGCTCTAAAGTTCAAAAGAAAGTTTTGAAAAATTACTACCCAGGAACCTAGGTGACCAGGTTTGAAATGATAAAGTTTGATATACCGATATCTGTGACTATTTTGAGTCAAAACCCTTGAATTGGAACTAATCATACTTAACTTATGTACTGAATCTCAAAATTAATACTAATTATTATAAGTTTCATATAATTTATGTCAATAGCCTAAAACGCACCCAACCCAAAGCTCATGAAATTGGAATTTTTTTTATCATAGCACACTGATTTTACACGCTTGCATAGAACTTGCATTTATTTGTGTGTTTTCATTTATAAAATCCCGATTTTATGAACTTTGGGTGCGTTCAGGGTAGTGGGTTATACTGAATTTTAACTTCAAATCTAAATTTTCTACAAGATGAGTTTATTCAAAAAGGTGATTTATCAATAATTATTAACAAAGTTAATCCACTTCAAACTTGAAAATTGCATTTTATTTAATGTAATAAATAAATAATTTTGGTAGTCACAGTTTTCTAACATGTTTTATTCGATTTTGTAGCTCATTTTAAATCAAAATTATCAATTTGAGTCCTAACAAGTTTCTATATGAGTAACTATTGAGGAAAAATTTGAAAAATGCATTAATCTGACTATAACTGTAGCTATATTCCATTACACAAACAGTGTTTCTGTAATCTGTTCGTTATAATACAACAAAACAGATAGAACCCTTCGGCTTCAATAAGTTCTTATCTATTAGTTATTTGAGAATTTTTTATTTCTGAAATTTCGGGGGGGGGCCCGGGCCCCATGGGCCCCCCCCCTGGCTACGCCACTGACTTAACCCAATATCAAACAAAAAGGAGCATTCATTGATGTCTTCATTTCAGTTTTGTTCAAATAGGATAGTTACATACATAACTGGCAGTCGAGTAACCAACCTTTGTCATTTACCAGACTGATCATTTTATGATATGGAGCATTTTCACCCACCCGATTTTTGAAATCATATGATGCATTGTAGGCTAATTATGCCAGGTGATTGACATCGGTTATCCAGAGCCGGTTATGTGCCGTTTTGACCAATGAGGTGAACTTAATTTGAATTAAGAATAAGATAATATTTCTTTGATGTTATAGAGTCATAGAAATAATATTTCTTTTCGTTTGGTTCATCTTTGGAACATGCAAGACCAGTTATTACTTTCTTCTGGCTTCCTTAGCTTTTTCCCTCTTCTCAGCCCAATATTTTTTCATTCTGGCTGAGGCGTCCTTATAATAATATTATATTATAAATATGCTAAATTATATTGTTTCAATCAAGGTAATTAGAAAACAAGGTAGTGTTCTCGCACATCTCCACTCATCTGTTGAGCCTTATCAGCTGATGAAGTGACGTCATTTTGATGTCTTTTCACGATTTTACCTATAATTTACATGTTAAATTGCATAACTTTATAAGTCTATCTCAAAATATATATGATTTTCAAGAAACTTGGATGTCTCCTAAAGCTGGGCATTCACGTTCCAACTTGCAGCACTGCTATTAGTACTGCTAGATGGATAGTCGACTCCACTCACGCTCCTACTTGAAATCCAACTTTATTCCTAATCAGCTGTGAACGTCGCTCTTGAGCCGAAAAATGTAACCGAAGTTGCCCGAACTTGCCCGAAGGTCATGCACTGATTGAGATAGGTTGGACGACTTTGATCCAACGCCCCCACACACGTTCCAACACCATCAACATTTGGAAGTTGTCCCTCTAGTCGTCCATCTACAATTCCAACCATCCAACAAGCCCATTCACGGTCCGTTTTCGGATCCAACCTTGGAGGTTGGACTGCAAGTGGTACTGCAAATCGGAACGTGAATGCCCAGCTTTAGGTTTATGTTATAAATGTGTTAATCTACGGCATTTTTTATATGATCATACAATTATTTAGTTCAGAGCACTTGTTAATGTTATAGCATGCACATAACTTCAAGGATTGTACTTCTCGGGTATTTAAGTTATTTTATATGTCTTCAAACTCACTTCAATTAATTTACAAGTAGGCCTACTGTGGAAGGTTAAATATTCAATGTTTAATGGAATTGAATTGTGTGAATGTTTTATTGTAATAATTTATATATTGTTTTCATGATGCTGTTTTCCTTCAATACTTTTAGCAGTATACTCGTCTTCTGTAGTTGGAAGAGCATTGAAATTGATTGGAGAAAAATATATTCAGTTAACCATAATAAAATAATTGACCTTCAACTAAATATTATGTGCTTACTGGAATTGCATACCTATTTCTCACAAAAATTTTCTTAAAAAAATGAATATTTAATTTTCTAGAGTACTTTAAATTAATTTGAAGAGAAATAAAATAACTTAAATAGCCGAGAACTACTATCCTTGTATTATGTACATGCTATAACATTATCGAGTGATCTGAATTGAATAGGTAATTGTATGATCATATTAAAAATACTGTAGGTCAACAGTTGAATATATTATCATAAACCAAAGGAGATGTCCAAGTTTCTTGAAGATCATATATATATTTTGAGAAAAAGACTTACAAAGTTATGCAATTTATCATGTAAAAGATAGGCAAAATCGTGAAAAGAAACCTGCATGATGTCACTGCATCAGCTGGCTGCAACTTGCTACTGCACATCATGCTGTTGAACACTACCTTGTCTTCTGATTACCTTGGTTTCAATCATGAGTCGGAGTGAAAAATGTTTTTAAGATTGTTAATTACAAAGCTATAATTTTTTTAGTTTATGCTTGTACATTATGTGTGTTTCATCAAAAGCTTTTTGTTCTGCCATACTGGCGCTCCTCAATCTACAGTGGAAACAATTACTCTGGGCGCATGGCTCTCACACTATGCTCTGTCACTACTGGCCGTCCTGTAAAAGTTGGTTCGTTCACTCCACTGCTTTCTACCGCTCCACTGACGGCTGAAATGGTGACCTTGAAGACAAATGTTTTTAGAAATGAGCGATAAACACTCCCCTCTCCACCCCGCGCCTTCGCTGACCACCAAAAGGTTGTTGTTTAAAAGTTGATCAGAAAATAGGGGAAAAACTTTATTTCTTCTCTATACAGAGATATTTTTGTAGTCATTCTCACACATCTAACAAGAAAACGAGACCGTAGTTTTTAATGTCATGCCATCAATGTTCACCATTCAAAGATGACCAGAGAATAATAAAGTCCATTCATAATATTGAGGGATTTTGGAGCTAATGTTCAATTTATTGTAATTTGAACTTAAGTTTAGCTTTTAGATTATTTAGAGCAATAATAATTTTCAATAAATGAAAAAACCTATTCATGAAGTAGAATATTAGTAACTAATATTTCCAAAACGGGACAAATGGGTGTCCTGACAAGTATGGTGGGGACCAAGGTTAATAGATAAAAGGTTGAACGGTCGTTAGTTCTTTCTAAATCCGGCAGGGGACTGCTTCATGGATGACGTCACGTGAATCAGTTTTTCAGATTTTTAACATGCTCTGTTATGGGAGATGTGTATTCAATCTCTTATAACTAATGAAAAAAACACAAAAAATACTTTTCCTCTGGAAGGAAGCTAGAAATTGCAATTCTCTTTCGAAAGGATATGAATAATACACTAGTTTTTATTATAAATCCAATTCATGCACTAAATTGACAGAGGTAGACAAGACCTCTTGATTTTACCAGCTGGGAGAGGCCCATTTACGATGCATCTCTCCCAGCTGGGAAATTGATTCTGGAGAACTGATTCAAGTGACGTCATCCATGAAGAAATCCCCTGTCGGATTTAAAAACAACTATCTACCGTTCAACCTTTTATCTATTAACCTTGGGTGGGGACAACAAAACATGCCTCTCAAAAACGGGACGTCTGGTCACCTTAGTCTATGCCTGTTATATCTTTACTTGATTGTGTTTTGTCATGGATGAATCAAGCTTTAGTATCATCAGTTGTAAATTTCACTCACACTAGTTCGATTTTTTTATTTATTAACTGACTCAATTTGGTAAATGGATGATGGCACCGTTCTTTATCAGAGATACCTTTATTCATATACATTTTGTTTCTTATCCCTGTCATAACTTTTAGTTGCATGAAGTATATGTCTACATAATTGTCTATGTTCCATGTGTTTATAATTTGAACAGGTCTACAATAGAATGTACATCTATATCTATATACTCGAAATACCACTGACTGACTCACTCACTCATTCATCACAGTTTCTCAGGAACCACTCGACCAAAAACGATAAAATTTGGTACATGTATTCAGTAGGGGGACTAGACGCGTGCTAAGAAAGGGTTTCAAAATTTACCCCAAAATTGAAGATTTTTGAAAATTTAGGTGACAACAATTTCTAGAGAACCATAAGGTCAAATCAGATAAAATTTGGTATTCATGTTAAGTATCGGCCTTAGATGTACCTTGGAAAAAAGTTTCAAAATTAGCCCAAAAATGGGCTCAAAATCGACGATTTTTGAAAAGTTTGGTGGTAAACAGCCAAATATTTTGAAATTTGCACTTAACAGATGTCATCAACCTGGCATAATAACATTTCATCATACTCAGTCATATGTTTCCCACATATTGCAAGGCTCCGACTGTATGGTAGCCTACATGCAAAGTGCAAAGTCTTTTGCTGTTCAAAGACAGTGTTAATAACGCTGCTAAGGGGTCTGCCATATGATTAAAAACGGTTGACTTCTATCAGCTGTTCCTTTAAGCTGTTTGGCTGGCAAGTTCAGTAGGTTAGGTCTATTAATGAATAATAATTTTTTTCAAACAAAGCAAACTTATCCCGAGCTACCAAAATAATTTCAATAGCTAAAAGCCAACGTTTATGAAAAGTAAAAAAGTAGCCAAGCTGCCTGTTAGGTCAAGTACAATAATTTTTAATATTAGTACAATATTGCTCGGTACAACTTTGCTGGATACGTGTACCAAATTTTATCGTTTTTGGTCAAGTGGTTCCTGAGAAACTGTGATGAATGAGTGAGTGAGTGAGTCAGTCAGTGGTATTTCGATTATATAGATATAGATCAGTTGAACAAAGCAATGTCCATGACATCACAATGGAAATTAGTTGGACCCCCCGGGGTTCCAGGGGGCGGAGCCCTCTGGCTAGATGGTTAAGGCGAGCGAAGCGAGTCTGCCGGCTAGTATATATATACATTTTAATTTATTTTTCAGAGAATAACACCTGATGGCTGAACTGTCATTTCTGAACTAGTTACTGAATGTTATTGCAAGTGGATTATTGTTTATTTATAATTCAAACATCATTCACAGCTTGTGAACAATCTATGAAGTATCAGGTGAGCTCTCTTGTCAATTATCAACCTAATATATTTCAAAGGTACAAAAATTGCTTTTAATTGGTTCTTGTATTTGAGATTGCACAAAAACTAAAAACTGTGATAATTAGTTTCCAGCCACTTGTATACTTACACATGAGAATGTGGTACAACCAAGAGGTTAGAATGCTCCAATTGATTGCATTCTTACCAAATCCAGAAGAATATGTAATACCATACATGAAGGTTCAGAAATAATGCAGTAGATTTAATAAGTGATATATATATATTCATTTTTTCACTACACTGTGTCTTATCAATTCTAACATCAACCATCAAACCATTAAATTTGACTCTATTATATGACATCTTGAGTTGAACTTAAAGCAAACTTGTGAGTCAGTGTAAGACACAATTATGTTCATAAATTGAAAATTATTACCTGTATCTTTTGAGAAATACTATTGAAAAATCAATTTAAATAAAGCCTGCAATTACTAGGTTATGAAATAATAAATGTCATACTATCAGCTAACTACTGTCAATGTAACATATTGAGATAGCGGCCATACAAATAATAAACAATAATAAGATAATAGCAGCTAAGACTACGTATTTCAGCTTCAAAATAATTAATTTGAAAAATTATTGTTTTAATAAAAATTATAAAAGAAATTATAAAATGAGACCTGAAAGCCATTTACTCATCTAGTTTCTGTAGGCTATATTTGCTTATCTGTCATGAGTAATATCCAATAAGGACTCACATGACCAAATTCCAGGTTAGGATTTTGGAAGTGCTTGTATATTCTGTTGTACTCTTATTTTTAACTACTTCATTTATATTTTGCTAATCACAATCACTGTTCATTCACTTGAGCACAAATTCTTGAAGATATCACAATAATTTCTTCGTTTTTGAGGTACACATGCTTGGAAGTTATTAATATTGCAAAGTAGGATTGATCGATTATAATCTTAAAGTTTTGAATTTTTTGTCCCCAAACTAATTTTTTATGAACTGTTTCAAATGACACCTTTTATCATTTTTCTGTGCATTGCTTGTTGTTATAAAATTTGATTCATTCTAAAAATCATGATCTTTTTCATGAGTGTCTGTTGCCGCAGATCACTCTATGGTATTGCCTAATTAGACATAGAAGGGGTGAATTTTTTAATAGGATACATGAATTCTGGGAATGAAATCCACCCTTTCTTCTGGCATAGCATTGTCAAACAGCTAACTCAGTTACGATTTTCTCCAACATTTATCCAGCATTTCAACAATGTGACAGCCATTGACTGTATGGGACATGTCATTCCCCACACCCACACATAGTGAGTTGTCCATAAAACTCCACCTTTTTGAACTCTGCACATCTATAATAAACTAGCCGGCAGACTCGCTCCACTCGCCTTAACCGTCTAGCCAGGGGGCTCCGCCCCCTGGACCCCCGGGGGGTCCGACTAATTTCCATTGTGATTAGATCAATTTACAGAAATAGGTGATTTTGGGGAGAATTTTGATACCATTACTTAGTATGCATCTAGGGTCTTCAAGGCTTCGATTTGAGCATTGGTTGAAATTCACAAATACTCGGAGAACGATGTTAGCAGTCGGATGTGCAACTGCAAACTGATCTGATCATGAAAGTGAATGATCGTTTGAGGTACTAGGCTACGCAATTGAAGTGGGAAGGGATCACACTTACCTAACACACTTGCCTAACAGGCAGCTCGGCTACTTTTTTACTTTTCATAAACGTTGGCTTTTAGCTATTGAAATTATTTTGGTAGCTCGGGATAAGTTTGCTTTGTTTGAAAAAAATTATTATTCATTAATAGACCTAACCTACTAAACTTGCCAGCCAAACAGCTTAAAGGAACAGCTGATAGAAGTCAACCGTTTTTATCATATGGCAGACCCCTTAGCAGCGTTATTTACACTGTCTTTGAACAGCAAAAGACTTTGCACTTTGCATGTAGGCTAACATACAGTCGGAGCCTTGGAATATGTGGGAAACATATGACTGGGTATGATGAAATGTAATTATGCCAGGTTGATTACATCTGTTAAGTACACGTCTAGGGCCTCAACCAAACTTTTCAAAAATCGTCGATTTTGGGGCTAATTTTGAAACTTTTTTCCAAGGTACATCTAAGGCCGATACTTAACATGAATACTAAATTTTATCTGATTTGACCTTATGGTTCTCTAGAAATTGTTGTAACCTAAATTTTCAAAAATCTTCAATTTTGGGCCCATTTTGGGGTAAATTTTGAAACCCTTTCTTAGCACGCGTCTAGTCCCCCTACTGAATACGTGTACCAAATTTTATCGTTTTTGGTTGAGTGGTTCCTGAGAAACTGTGATGATTCAGTGAGTGAGTCAGTCAGTGGTATTTCGATTATATAGATATAGATAAATGAAATTATTAGAATTAACATATGTCTAAAGCTTCACCTGGACATAAAAAGCCATTGAGAAGGACATTGATCATAAGGGACATGTAGGCACAACACACACATAGTGAGTACACACAAATGTACATGGAAAATGTGTATGGCAATATTTTTTATTAAACTATAATAATATGCACATTAAACTTCTCATGTTAGTATCAGGATATATCCACTTTTCCTTATGTTTCTTAAAGAAAAGCGCCTCTATACCAAATAAATCACATTTATTGTGGTTACATATGGGCATAGATAGCGTCCATTTATGAATACTGAATTGATTTAAGATAAAAACTTTCTCATAAGAACTTTGACATGAAACTACAAAAAATACCATAAATTACAAATGATTCTTCTAGCACCCTAGTAAGGGCATGCCAGCCATGATTCGCACAGGTAGTAATTTACCCTTGAGCCAGCTCTGCTTGTAAACAATGTTAATTTGTTTCTAATTTTTTATATTCTTTTTTCAGACCTGATAACTCATCTTAAACTGCATGGACACCCCAACATCATTGTTTTGCATAAAATAAGCAAACCTTGACTTATATCTTAATAAAAAGTTTGAAATGTTTTATTATTACCAACAACAAATTCTTATTTTAGAAAAAATGAAATCGGCTATTATTAATATTATCATTTTATTATATATTATTATAACAAATGTATTATAATTATTATAAATGTATAAATTATTATTGTATTATATTGATATATTTATACAATTTTGTCAATTATAAGGCCATTATTATCATTATATAGTATATTAGTTTGTGAAAGTTGATTCAACATGACTAACTAACTATGATTTACAAGTTACAAATTTGTCATAATTCAATATAATCTTATATGATTTATTTTGTTTTGTTGAATAACATGTATACGTTATTGGAATAAATCTCTTATTGAAATGTATTAGTTCTATGGTTTTTATTCAGAAATACAACTCCAAGAAATATAACACATTATATTTCTCATCACAATTGACAGGTTGCGTGAAATTGACATCAATGCTAAACTTCCTCAAACTTAATGAAATGGTTTCTTTGCATGCGCAGGCTAAAGCAGCAGAGTGAGCGGAGGTATGGAGTGGAAGAAGAAGGCTCTTTACTTGTTATAATTATATATAATGTGTAAATTATATAATTATCTGATGATGATTATGACAATAATAATAATGTGTATCAGCGGTGCGATCCCAGTTCAGACCAAAAGTTTTTACCTCGGGCCACTCCCGTGTTTCGGAGGCCACGTTAAGCTGTCGGTCCCGGCTGCCTAAAAAGCAGTCGTTAAGTCACGTCAGAGGCCCTGAACTTATTCAGGTGCGACCTGATAACTCTGACACCAGACCTGAGCCAGCCAGGTCACACGATATTATTATTATTATTATTAGCGGTGCTGACTTGAATGATTTTGGAGTTTAAGTTAGTGATAACTAAATAGAAATACAGTGTCAGTTTTGATATTAGATAGTTCATCAAGCATTTCATCATGGAGAACAGCACAGATAACTAATAATACATTCAATCACTCCTCATGTCTAACCTATGCATGCGCAGAGCTAATTTTTTTTTGAAGATAAACAAACCTGAAAAATGTTATGCAACAACTTTGAAGTGTTGTCAAAATTCTTAGACATATTATTTGATATATATATATATATATATATATATGTGTGTGTGTATTTGATAATTACATAAATACATCAATTTACTGTTGTGGTCTACATCATACTCATATTCTAATTCAATATTATGTAACGGTACTGCATCAGCTAGAAAGCAGTGTTCAATTAGCTATTTGTGTTTTAGTTGTCATGAATTATTTTTATTAGCAAATCATTTTTCTATAAAGGTGCGCAACCTTTATGGCTAAATTACACCAGTCGGTTAAATTTGATTAAAAATTCAGCTGATGGCTATCCAAACATGTTAATGCTTTTGTGTTCTGACATAGTTGAGCTCAATCAGACACTCAGCTGATGTAATTTATCTTAAATTGTTGCTCGCGACCAAGGTTAATAGATAAATTATAAAAATTAAATAGATTTATCTATTAACCTTGGCTCGCGACTATAATGGGGGCCTCATGTTTATAGTTCACGCCCCCAAATTAGGTTGCTAAGAAATATTGCGGTTTTGCCTGATATGAGACCATGCCAGCAGCTGATAGTAGAGAATTACCATCCTCAATACACGAATTGACAACAGTATTCGTACCATGTCGCCTAGTTTTCCAGTCGCTGTTTTCTACAGAAATGTTTGCAACTTTTTAGTTTGAAACAGAGAAATGCAAACTAGCTCAAGTTTGAGCTTAAAAAGTGTTTGAAACTTTTTATTTGGATGGCTAGTGTTATTAAATTTGTGGAGAGTGGAGGACGTACCTGCAGTTACACACGAAACTCATCAGTTTGCAACACAAGAATTTTGTTTAAAACAACCAGTTTGCAAAAAGTTACTTTTTTTAATTGCAGACTTGCTGAAAGCTGTGAACTTCTGTGTGTATGCAGCTTAATTTATTAGACCGCTTTTATACAAAGCGTCGGTTTCCAATAATGAGGTAGATGACAGACGTCGTCTAAACTTGGCATAAAATTTGTTGCAATTTGGCATTATGTGACGCTGGAACCCATTGACAGAGACGTTATGAAAGAAACACTATCAATTTATTATTGATAAACTCAAAATTGTCATTAGGTTTAATAGTTGTCTTCAAGTCATTCTTATTGGAATTTCCTGAAAAGAAACATGATTAAGCATATGTATGTTAAATAAATTATCAACGAAGTTCAGGCATGAGCTGTTGAATACCCTTCACGTCAGATATATGGCCTTAGAGTTCGAATTAAACATTATTTCTGCAGTGATATTGAATATTGAGACTCAGAAGATGAGGTGATTCTTGAACAGAAAAAGCTCAGATTATAGAAGTAGCCTATTAGCAAGTTGAAATGAAAAATTTCATTTTCTGTGAAAGTGAATGTGTTCTATCCTGTAGGAATAGCTCTTAATGAGGTCAAGAATAATACTCCTCTAAAGCCGTCTGCCTCTAGTTTTTTGAAGAAGGTATCATGAAGAATAGTATAGAAAGCTTTTCTGTTATTATATTAACTTATGGAGAAATACAAAAAAATTTCATGTTAGAGTTTAGGTTCAGAGAAACAGTATTTTTGTGAATTTTATTATGGTTTCTTCTGTATTCTTATTGGTTTGAAAGCCGAATTAGTTTCTGTTTATTATTTCATATTTACTGGAATATTATAATACTGTTTTCTTAACTAGGCCTATTTCCCCCGTAATTTTAGCAAAATTAATAATGAGACTGATTGGTCTGTAAATTGTTTGGATTAGAGGGATCTCTTTATTTAAACAGTGGTTTTATCTTAACCGATTTAAAATGTTTGGGAAAATATCCTTGCTCATAACATTTATTGAAAATAGCAGCAAGTGGTGTCCAGATTATATCAGCAACAAGTTTAAGTACATCTGTTACTTAATTATCCATTCCTGGTTACAGACTCTTCCAATAAAATGAATATGCTTTGGTATCATTCAATTACTTTTTATTGCATTAATGGAATGCTAATAATATAATTTAACTATGGAAGTAGCTGTGATTCCACTTTTTTACCATCATAATTTGCAATCATGTTTGATTGAATTGTTTATCAAATAAATAACTGTGATTGGATTTTTTATACGTTTTCAGCCGAGTTATTACTTTTTTCAATATTGTGATTGTTACGCATACTATTAAACAGATGTTGGCGCTATTTTAACTATTGAACTGATAAATCCTACTTGCAATAACAATCAAGAGTTTTGTGTAGCATCTATACACTTCCACTCGCTAATACTGATATAACCTGGGCGTGCGAATAACTGTTCTGATCTAGAGTGAGCAAAAATTATTGGGCGCATTTTATAGGAAGATGAAAAATAACAAATCAATATTGTATTCAACAAATTCACTGAGAATACAAGTTCAAACAGTTTCATTTACTACAACTGACAGTTTTTAATCTTTCTAATTCCTAATAAACAACTTCCTTGAGACTAGTATTATAGTGAAAGAGTATTCAGTTGTAGAAAAAACTGAAATAGCACTCCTATTTTTGTAAAAACAGTTTGTAGAGGAGCTGGAATTTTAGATGGCCACCAATGAACACCGCCTGCTTTGTTGTGAATGGCTGGCTTTGTTGTGAATTTGCTATGTGAGCTGGGGTGGAAGTATTGCAGCTAGTCCAGTAAAGGCTTAGGTTGGAACAAAAACATGTTTTCAAGAGGAGCATAAGTTATATGTACTCATGTTGAAATTTATTCAATGCATCATGCATTGTAAAACATTGTTTGCAATTGTCTTTTCAATAAACCCACATATACAACTATGTTACAATGCTGTGCTAGTTTTTCATTCACTCTAGTTTGTACACTGTTTTATTTTTTATTCACTCTCTAGTTCTGAATCAGACACTATAAATGAACTAGAAATATATGTATTATTCTTGAAAGATTACAGTACAATGTGCAGCAATAGATATGGTACCAGACCATAGATTGTTATCCAAGTACGTTGAAATAAGTTAACACTTTGGCTACCAAAGCGCTGAAATAGTAATTCACCTCACTACCAGGCCTGTTAAGTAAGAACTTCTTACTGTCCCAGACATTTTTTTTTTGCTTTGTTTGTTTAATTTGATACTTTTTAATGATAATTTATGGAAATTTTGTAAATATTCATCTTTATTCACACGTTTCAGGCTGTGTCCATATTTTGTACACATGGGCTTGGTATACAAAAATTTAAGAAAATACTTCCCACAAGCCCATGTGTACCACTTATGGACACAGCTTGAATTTTATGAAGTGGTGACTGCATGGACATAATCATAAAAGAGACCGCAGAAAACACTTTGTTGAGTAAATTTTAATTACATCTAGAGGTTTAATAATGCTAAAAAATGTTAATGCTCTAAAATTAGAGATTATAACAAAATACAAGTATATAAAATATTAGAATGCAACAATCCCCTGTATAAAATAATGATTGCTCTATTTCATTTCAAGGTGTATTACTTTTTTGTAACACTGTGAATACTAAAAAAGCAATCGCTGCACATATATTTCTGGCTAGCACATCCAGGACAATGTGTAGTTACTCGTTTGGTGTTTTTAGCAGCATTGTTATGTCCAAAAGTTTTTGTAAGAGTCTCATAACACAAGGAACAGCGCCCCCGTTGCTGTATGCTTACTAGACGATGAGTATTTGTTTGCTCAGAATTTGTTCGATCACTGATTGATGAGACCGAATATGATTTTTTCTCTGAACGATGTTATGTCCATTGTTTTTCCAGTTGCATGTTTATGTGCTATACTTGCATTGATAACACAAGTGTTCAAGAGTAGCTCAAAGGCTACTTTCTGATACCACTTGACACTTCTTCGAAGGGGTGTGCAGTATGAGGAAAGCTGATCAGAGAGGTCAATGAAAGCCTTAGACTGATTATATTCCAATATTATCAATGGTTTTTTTGTAACTTTCCCATGCTTGCTGATTTTGTCAACCATCTCAGGAGTGTGGCAAGTTGAGAGAAAGAGCACATCTCTCTTGTCCTTCCATTTAGCAACAATGACATCTGTGCTGCTCTGTAATCCTATTATTTCATCCTTCTTCAGCTTGGCATTCACTACTGATTTGGGTAAGTGCCGTCTAGTCTTCCTTAGGGTTCCAGTGAGATGTGTCTTGTGTTTGAGTAGTTCATGGGCCAGCTCAACAGAAGTGTAGAAATTATCTGTATAGAGTTCACGCCCACAATGGAGAAAAGGAGATACAAGATTCATAACCACCTCTTGAGTAAAAGGACGACCTGTCTGTGTAGAGCTACGTTTTCCACCATAGAGAGAAATGCAATGAGTAAAACCAACTTTAGCACACAACTTGAAAAGTTTCATACCATATTTGTGCCTTTTGCCCTTGATATACTGATAAAAAAATATTTTTCCACGAAAAGGCACAATAGATTCATCAATACATAACTGTTTATAGGGTATGAATGCATCATGAAATATGTTATTCAATATGTCAATCAATGGCTGGATTTTGAACAACCGATCGCCAGTAACACATTCTTCATTATTGGAGAAATGAATCATGCTCAATATTGCTTCAAATCTATTTCTAGACATACCAGCATTCTTTACTATTTCGTTGGAATATAGCAAACTTGTTGACCAATATTTCTTTATAGATGGTTTTTTATCAATACCCATCCATAAAAGAAGTCCAAAAAAGATTTTCATTTCTTTCATATCTACATCATACCATTTTGATAAAATAGAATGCTCAGTTATGGAAGAATCCACTATACCATCAACTATCTTCTGCATTGCATACTCATTCGTCTCTTTCACAATTATATTTAAAAGTTCATCAGGCACAAACAAAGAGAAAAAATCAACTGGTTCATTACCTGAAAGTTTCGATAAGAATGAAGGCTGGAAACCATTCACTTCTGGTAAATGAGCAGAGAAGTTGTTCAAATTACCTTTTATATCCATCCATAAAATGTTCTGGTACTGGATTGATTGATGATTTGATTCCTCATTGTTGTCTGTAGGTGTAGCAATGAGATCGTCTTGCAAGTCAGTTCTGGATGTTGATGGTACAACCTCAATTTCTGTTTCATGTTCAAGTGTTCCGATGGTGTCAAATTTGGTTTACTTTCTACTTGGCTCTTCAGTAGAATCAGAGGAATCACTCATGTAACTGTCCCAATCAGGATCATTGTCTGTGTCATCACTGAATAACTCATCACTAGATTCTAAACATCGCCTAACCTCTTCAGTACTGAGTCTATCCATTATTCAAAAACCGGTCATAAAGTAAAAACAATAAAGTCAATAGAACAAATAAAATGAACAAGATAGGAATATATACATGATTTTATATACAATAAACTTGATAACTCAATATTAGAATAAACGTTCAGCAATAAATAATCAAAATCTTTGACTTTGTATGGCTTGTTTACAGTGGGAAACATGCACTACTAGTAGCATAGAAACAGGTGATTTCAAATTGAGGTTATAATCGTTGTCAGTGTTACCAACCGAAACCAGTGGCATATTTCAATTCCCCAGGCCCAGAACTATGAAGCAAGGCATTGGAATAGGTCGAAACCATTGATATATATTACTAGATGCGTAACTCCGGGATCCGCTGTGAAGTCACAGCGCTAGCATCGCCCGCTTCTAAATCGGGCAAAACCACGAAAATTTGTATTGCGGTAATGGAAAAAACCCATATTTGTCAGAATGCTTGCTCAAATGACTTGTTTTGTGATGTTAAATGATTTTTTAACATGATTATTTCATGTAGTGATTATGGATGTACCTATCAATGCAAGTCTGGTGGAAATATTTATTTTCAAACAAGTAATTTTATCTTTTTATTGTGTATGTGCGAGCGTAGCTTTACAAGATTGTTTTCTGCTTCCTCACTTTTATGGGGGTTTTTAATTAAAAATAATGTACTACCATATTCACCACTTCAATCTTGTTCTTTTAAGCATTAATTACTCGTGATATACCATACAGTAAGTTATTAAATAACTATTTTAATCAAGCGATTTTGCTTGAACTGCAATGGCATTGGTGAGCATTCTTGGGCTTCTCAATATGAATTTAAAAAGAAGCCTACTGAATTTTGAAGCATGTGGTATCTAAATATATATATATATATATATATATATATATATATATATATATATATATATATATATATATATATTTATTTATTCATACAGTAAATTTATATTTCCTTTGGTGTTGCAGTTCCATAATATTATGTAGACACTCACTTCCCCCACCACATCCACTCCTCCCACTACCTTCCTATGACCACCAGACCTTACATACTACTCAGTCTGCAACCAAGCGCCGAAGAAGAACAACATAGTTCGAAACGCGTCCGCCGCGACTCAAAAAGGTCAGTTCTGCACAGCAAGATAATACATATGAATAGTATTACTTTCTCACTTGATATTTAAACGTTAATGAAATAAAGAAAAATCTTCACTAAAGAGTTTAACATTTACATATTTGTGTGACGGCAATTTCGCATTGTTGTAATGCTACCTCAGACACAACTGGAGGCCTACTGCTGAATCAAGTTTATGATGTTTTTTATAATTCAGTATGTCTGCTCCACAAAATAGCCGATTATTGTTATTTTAGTCAAAATTTGAAAAAGCTAGACTTTGATGTTTGCTTTATTAAAATATCTTTTATTCCCGAATTTTCTCAGAATAAAAATCATATTTTCGAAATCAGGGAATCACAGACCACAAATAATATTACTCTAGAATTTTTTCTTCATAAAGATTGAGAAAATTCGCTTATGAAATTTTGGCCGCCATCTTGGAAATATTTCGTGAAGCGAGCGTTTTTTGAGGTGCGAGAGTTCAGATTCGGATTCAGTGCGTCAAAGTACATAGGAATACGCTGAGAAAAAAATTACTGTATGTTTTTCCTGAAATCACATACTTATGATACTGCTTATGCACTGCTCTGAGTTTGAAATTGGCTTGAGCCAGAAAAAATCTGGAATGTTAAATTATTACTACTATATGTAAGACAAAATCATGGGCTATCTTTCAAAAAAAGAATTATTGAAATCCATCAAGGGAGTTGCGAGAAATCTTCAAATGAAAATTGACTTTTTCCCATAAGAGCCTGTGTTAAATTTGAACTTTTGCCCGATTTGGCCTTTTCCCGCCAGAAAAAAGTGGCTTCACTATGCCATAGCCTTCAACGTTAGAGTTACGCATCTAGTAGTATATATCAATGGTCGAAACTGTGTACAGAATATGGACACAGACAAGAGTTCTGCATCTCACAACGTGTACAAAAACTGGACACATGGGCTGTGTGTATAAATGAGTGTCCAAGTTTTGCACACATGGGCTGTCATGAAACTTAGTTGTGTCCAGTTATTGTACACATGGTAGCCAAAGTGTTAACTACAAGATTTGTTATAAAAGAGATGGATCGTACAAATTAATTATAAAATATTGCTGGTTTATCGAGTAACATCAAGTATTTTAAGCAGAATTCAATATCATGCAAACTGGTTATAAAGTGAGTGGTTACAACATAATGCTTCATATTTCATCATGCAAATTGTCCCACTCAGTTTTAATACTGAATAGTTTTAAATATTACCATTGAAAATTGAGTTTCAAATTTGCCAGTTCACACAGCTCAGTGTGCCAACGTATCAATCATTTCGGTTAATTGTTCAACCATAGGCTAAAACTGTTCAAACCGCACTAGAGCTCACAAGTTATCTTTTATTTATTTAAAAAATGATAATTATAATGAATTTCATTCATTTTGAGTAAAACAAAGTAATGCGAATGTAATGATGTCCTGATGGATCCTCTGCTTGTGCTCCTCAATGCCTGTTTGTTGAGCGGAATTTTCCCTGATTGTCTTAAGGTCTCAAAAACAGTTCCAATTTACAAAAAAGGCGACCCCACTGTTGCAGGTAGTTACAGGCCTATCTCTATAGTGCCTATTATTGCAAAAATCCTGGAAACAATAATGATGAGACAGCTAACATGCTATCTGGAGGTTAATGGGCTGATGGGAAGTATGCAGCATGGTTTTCGCAAAGGAAGATCCACAGCCACTGCCCTGATATCTTTGGTGGAAACCATTCACCAGGCTTTTGAGAATCATGAGTCGGTGGA
Source organism: Conomelus anceps (assembly GCA_948455865.1). Lineage (NCBI taxonomy): Eukaryota > Metazoa > Arthropoda > Insecta > Hemiptera > Delphacidae > Conomelus > Conomelus anceps. The sequence continues at coordinate 160,983,326 of OX418216.1, forward strand.
CCTGATATTGTGTGACCTCACAAAGGCGTTTGATTGTGTGCCTCATGATGTCCTGCTGAGGAAGCTGTTGAGGTATGGAGTGCAGGGTCAGGCATGGAACATGTTGAAGAGTTATTTGATGAACCGCCGACAAGCTGTTAGTATGATGGGTGCTTTGTCAGAGGAGAAACCAGTGATGTATGGTGTCCCTCAGGGTTCTGTGCTGGGCCCCCTATTGTTCCTTATTATGATAAATGACCTCAGTCTGGACGGCTCAAGTTTGCTGTTTGCTGATGATACCACACTAGTTGGTTGTGGAGATGGACCCCTTGAAGCCAAGAATAAAGCACAAGACCTTTTTAAGGAGGCAAAAGAATGGTTCCAGGCTAACAGACTGTTGCTTAATGAGGGGAAAACACAGGAAATTATGTGTACTCTTGGTAGGGCCTGTTTGAGTGATGCACCAGTTACTCTGCTGGGTTTCAGTATTGATAATAAACTTAGTTGGGAGCAGCACATAAGTAAGGTATGCAAGAAGCTATCAAGGGTAATATATCTTCTTAGAAAAATGAGAAACCAGCTTAGCATTCAGCATCTGTTAATGTTGTATCATTCAGTGTTTGACAGTCACATCAGATATGGCATCCTGCTCTGGGGACACTCGGCTCACGTGAGGGACATCCTGCTTTTGCAAAAGAAGGCTCTGAGAATATTGACGTATGGTGATTTCTGCGCCCACTGTAAGCCTATTTTCCATCGTCTGGGCCTGCACACTGTCTATGGGCAGTATATTTTGACATCGCTCCTATACGTCAAGACTCACCAGGCATCCTTTACTGTAAGAAGGCAGATTCACGCCCACAATACAAGAGGAAGAGCAGATATCGACCTACCTAGATGTAGACTCTCAAGGGTGAAGGACTGTTTCCCTGCATTGGCAATGAAGATGTTTAATAGATTGCCCCCTTCTCTTCAGACTGCTCATTTCAACAGGTTCAAGAATGTGATGACAAGGTGGCTGATTGAAAGGAGTTACTACAGTGTGAATGAGTTTCTGAATGACAACTTGAGTAACTTATCCTCAACACCGCCAACTCTTGCCAATCAAGTGACTTAATATTTATTTTTTTTCTTGTAATTGTTGACAATTAGTCAAAGTATGACTATATAGTGAATTATGTGTTTTGACGTGATCTATCCAGGAATGCCTGGGCATTGGTCAAGAAATTGGAAATTGGAAATTGGATACTCTCAATTTATAATATGCTAGATAGACCGATATATTAAAATTCTGGTGATACATTATTGCAATTATGTAAGAAGTCTCAGAAAGTCAAATGAATTAATGATTTTGTGTGAACAATCAATGAGTTTCAGCTCACAAATCTAAAAAAATGCTATCATTCAATATTGATTATTAACAGTAGAATTATTATTTGATAATTATCACTGAGAGGGATTTTATGCTCTTATAGGTTGGTGCATTCCTCATTCTATTTCTTATGAATCGGTGAATTCCGCATTCCATTAGTGGCGAGTTGGTCAACAGCTGATTCTTTTTTAGATCGTAGTCGAATTGGTCGTAGTCCAGTTGGTATACAAAAAGCATTGATATTCGTTAGTGTTGGAGGAGGTGGACAGGTGAGAGGTGAGAGTGAGTTTGTCAGCTGTTGTGTGAATTATGTAGAGGCTTTTTTTCTGCATTTTTCCATAATACGTTTTATTTTGCTCACGTTGTAATAATTATAAGGAATCATTAATTAAATGTTGCTCATTTTAGATGAGTTAAGGCAGTCCTAGAAGTTGAAGCTGTATTGAATTCGCAATTAGATCTACTATATTGATCTGCAGTTTTTGAGGTTAGTTTGTTGCTAAAATTAGTATAATCTTATAAATAACCAGTTTTTGTTATTGTTAGAATGGAAGAATATTAATAAAATTACACATTTCAAGTAGCAGGAGTTGAACAATTGGATAGTATTAAGCGGCCCATAGACGACCAACCTTGTCACCAACTCAAGTTGATGTCCTTGGACACCACAGACTACAACTCAATTTACAACCTGGTTTGCAACTTTGTTGTCAACTTCAGTTGCCTCATCCCTTCGGTTCAAATTAACCTTTCCTCCATCTAGCTTTCTTGCAAGTAATTACCTTTTTTAACATAGTAGGCCTATTATTAATACGTAATAATAAATTATATTTCAGTATTATTTCACACTCAGAACCCTTTGTTGTTTTTTTTATTTTTTGTTTTTTTTCTATGGAGGAAGTCAAGTAGATCAAAATACCATAAATTGGGCACGTATTCGTGCTCAGCCCCAGCACCTGACCTGACACTTGATTTCACTTTTTAGTTCTCTACGGTAGCAATTTTTAATGTTGGCGAATCCTTTTTTTAAACTATCTGCATTAGCAGCAGATCGACTTAAATATACACTTGCAATAGTTTCTCCCACGCATTTTTCTTTTTTAACCTATCTTTAAAAACGTCTGACTTTACTTTCCAGAGTTCTGGAAGCTCTTTCAGCAGTACAAAGAAATCATTCAAAAGCTCATTATTTGGAATTGTCGTCATTATTATAATTGAAAAAAGTTAACTAAATTTAAAAAAAGTAAAAATAACTAATTATTAAAAAGTAAAAACTAACCAACAAATTTGACGTCAAATATAAAACTGCAATGTGTAACTATCAAGAAACTGGACAACAAGTGTATGAAGATGACACGAGATTTCAACTGATGTTGTGAACCTAGTTGACAACCTGCCCACAGACACTACAACAAGTTCGCCAACATAAGGCTCCGCCCACAGAAAATTCAAAGTTTTTAATCTACTTCAAAAACCTGCAACTTCAACACCAACCTCCACTCCAACCAAAATTCCAACCACCAACCTAGCCACAGACACGCAACATGAACTCCAACATAACCAAGGACACCAAGTTGACAACTTGAGTTGGCGACAGGGTTGGTCATCTATGGGCCGCTTTATAAGCTAGTACAAGGAGCAACTTGTTAAAACTTCTTACAAAACTTGATTCCGGCAATACTTTACTTTAGTAGTCTTCACCAGCAGTCCATGGCTGCGGGAATCGTCCGTTTTTCTTCCCCTCACCATTGTATTTTTTTTAAATCATTTATTCCTCATAGAAAAAATCATTATAAAATACAATACAAGAAAATAAACATAAACACTGTCATATAAAAAAAAACTGAAAATGTAGGAATTACTCAAGGTTAGTATATAGGAGGTTGTCTTGATGCCATAAGACGCGTGAAGCTTGCAGCCGATTCAGGTGTGATGTTGAACTATTTACCTATTTTATCTTTGTTGTTATTTATGTGCACTGGGTGATTTTCCAATTTCCCTACTCTATATATCCTTTTTCTATGTTTTGCCCGGCGCCAATCAATCTCTTAGATTGATAAAAGAATAATTATAAAACTATAACACATATAATAACCTACAAAATAAACCTTAAGCCTAAGTGATCAGTTACTGGCAACGACCTGTGTCAGCAACCAAACACTATCAGTAATGACACTGTTTTGTATTCAAATGGGGAGAAGCTAGCAAAGGCTCAGAACTCCTCTTGTCCACTTGAACACAAACCAGTAATCACACTGTCTCACAAAAATCAATTACGGTAAATAAATAAAACTAAAAGAAAGAGCAGGGGTCTCAGGGGCGTAGATAGGGGAGATAAGTGAAAGAAAACAGGACCTTTTAACTTTAAATTTATTTACAATAATAAAATGTGAATGTGAAAATAAATTGAAATCTTGAAAAGATAATCAGATTAATAGTTAATTCTTAGAAATAAAATTACTACCGACTTTATACAAATTAAAGTGTTATAAAGCTCTAATTTGAATTATAAATAAACTTACAAGAAATTAAAATGGGTAGCCTCACAAAAATAAATGTGTTTTGTGTTTGGAATAGAAAAGATAGTATTTAAAACAGAATAGAAGAACTTAAAAAAAAAGAAAGAATTGAATCTGTGTCTACATTAATAATTGTTGGCAAATAAAAGAAAAACGGCTGGAAACTGAGCTGATTGTAAATTTGATGGCTATTTGGGGCTATAGAGGTGGTGTGGCAGAAAAATTTGTCATAAGTAGAAAATAATATGTTATAATAATAATTATGATATATGCTTTACCAATCAACTCCCTATGAGATATTGAATTATGGTGTCACTTCACCTCCTTGTCACTACTCACTCACGATTCCAAAAAGAGAGCGAGCCAAGGGCTGCTCCCTCTTATATTATATTACTCTTGCCACCACCATACCTTTTTTTTTTTTTTTTTGTAGATTACGTCTTGGAGACTCCAGTTAAGGAGTATAAGACAAGTCAGATCAACAATAGAAAATATTACAAATTAAAAATTATACACTAGATACCATAATTACTTCAATTAGTTGAGGTGAGGCTTAATTTTGATGTGAAAGGAACTCTTGTACACTATAAAAAGCTTTATCAACTAAATATTTCTTCAATTGTTTTTTAAATATTTCTATATTTTCAAGACTCTTCAAAAACTGCGGTAGCTTGTTGTAGAATTTCCTACCAATATAACTAGGTTTTTGTTTGAATAAGCTACTATTGTGACTCACCAAGTGATAATCTCCTCGGCTTCTTGTATTATAATCATGTACATCAAGATTTTGGTTAATATCATTCGTTTTTACATATAAAGTAGCTTCATACACATATAAGCAGGGTACAGTTAGGAGACCAAGTCTCTTGAACAACGGCCTACATGAATCTAATCTATTTACTCTTTCTATACACCTAACCGCTTTCTTTTGGATCTTAAACACCCTATCAAGATTTTGTTTTGATGAATTACCCCATACTAAGATAGCATACCTAATATGTGACAGTAAGAGCCCATGGTAAGCTGTAAAAAGTAACTTTTTGTCATTCAATCTAGCGAGCTGTCGCAGGACAAATACCCCAGATGAAATTTTACTACATATTTTCTCAATGTATGGAGTCCAGGTCAATCGTCTATCCAACATAACTCCTATAGAAATGCAATTTTTTCTTCCTGGTCTAATTGATTATCGTTTACAAACACGTTTATAGCCCTATCTTCATTTAAATTATGTTTGTTTTTGAATTGAAGGTATTGGCATTTTTTACTATTTATAGTTAATTTCAACTGATTTAAAAATTGGACAATGGACTGCACACCTATATGGGCACTTATTTCTAAATTATCTAGAATGGAATTGCTGAAAATGAGTGATGTATCATCAGCAAATAAGAGGGCTCTACCACTAATTAATTATTTAGGTAAACGGTTGACATATAACAAAAAAAGCAATGGACCTAGTATTGACCCCTGAGGCACTCCAGCTTGCACCTCTAATTTATTAGATTTATTCTTTACTATACTATTACCAACTACTGTAGTTAGTTCTACACATTGTTTTCTCCCAATAAGATATGATTCAAACCATTTCAGTTCAACCCCATTTACACCTATACATTTTGCAGTATTTCCAATAAAGTTCTATGATTAACACAATCAAATGCCTTTGACAGATCTAAGAAGATTGCAGTAGCTTTATCACCTGAATCTATTATATCTATTAGTTTTTCAACTAGGGAAACTATGGCTGTTTTTGTTGATCTCCCTTTCTGGAAGCCATGCTGTTCATCACAGATAAAGTTAGCTTCTTGAAGGTGCAGAAGTAACCTATTTAGAACTACTCTTTCAAAAATTTTACTTATTACATTTAAAATACTAATGGGCCTATAGTTTTCTACCTTTTCTCTATCACCACTTTTGAAGATTGGCAAGATCTTCCCCTCTTTTAAGTTATCTGGAAAAACACCTTGTTCTAATGAATGATTGATCAGATGAATCAAAGGGTCTAACAATTGATCTTTACATTCTTTCAGAATTTTACTGGATACCCCATCCATTCCTACAGTTTTTTTTATTATTTAAACTATCAATGATATTTGACAACTCGTCTTGGCATACTGGGTGGAATTTTAATTCGTTCTGAATCCCCTCAGTATTCCTCATGTTTGCATCACTAATACCTGTATTAAGAGATTTTTGAAGATCCTTAGCAACCAGTTGATAATATCTGTTAAAGAAATTACAAATGTCTACACTATCAACAATATATTTGTTATTTTCGTTAATTATTCTGGGGACACTAGTATAAGCATCTACATGAGCTACTTGCCTATTTTTGTTTATTACATCCCACACTGCTGTGTTAAAGTACACACTATTATTCAAAATTTCAGCTGTTTTCTTACATTTCGCTCTTTTCACTTCTCTTGTATAATCTTTCTTTAGAGCTTCGTAATTATCTTCACTTAACATATTTCTAGATAGTTTGAATTCATCATATGCATCTTTAACCCTATTTCTTTCTGCAAGGATATCATCAGTTATCCACTCTTCAATCTTGTCTAATTTATTCTTTACAGGGACTTTTTTAACTGGACAACTCATAGTAATATGAAACCTTAAAATATTAATGAAACTATCATATTTGTCATTTAAACTATTGCTATTGTAAACCCTACTCCAGTTTTCTTGTAGCAGATTCTGCTTCAAACAATCGATATTCCCCTGTTCACATTGTTGAATTTCTTTCATTACTCTACTCTTTTTAATTGATTTATGACCTTGCAACCCCACCTCTAAGATTTGATAGTCATGATCAGATAGTTCCGAGCCGCCTAATCTTGTTTTAGAGTAATCTATATTAGTAAGGATGTTATCAATTATTGTTTGTGATGTTCTTGTGACTCTGGTATATTCATGAACTTTTATTTCCAAGTTATTCATGTATATAATATCCTTTAAATCTTCTGTCATTTTATTCTGTGTTGCAAAGTCTGTATTGAAATCTCCCGCTACAATAACGTTTGTAAAACGAGTAGTAGTAATCTCTAAAAGCCTATTGAATAGTTCACAAAAATTGTTCCATTCCCCATTTGGTGACCTGTAAATACCTAACACAGCTACTTCGAAATTATTGTCGATTTTTACTCTCAAACCAGTAACTTCTAAATCCATTTCCACAGCAAATTTCTCTACATTTTCTAAATTAAATGTTTGCATATTCTTAGCATTTTTAGTGAAGATAGCTACTCCCCCACTTCGATGAGATGTCCTGCAATACGACGTTTTCAATGAATAGTTTGGAATATTAAGTTGTGACAATTCATCTTCTTTTAAACCATGCTCTGTGAAAATAGCTATATCAGGAGCCTCCTTTTTAAAAAATACTTCGATTCTATCTATTTTGTTACGAATGTATTGAATATTCTGATGGAACACAGTGAGTACCGGTACTCCCCTATCATCCCTTATTACTTTATCGTTGCTTTTGCATATTGAAGTAGATTTACTTAATCTCTTAGAATCTTGAGAGCCTATCAGATTGCTACAAGAGTTCCTTCCACTAATGCTATCCTGATTTTTTGATTGATTAACGTCTTTTAATACAATTGAAGATATGAATTTATCATCTGAAACACCTCCCCCTACCATCACTCCTGTGCCTCGCCCACAGTCAGGTCCAGCTTACAAATAATAATGGAGGATAGAATTTAACTGTTAATTTAAAATTACTGTTGAGTCAATGTTCTGTTTTTATTTGTGTTTTTTTTTTAAGTTACAAAATTTTCATATTATGGCTCCCATAAAAAAATCTGAAGTACAATTAATTTCAATAATGATTTTCAATAATGAAGTTTATTAACAATTAATAATATAAAAAAACCCTGGAAAATATTTATCAGAATTTGAAGTGATCAAGTAATATTTAACACCTAATGAATAATCAAATGAAAATTAATAATAATAACAGTAGCTTTGAATCTTAACATATTCTCACATTTTCATCTGTATATTAAAAATCTATGTGGTTAATTTAAATACATGACATATATTGAAGTTGGTATTTATAAATATGAAATTAGTACATACAGAAATTAGTAAATACATAAAAGAGCATTATTATCTAGAACAATAAATATTCAATAGTTTCAATGATTGCGACTAGATTTCAAACTAGTGACTACAATAAAACCGGCATTAATTATATTTAAAATTCATTCATGGCTTCAAAAATATTATTTAGTTTGTTTGAATAATATAACAGAAATTTTCGGTGATCACCTTTTTAAGGAAAACTTGATACAATTTATCAATCTTAGGTATGCCTATATTACCTATCACATGCCAAAATAATAAAATTGATCAATACAAATATATATAAATTTATGAATATGGATATTCTTACAGCATATAACAATAAATTTATCAAGTGTCATAGGTTGAAAAATCTCTATAGTTTATTTATCCAATTGAAATTTCAATTTAAATTTAATCTTTGTCAATAAGCGCTTTTTTTAGATTTATCATTAGTGGTTAATTATTAATAAGCATGCAACATTCCAACATATCTATATATTAGTAAAGTTAATACTATATCTATATTACACGGTTAGTTCTACATTTCTATTTCTACTCAACTATTATATACATGCGGTTAGTACTACGACAGTCGATCTGTTAAGGGAATTCCATTTTAGGCCACTTCGGTAACGATCCATTGTTTAGAGTCTCAGCTGTATTGGGATTTCAGAAAAAAGTTACTTTTGATGCCAGTTCCACATCACAATAATAAAGCATCAATACAAATGCACTCCTGCACGAAATCGTATTTCCAAATTTGTCTGGCCAGTCCTTCATCAAAACACCTTCTTCCTTGAAATTCCCAGACCCTCTTTATTTTTAAAACTTTCGAAGTATCTTGCCCTTTATGGATTTCTATGAAAACGTGGGTCTGCGAAAATGTTTAGCTTATGTCGTCGGCTCAACGTCACACGCTCCGACCTCGCTGCCCGCCTCACACGCCCGTCAAATGTAAAAATGCCTAAGTTTTAGCCCTTATAGCAAAGTACCCATTACCTCTACATAGGCGTGAGTCACATCAAAATGTTCAGTATTTAATCCTTCGTTAAGCTATGTTGATTTAAAATGTCAAAAGAATCCCTGTAACGTTTCCCAACGAGTCTAATAAACAACGTTTACTAGACGATTTTGTTGGATTTTACACTCTTGGTTTTGATACATACTATTTAAGGCTATTTGATTCAATCATTTAACAATACTGAAAATGTAACTATTATTTTTCTAAGTTGCTAACTGGTAAAAATAATGTTCTATTTTGTTTTTGATTTAAAAGCAGAAGTTCAATAAATAAAAAAGACAATCAATTCTTACAAAATCTATTCACTATTGTGGCAGCTTGTAGCATATTCGCAAATCATTCTTTTGATCCATACGTATTACGGCAGCAACTGAATCTTTATTTACAACTTGTCCATCTGATAATCTAAAACCAGTGTCTAAGAACCAATTTCTTATCAGTTTTAAAACATGGGGTGCATTGGCAAAAAAGAAGATTCTATTCTCTTCATCACACGGAACTATTTTCAGTGGAGATGTTAAATTACTCCATAAACCTACATTACCTCCTCCCATGTCGCTTACACACGCTTTAACAATAGTCTTTCAACTTAGAGATGACATTAGTTAGAATTTCCTCAATAACCTAAGTATCGAAGTTTATGTAAAGTGGTTGTTTCCACTTTGAAAATACGCCACGTGCATATATCAGTTGCATGTTTGAATGTGGCTCAATGACTCTATCATTTTTATTATCATACTCCATTACCCTTTTTACTTTGATTTCATCAAATTGTAATGCGACTACATGTTCATGTCCTTGTAGAACTGATGCAGCAGCCCGGAGATATTGAAACACTGACTTCATCAGTCCCTGGTTAATTTCAAACTGAGAAACTCAATGCTGGAATGTAGATAGTCCAGGTAACGGTATTTTCATTTTCCTTTTCAAAAATTGGAAACAACATTTGCTGAAGTACCTCAGAGTAAATTCTAAAGAAATTTCATCACTGGTCCACGAAACCTGTTTCTTCTTCCCTAAACGCAGATCTATTTGCTTGAATAAGGAGGATAACACTTAATACGTTTTGTTCTGGTTTGAATCAAACTTGTTAGCACTTCTCTAGAGGATATTTTTTTCTCTAATTTTTTATTTCACATTCATCTCTGAACGTATTTTGCTTTCTAGCAATTTAATGTTCTCTCTTAGTATTTTTGTTTTCCTCATGAATATTAAATTCTCCCTCCATGCAACCTGCAGTTTGGTTTAGGTCATTAACAAGTTCCTCCACAATTTTTTTGCTCCCTTTCTTTCACACGTTTTCGTCTCTTCACTATTTCGTTAAGATTGATTCTTAGTGCTCCAGTAGAAATACAATGCAATTACAGTAGAGATACTGTTCAGTAGAAAGTTCCTTTTCCACCATTCATCGTGTGAAGAGCTACCTGAGTTCCACAACTAGCCACAACAGATTGACATTACTAGCCCTTCTTGCCATCGAGGGGAGACTAACTCAATTTCCTATGATAACAGCATAGACAAATTTGCTCAAAAGAAAGCAAGAAGGAAGGCTTTACAAGGCATTAGCCTATAAATATTTTTATTGTTCATTTTAATATATAGGCTAGTTGTAGTTTTTATTTCTAACTGAATTTTTTTTCACTTGACTCACAGAATTATTATTTTCATTTGATTGGCCATGAATTCGATTGATCTTCTTGTAATAATTAATATAAGTCCACTTTACCTTTTCAATTCTGTCCTGTGTTAACACTATGTGGCGAAACCTTGTAGTGCTAACACAAAAACAAAATAGGAGAAGGTAATCAGTATTTAATATTATAAATAATCAAAGAATTATCTTTGAATAAATGATTAGTTTTCTGTATTCATTTGAACACAGTGCAAAATAAGATATATATTAACTATCAAAAAATGTTATTTCTGACAACAGAATCCTTCTTTCAGTGTATGATGGGGGGGGGGGGGGGGCGCCAAATTTATTCGGGCCTAGGGAACTAATGGTAAAACCGGCCCTGACTAGACACTGTAATTAAAAATAATACTGAAAAGCAACAGACATACGAGTGAACTTGGTATACTACTGTATGAATCATAATTGTGCACATGCAGATTCACTTGTCTATTTTTAGCAAGCCTGATGAATCATCATGATAGTAAATATGAAGGAAGTAATTGCATTGTTGTCTATGATAAGAAGGCATTCCATGAAGAAGAAACCCAGAGCGCCGCATAATATCATTTTCAACTTTCACAAACGATTGTAAACCAAATATCTATCAAATTTTGGATCTAGGTGGACCAAAATAAAATTTGGGGTTTTCTCTTTAATTCGATATTAAAGTTTTTAAAATCGGTCGTCAAAAAATTGTGATCATGATTGTAAAAATCATGTCAGTTTTTTACAGATTAAATCAAATACGTAGGATTTTCTCCCTTTTTAATTCTCACAATAAAGTAATATTATTAAGATACATATTGTTGGAAAGCCAGTTTCTTCCTGAATAGAAATATTGAGCCATATTAATGATCACAATAGCGGCTTTTGTGTTAGGAGTTGATATATGACGCGGTGTTTTTTTAAATAGATGCATGGATCCCAGTTCACCCATCCACAGGTCGGAGGGTGATGTCACAGATGCCAGCTCGTGCGCGTATGACAGTCGGATTGAGGCAACCTCCTGTATACTAACCTTGGGAATTACTCCCCCAAAAGAGCAAGCTCGGATACAGTTCGATATCCCATCCAGTAAAATAATCGCATGAGTTTCGATACAGGATGGAAGTGTCGATAACCTGGCTAGATGTGACTGAACATGACCTTTTAAATCTACACATGTGCGAACATTTCGTGCATACGCAGAAGCGTAGTCTGTGTGAATGGAATGAAGTGGAATGGAACTGCATAACCAAACCTTTCCTAACCTATCTGTGACTGAACCACTTCTGTTTACTAGGTCGGTCAATACGACAGTCGTACAAATGGTGTCCTCCCGATAAAATGGTACATTGCGTTTCAACGACAAATTTACAGAGGTGCTTCAGTCACATCTAGCCAGGTTAGGAAAGGTTTGGTTATGCAGTTCCATTCCACTTCGTTCCATTCACACAGACTACGCTTCTGTGCATGGATGATACAGAATAGATGTGTTGATAAGCAAAACAGTATTGATACTTCCATCTGGTATCGAAACTCATGCGATTATTTCACTGGATGGGATATCGAACTGTATCCGCAAGCTCGAGCTCTTTTGCTCTTGTACATATGCTCCTCCACAAACTCACATAGCTTGTAGTACGGTCTCAAGTGTAGATAATGTTTCAGGATTTTGATGAAAGTATTTGTATTTGGTATAATTTTCAGGTCTGTAGGCAGAAGGTTGTAAAGGTATGATCCTACATACTTTGGGGATTTACTGTATTTTTTTAATCTGTGTTGTGGTAGGTCGATGTCATTTCCATTTCTTATATTATAACTGTGTTTATTTGACCTGAGTATCTGAGTCGATTTTTTAACTTGAACAATAGATTCCAGGATGAACAGTGATATCACGGTAAGGATTTTGCACTTTATGAAAAGAGCCTGACAGTGTTCAATCCTGTCTACTCTCAGTATGGTTCGTATGGCTCTCTTTTGTATACGCAGTATCCTTTCCAGATTTGTTTGAGATGAAGACCCCCAAGCGACTATGCCATATCGAAGATGTGAGGCAAAAAGTGAGTGATAGGCAACAAATGCGGTATTTTCGTCTGATATATTTCGAATTCTCTTGATAACATAAACTGCAGATGATAATTTTTTACATAAATGATCTATGTGAGTCTGCCAGTTCAAAATTTTGTCTATCAGTATGCCTAGGAATTTGGTGTGCTTGACTGTAGTAATGTTTTCGTTTGTCTGTTCGTTTTCTGTGTTATTTGATGGCGTGAAATCCATGTATACTGTTTTATTTTTATTTATGGTGAGCCTGAGATTGTTGCATATGGTGGTGGCTTCATCCAGGGTAGAATCTATCATGGTTTTATTTGTTGTGCTTTTTTTAGTAGGTATCAGTATCGTTGTGTCATCAGCAAATAGAATACAACTTTTTTCATTTCCTAGTTCTTCAGGAAAGTCGTTTATATACACTAAGAAAAGCAGCGGTCCAAGTATTGATCCTTGCGGATCACCCTTTGTCACAGTTCGTAATGATGATTTATACGTTATGATGTTGTTCTCTTTGTAGTATTCTATTTCAACATATTGCTTTCGGTTTGTTAGGTAGTTTTCTATCCATTGTAGCGCTTTCCCTTCTATTTTAAATTTCCTTAGTTTAATTTTTAGGGTTTTCCAGTCAATGGTATCGAATGCTTTTTGGAGGTCTATAAATAGCACTGAGGCTGTTTTCTGTTCTTCCCATATTTTATTGATATTATTGCATAGCTCCGAAATCGCTGTTTGTGTGCCAAAGGACTTCCTGAATCCATGCTGTCTCCTTGGTAGCAGGTTGTTGCTTTCTAGGTGTAACATTAGTTGGTCATGTATAGCACGTTCTATTATTTTTGATGGTGTAGGTAGATTTGCTATCGGTCTGAAGTTCTTTGGGTCAACTCTGTCACCTCCTTTGTACTTTGGGTATATTTTAGCTATTTTAAGATTTTTTGGAAATATTGCTTGTTTGATGGATGAATTAACAATATGAAGAAGTGGTGCTTTCAACTCATCCTCACAATATTTGATTATTTTCCCTGAGATATCATCATACCCAGCCGAATTATTTGCTTTGAGTTTCCTTAGGAGGTTGTGCAATTCCTTGTTTGAGATAGCTTTAAAATTACTAAATGTTGGAGCTTCATTCGAATCTTCCATAGTTCCACGAACATAGACCGTGCTTGTTTCAGTTGCCGGTTGCGCAAATGACGCCTCAGCGCGCTGTATAACACGTAGGCACCCATTTATTTTTGGGTAATTTGTGATTGTATGTATATGTTTTGTCTATGTATTTTGTGTTAATATAATTCTATGAAATATACAAGTAGGTAGGTATTTTCTTTCATAAGCTGTAATTGGGATGTATTCGTAAAACAGCGTCTAACACAGGCTCTCAAAAACGGAACTTTAAATGCGTTTTTGCACACTGCTCTGTGTGTGCGACACATTTTTATTTTTTTCTGAGCTCTTCATAGTGTTCCATTTAAGACATGTGAATTTCAAGAAAATCGGAGGTGACTCATATTTGCTTCAGAATTACCTTGATACCAAATAACCTTTTCAATTATTCAAGTTTAATACAAATGTAATTCCTGTATATTACCTGCAATCTCCCGAAAGGGTCACCCCACCTATAAAAGCCATTCGCTTATTATTTACCTGCAATCAAATAAGTTAATATGAATTAATTGCAGTGGATATGGAGGCATTATTTCCAAGAGTTAATGTTTGAGTTCATGGCAGCCTTGCCGTTTACCGGTTAATGGAATTTACCGGAAACTAAGGCATCTGATTGGTCTGTACTTAACTCTTGTTTCTACTGTCTTGTTTTTACAGTTGAAGTTTGAAACATTGTTCACAAGATTCTTTTCTTTATAAATTTAAGGTGGAAAAAACAAGAAGCAATAATTAGAGATGGATAAAAATTACTGCAGACTCTGTTTGAAACAAGATACTTGGAATTCTCCACTGTCTGTTTTCGCCGAAGGATTTGAAATTTTGTCGAAAATTTTCTCTGTTTATGGGATTCAGGTAATTTGGCTTGTTTATTTTTATTTCTGCCACCTTTGTTGTTAATATTATTAATGACTAATTTTTAGACTCACTCGAGAACGCCTGATTTTTTTTTAGATAGTAGTGCGTCAATTTCTGAGTGTGTATTGAATATCATGATAGAAATATTCTAGAAAACTTGTATGCATTCAACTTATCAAGAACAAGTTTTACAATATCACAAAATTCAGCTTCAAGTTTACCTCATTCATCTGTTAGGACTTTCTACCATTGTAAGTAGCTATAAGAGCTCTGAAGCTCCCAAAGTCTTGTAAAGTACGGGTGCTTGTACAGTGGAGCAAAAATTGATTATATTAGCCATCACAAAGTCAAATATATGTTGTGGAATGGTTTATAATAGATTGAAACAGCTTGAATATCACCATTCCACAGCAGGGGGTTGATTTTGCTAGTATTGGATGCTCCACTGTGTGAGCACCCTTATTTATTGGGTCATATACAGGTTTTCCAGATAAGAAGCATTGCATAGGGTGTGCCTCAAGATACGAAACTGAGATCCCTACTTACTACCTACTTAAACTGAGACAAAATTACAATGAAGGCAAAGGTGCAACTGACGGCTGTATTTATCAACTTATTTTTATCACAGAAAGAATTTAAGTATTACTTAACGGCGATTACACTGAGCAAGTTCACGAAGTGGCAATCCTGTAACTGTAGCACTAAACGCTCCCCCCCCCCCCCCCCCACAAAAGCCTGACTTCTGATAATAATTAAACACTAATAATTTATGATGTTGAAGATCCATCTTGTTTCCACTAATATGTAATATAAACTTAATAAAACAACTTTTGAATGGAAATTAACTCACGTTATGGCGTGACGGCCGTTTCGCTCTGTTGTCTAGAGCATCGTCAGACGACCCACAGTACACCTTAAGTCAATGTACTGTGGGTCGTCTGACGATGCTCTAGACAACAGAGCGAAACGGCCGTCACGCCATAACGTGAGTTAATTTCCATTCAAAAGTTGTTTTATTAAGTTTATATTACTAATAATTTACTTCAAATAGCATTAATTTACACTAATGCAGAATAAGAATTGCACTGCATAAATACGGCAAGGACAATAGCATTGCTACTCGCTGACTTGTCAGCTAGTCAAGTCGCCCAGTATAATCAACGCTTCAACTAAATTTCGTATTTGTGAACCTCACTAGAAGATTTTCAAAGTCAAGACTTTCTTGTAATTGGTATCTCAAATCCGTTCTAAGCCAAGCTAAGTACAGAGCTATATTGAAGCCATTCATGAGATTATTTATCTCTCATATTTCGGCTTCATTTTTATTGTAGCATCGGTTCATCAATATCAAATAAAAACATAACATTCACTTTTTGAACCATTGCATTGTAATTCACTGCACATTTTAACTATCAAAACTATTTTCATTTCCTTTGTATACCTCTATTTTAAACCTATCAACTTTTCTTCTCACCTGGGATAAAGTTAATTAAAGTAAACGCCTGAAGTAAGGGTGACCGATTGGATTGGCCAACAAAAATGATTGCTGTAAAATCACTTCCCGGTGGTTCGGAACCCACCTAAATATTTAGGTCCAACTCATCAATCGCTATCATCCAATTCATTACCCACGCACAGGTCAGACCTATGTGGGCTTCATTCTCCGAAAAAAAGAGAAAAAAGTTCGGCATGCTTTTGGATAGCGCGTGCTATATTATATCTGTCTTCCTTTATTCTTCTTCCTCTCCATCTTCTTCTTTTCTTCCCCCTTTTCTACTCTGTTTTTCTTCCCTTTCCTCTTCTTCTGCTTCTTCATTTTTCTCCTCATTCTTCATCCTCTCCTCCTTTAATCCCTTACTAGACAGTGTGGGAGTTTCGTCGACAGATATCAGTTTATAACGAGTAGCTGTTTATTTGATAATTTAAATTTATTTCAACCAATTCAATACAACTAACTTGGTTTCATCATAATTCTGGCCTTCTCTTTAATAACGGTATTTTCTTGTTTTTCTCGGTTGACCTTGACTGCATTTCATTTAGCTTCATTTTTTATTTTATTGTTTAATTCTAGCCTACTTGTGTATTACCTTCTTGTTTGTTACCTTTTGGTTCTTGATTTTGACACTGATTATTCCTTGTTGCTCCTCCCACCAGTGGTCGTGACTTGTTGGGACCTTCAGCCAATCACAGACCTTCAATGAAGCCTATGAAAGGCACTTTCACCCTCAGCCAATAATATAATTCCGTGTTTAGTATATACTAAGCTAATCTGTACTTTAGTTTTAGTTTGTTTGAGATTGATAATGGAGTAACAACCGAAACCAGTTTCTCACTGTTGCAAATAGATTTGGTTGTGACAATTTCAAGTCTTATTATTCATTATGGATATCTTCCACAATATCACCTACAACGATGTATTGATTGCAACTGCTCCAATCTGTGTGTTTGTGTGAATCAAGCTTTCAATTGTATGAACTAAATAAAAAATTGTTTCTTTTTGCGCAGATTGTTGAAAACGACTCATTTTCAAAAGTGATCTGTCATTTGTGTTTGGCTAAGCTGGAATTTATGGATGGCATAAGAAAGAAGGTGGCTATCAGCAACTCCATCTTGAACGGAATTGTGGGTGAAAAGGTAAAGAAGTCGTTCAATTTGTTAGATCACTTCAATTTACTATTTTTTCTACCACACAAAAATAATCACACAGAATATTGTGCAAACAACTAAAGCGGCCCATAGATCTGCAATGTTATTGCACAATATTTTGGTTTGTGCAATATAATTGTTCGTCTAGGGGCAATATTGAACGGTTGTGCAATATATTGTGTGATTTTCAAAATCTTGAAAATATATTGTGCAAACGGGATAATATTGTGCCATATGTTGGCAATATTGCGCAATATCCTGTCCAGTAGCTTACAGAGTGTTTCAGGAGGAAAGGTTCGAACTTCGGCAACTGATTCTAGATCTAAAAATAAGAAACAAATTCATAATAAGCATATATGTCTGGAAACACTTCGTTAGCGAGTTATACAGAGTGAAAGATTTCGCCCAGAATTCAGTACCCTCGGTAAAAGAAAGCCATACTGAAATTCTGGGAAGGTAAATTGAGGACCAAATACAGGCATTTCTTATGGTTTTGGATCTGAAAAACGAATAAAATAGGTCCCAGAACTCTATTTTTAGTAGCTCTTATGATATTATGATGTAAAACAGAAAATTCTGTGTCTAAAAACACGTTTTTCAGCTTTGAAGTTCAATAGCTTTGTTAAATGAATAATAAATGCATAAAATTTGAAAACAAAACTTTTCTTTCCTTTTTTACGACTTGCAGCCATGGCAATTATCAAGAAAAACAAATCTTCACAACTCAACATGTTGACTTCATGAAATTCCGGCAGGGACTGTAATTAGTTTGCACAATGTGGTTGTTGTCTGTGCTCGCAATTGTGCAAAATATTGCACAACCTTCAATATCGCCTCCATACGGTACAATCTTTTGTACAAACCAATATATTGTACAATAATATTGATGGTCTAGGGGCTGCCATCAAAATATTGTGCAACCCAAATTGCGCAATAATATTGCAGGTCTATGGGCCGCTTAACAGGTTGCCATTAACAGGAATCTGGATATGTAGAGTGTGAAATAACCTATTTACAAATTTGATATTCTCTAGCTTTTCCCTCTCCATTATCTTCTCTTCCATTTTATTCTTCTTCTTCATCTTCCACTCTTCTTCTTTTCCTACTTCTTTTCTTCTTATCATTCCCTTCTCCTGGACTAAAAATAATTAATTATTTTAAACGATTTGCGATTATTTTATTTCGGATGATGCCCACATGAGTCTGGAGACTTGTGCGTAGGTGAATGATGAGGAACATCCATGGCAGAATGAGATTCGAACCCAAGGCTGCAGGAAACGATGCCAGCTATCTTATCTCAGACAAGCGCTCCAACCAACTGTGCCACCAGAGGCGCCGATTGATAGATAATAATGTATAACTAGTAAATAATAGCTGTAAATATTAAATTATTTGCTGTAATAATTTAAGCTGTTATATTACGCTCTTTCGCAATCCATAGTTTAGTATGGTATTTTAACTGTTTGGGGAGGCTGCTACAATTGTCATCTTGAGAAACTCTTCATAATGCAGAAATGAATAATTAAAACAATTTTTAATAAACCTAGACTCTATCCAACTAACTTAATATTTACTGAATTTCAGGTAATGATTGTCAGACAGCTGTATATTATGAATGTAGTAAAATACATAATTAAGAACAAAACTACATTCCCTTACACCAATAACATTGTCAGCAGCCAATACAGTTTGAGATAAATTCAAGTAAATTTCAAATCTATAAAACAAATATTGACAGCTAGTATACATAAGTACTAAGATCATAAACGAAATTCCCAATCAATACCTCAACAATTGTAAAATAAACAAGAAAATATAAAATTACAACAGCAATTGGATCAAGCGCAACTACTTTTCTGATCTTTAATTTTGAAAAAAAAAGCAGTTTTACCTTTCTTTTTCGCTCATTAAATCGTTCAACCTTTCCCTTCTTCTACTTTTTCCTACTAATGTAATATTATGAAAACTCCTCCCTAGTACGTGGGCAACCATAGTTGGAAGGGGTTTCCATCTCCACATATATTAGTACAGTACTATTATTTTAAATTAGTTTATGGGTTTTATTTTTTTATATTATTGGATTTCTGTTCTTGTATTTTAATATTTTTCTTTTTTTGCATGGCTTGTAAACGAATGTTTCATATTCTGTAAATAAATTAAAAAAATTATGAAAATAATATCGATGATTTATAATTGAAATATTAATAAATTCGTAAATTTTTCACGTTTATATTGGAGTTGATCGGTTCGCTTTTGATTGTATTAAATACATTTATCTTTTTCTCCAGTGGTTTTCTTTCTTACACGAACTATTTAGTTGGTACTATCGATGTTAATAGCGATTATCAGCTTGCATTAAATTTACAGCACCTACTTTTTTGAGTAGTACGGACTCGTTTCAGGACCTGAGTCCCATCCTCTGCAAACAGAGAATACATGCTGAATTATCTATCTCCCACACCTTCAAATAATTCAGTATGAATTCTGTGCTCGCTGAGGATGGGACTCAGGTTCAGAAACGCGTCCGATACTACTCATAGAAGTAAGTGCTGTTGTAAATGCAAGCTCGATATTATATGTTTGTTTCGATAATATTTCAAATTCAAAACCAAATCATTAATTTTCGTAATTGCTGACTCAATTGAATTGCAGATGTCAACAGTGTCCTACTGATCTACTTTTTATAATTATTGTCAAAACATAAAATTACCGTACTCACTTTTTTGCATAAAATAATCATCATTTATTTGAGTAAAATAGTAATAATTATATTATTTTTATCATTTAAATATATGTGTTACAAACTTGATAAATCGCGATAAATAGGTCATAACCTATTTACACATTCAATAGGTATATTGGAGCAAAATGATAATATTGATATGATTCTTACCATTTGAACACTATATGGGCGAGCCGCTTAGCGCAGTTGATTGGGGCGTCGCAACTTCAGCTTGCTGTCGTTTAAGCGGTCGTGGGTTCGAATCCCGCTCCTCCGTCTGGCATCTATGTGTAATCATTCACCTCTTTACCCACGCACAAGTCTCGGACTCATGTGGGCTTCATAATTTTTTAAAATGTATAAATTCTATTGATCCAAATTAATGATGATAAAATGCAGCTGCAATACCCGTAAGGGTCTCCCCACCACGAAAAGCCATACGAATTTACTTTACTTTACAGCTGCAATAAAAAAAAGTACTGGGAAGGGTGACCGGCAGCTATATCATGACGTACCTGTTTTATGATCACGTTCCCGGTGGTTCGGAACCCACCTAAGCTCTAGATTCGCCATCCATATTATAATTTTATCATCGTTCACCTCATGCAGGCTCCATCAGCAAGGCAATAGAAGAAAAAGAAAAACCTACATGACAGTAGTTATCTTCAAGCAATGTTAAATTTAAGCGTTGCTTAAATTTGAAAATAATTAGAATAGTCATTAATACTTTGCCCCAACCGATATGGATGTTTGAATTATTGTATAAAAATTCATGAAATTTTAACTCAGGCCCAATTGAAATTTTGAAATAAATAGAATCAATTTCTTTTGTACTTAATATTTCTTTAAAAACTTTCAATGATGTAGGAATAGGAGTGGATGAATATTTAACACAAATAAGTGTGGCACTCAAAATTACAAATTAACAAATACAGTAAAAATACAATATAATGTATTGGGCTCTTATCCCAATACTACTTCTTTACTCAGGTTTAATGAATAAAAAAAAACAAATTGTCACAGCCACATTTATTAAAACTTCGAGAAACTAGTTTCGGTTGTTACACCATTATCAATCTCAATCAAACTCAATTTTGATTGAGATTGATAATGGTGTAACAACCGAAACTAGTTTCTCGAAGTTTTAATAAATGTGGCTGTGACAATTTCGATTTTTTTTTATTCATTATGGATACCTTCCACAATATCACCTTCGCCATTACTAAGAAAGTACTCAGGTTTAAACTACAGTCCAAATGTTTTTTGTTTGTTCTGTTTCACATGTTACTGGAAATTTTTCTGTTCACTGTGCTTCAATGACTTGATGTTATAAGCTTTATTATCACTTACCTAAAATAGTAGGTCCACCATGTTTCCAATAACTTCGCTCAAGCGGTGAGGTGGATCTACCCATAAGGGACTCCCCACCAATAAGAGCCATGCACTTATTATTGTTTTGTTTTTTCAGTAAAAGTATTACTAAATTTGTTTTATGCCGTATTTTTTAGTTTCTAGCCGGGTCTATGTAGGCAACACGAAATTGATATGGCTATACAGATTCCAGTAGAAACAGAACACTGTGTTATTCAATGCTTGTGAAAGTAATATATATCTATATATAATATTCAAATAGATTTATCGTTCACTACGTATTATATTAACCACTAGCAGGTTGCCTGATTCAATTGAATCGCGATAAATAGGTCATAACCTATTTACAAATTCAATAGTCTCTTTTTTCTTAATGCCTCTTCCACTTCTCCTTCATCTTCTTGTTCTTTTCTTTCTTCTCTCTCCCCTTCTTTTTTCTTCCATTTCTTCTCTTTTTCTGTTATCTTTTTTTCTCCCTTTCCTTCTTTTTTTCTCCATTTCCTTCTCTTTTTTTCTCCATTTTCTTCTCTTTTTTTCTCCCCTTCCTTCTTTTTTCACTCTTTTCTTCTCGTTTTTCCTCTCCTTCTTTTTCTAAATGTTCCTCCTCATTCTTCTTCCTCTTCACCTCCTTCCATCACTTATTCTACTATGTTATAGTTACATATAACGATGTAGAAACGATGTATTGGGCTCTTATCCCAATAGTACTTCTATACTCAAGTTTAAACTACAGTCCAAATGTTTTTTGTTTGTTCTGTCTCACATGTTATGGTAGGACTACTTTAAATTTTCGTTTGAAGAAGGTTTATAATTCAAATCTTATTGAACTAGAAGCCTTATGTTTCTCTAGAATGAGTTGCTCTTATTTATTTCCAATGTATTTTTTCCACTAATTTTATAGTTACATTTTTGTGTTGGGAGGGCAGGCATGGGATTTTCTTGCGCTCTCATTATGTACTCTTGTAAAATAAATAAATGAATAGATGAATATCAATAAATGTAATGTATGCTTTTATCTATAGCAGAGTTCACATTGCTTGCCTGAGATTCCAAGTAAGGACAAGCCACTCTCAATATTCGATAGTTGCAACTAATGAACAGAATATTTCTTTTTCTTCACTGAATTTTATGTATTTTATTTTTTCCCCAATTCTAAACAGGGTGATAGTTTTCTTTATTGTTGTTACAGGCAGGAGAAAGTGGAGCAAGTAGTGAAGTGCAGACCACACCACAGTTGGAAAAGGAGAAACCAGTTGATATGAAATGCGACAGGTGTCAGTTTGTCACAAACAAAGCAAATGATCTCTCTTTGCATGTCAAACTTCATAATAGTTTGTCTGTTCGAAGTTGTCCCAGATGCTCTCTGACAGTTCTCACTGAAGATGATCTAGCTCATCACATGAAGAGAAAACATAAGGGGAAGACATTGGCTGTGCATTATTGTTCGCATTGCACCAAATTGATATATGGTACCGAAGACTTTAACAGACACTGCAGACAGCATTCAGCTCCAAATAATGCAACCTCCACAGAAAATCGAAAAAAATGTGCATCAGAAGATGTTCATCGAACCAAAAAGAAGCACAAGAAAGATAGAGTCAAGGACAGTTGTCCAAAATCAGGAGACCTACCTCGGGAGAGAATTGTTCTCAAAATTAGCAAAACGGCTAGCATTGATGATGAAGATTCACGACAGGATAGCAGCAGTGTTGTAGCAAATACGATATCTACAGTAGAAAATAACATTCAAAAATTGCCAGAACATCTTGATAATGATTCTCAGACCAACATTAATCATTCCCAGACATTTACCTCCAGTAAATCTCAGACATCCATTACCAACAAAGAGAATGTACCAAGAGAAACTGAAGCTGGCAACACAACTCCAGTCAAAAAGAAAAGAAGAATGAGTGCTTGTTTTGTACCCATTAGCCCCATCAACATTGATTCAGTGGCTGTTAATGGTCTGAGAAATGATGTCCCAAATTCTGGAAACAAGTCAGCTGTTCCAGGTTGTAAAAATTCAAGAAGTAATGATCTTGAACATGATTCTCCAGGTTTGTCTGTTGAAGAAAAAAATGGGAAAACAGCATCTGTTCCAAGTTGTAAAAATGCAAGAAGTAATGATCCTGGGCATGATTCTTCAGGTTTGGCTGTTGAAGAGAAAAATGGCAAGAAAACAAATAGTGAAGTTGTGGTGAAGAATACATTGGATGCATCTGTGAAAAAGGAAGGGGAATCAGAGCTGAAGTTGGATAAACTTAAGATAAATGGGGAAAATGTTCCAGTTGAATTGCTGGATTCATCTGATTCTGATTTGGAAATTGATGAACTTTTCACAAATGATTCAGGCATTGATAAATGGCTGTCTAATGCAACCCCCCAAAAAAGCAGAAAGCACATTTCATCTTCAATACATCTTCAATCGCCAGTGGTTGGGAAACTTTTGAGACAGGGTTCAATCAATCTGAAAGATGGTAATCAGCTCCCTAGCAGTGTGATGCCATCAAAATTAGCCAGCTCCCAGCAAAAAACCATGGACGATGATATTCTGCTCTGTGAAAATGACTGGGATCCTGTCTTTGAATCCCAAAGAATCTATATTGATGTGGACAATGATGATGATGTCCTAGAGATTAATGATTGTCGACAGGATCAAACATCAGATGGCAGTTGTAAGAGCTTCATGTCCCTGAATAGGCTGGAATTGGAGGATGCGATGGAAATCAAGGAAGAGTTTTAAAGTGACCATCCACTTGTTACCGTATGTAATTGGTTGAGTTCTTGGAAGCTTTACCATTAAATGGTAAAAGTTACTGGTGCATGAAACTAATCGCCTTTGGGAGCTATTGACAGTTCATTTACCAATAAATAATTCAGCTACTTCTAGTCTGAGTCTTTACTGATAGATATTATCTGCACCAAAAAAAATCTATTATGCACGAACTGTGCACCATTTTTCAACACTCTCTGATTGGTTGAGAGTAGATAGCAGTTGTTTCAAATGTTCATTGGCTGAATAATACGAAGAGATTTATTCCTCCAAAGGGTTGACTGTATGAAATATATTAAACAAAGGAAATTTATTTTACATTGTGTGGAGATTGGTTAGTCTGTGATAGAACTCTTTTTAATGTTTTGTAATTCTCATTTTATTGCATTTCAGCCACGTCACAACATTGTAGAGGTACGTTTTCATTGCCTTACTTATTGAGATAGGAAACCCTTAAATTATAAATAATATAGTAATGTAGCCATTGTGAGCTATTTTGTTTAGTTCACCTTCAATAATTTCAAGTGCCTACGCATGTGCCTAATATCAATTAGTCATGTGCCTAATATCAATATGTGGTTAATATCAATTAGTACAGAAAATCCACTAGCCAAGCACAATAATTTCAAAAGAAGCGCCAGACTTTTTACTGGTGAGCGCTGTGTTGTTGTTCTTGGTTGGTGCAGCACAACAGCTATTTACCGGTAAATGAGAAGGCTCCTATGAACTCAACCCATAAATGGTTGTGATTGGCTGAATTATCACAGCTAATACCAAACTACCCCTGTGAGTATGGCTTTAACAGCTGTAAACAAAGAAAAGCGCATGTCAGCTTCTGGCCTTGTGCAATAAATTGTATACTTCACACAATCAAAGTAGACAGTTGAAACATCGGTTTTTTAGTAAACCATTACAATACTTCTACAAATTTATTGTAGTGATGATATTATTTTTTAAATCCTAGTCTTACTGCATTTTTTCTAAAGTTTATTGAAGTCTGTTTGAAAGTTTCTGATTGGTTTTTATGTATAATTTGAATGTGTTCAGTGATTGACGGCTGTTCTCTATTTTTCTCAGTTGTTTAAGTAAAGATTTGTATAGTTTAGTTTTCAGTTAATGTTATTTCATCGTTTTTAATGCACATGATTTAGGCTATGTGTAAGATTCAAGAGTGCTAGTGATATTATGATTATAAGTTCGTTTTCTTGGAGGATTTTTTCAAATTATTTGTTTTGATAGATCAATTTTTGTTTTCAATGAACAATCTTTTTTCCAATTAAACAATTTTTCACTTAAAACAATCTTTTTTTTTTCAATATAAACGGTATTTATAATTTCTATATGAAATATTAATCACATGATTCAGATTATGTGTAGGATCAAGTGTGCTTATATTAAGTTCCTTTTTTTGTTTTTTTTTTCTCTAAAAATATTTGTTTTTAAAGATACATTAAACAAGCGTTCTTTACAATATATAATTACAATATCTATTTATAGCAAAGCCTTTACCTCGGTATCGGGCTTTCAGTGACCAATCCAAATTGGTTTTCTCACTTTATCAATAATAATAGATATCAAGTTCAATCATGAGATTATTTATTGTTCAGTTATTGAATCTGGTGCTTTTTGTGTGGAAATAGAAAATTTTCAATCAATTGCTCAATATTAATCACTAATTATAGTTGTCTTTATATACAGTAGTATATTTTTCTATACATACACCATTGAGCTAATTTTTTAGGGTACTTAACATTGCATTAAATTTGGGAAATGCTCATTTTTGTGCCATAACTAAGGGTGTATTAAATACACCCTAAATACATTTAAATTCACCCTAAATTTTAGACTTTGTTTCACAAACAAGGTTTTATAAGAAATTTGCCACGGTTTTATAAGAAATCATGAGAGGGAAAACTATGTTTATCAAAAATAATTGTAGCATAAAACTGTTATATAACATTTTTATTTTGGAAACTGTATACCTTTGTAATAAGTTGTACTATGTATATTTGTGCTCTATGTACATGGTTTTAAAAGTGTTTGTTTATTTATTTCATCTTTTATACAAAACAGAATCAAGTAACGGCACAACCCACTACTGCTTTTTTTTACAAATTTTAAACTGAAAAATCCAAATGTAAGGTTATGTTCACTTTAGACTAGAAATTTTACTGTGAAGTAAAATTACTGATCTTTCCAAAACTAAAGTTTCAATTCATAAACTCACTTAAAAAACGTAGCACTAAACCAGTTCAATAGTCCAAAGAAAGTGGATATAATCTTGATTTTTTGAGATTTAGAAGTTAGTTTGAAGTAAGTGACAATTTTACAAACTGACAATTGAGTAATACAGAAACAGAATTTATTAATTTCGACTTCCTTTAAGATTTTAGAGCCCAAAAGCACAAAATCAAACTATTTTTATCACGTGATTAAAATTATTACATAGTATAAACGCACCCTAACCATCAAACGATCAAAAGAAATGCATTTTTAATACAGTACCTACTTTGAGCTGTGCAAGCTTCTTGCATTGAGTAATGATGATGATTCAATGTACTTTATAAGTCAAAATACAGAATTTAGTTTCATGTTTACATTAATCTTATTTTTTATAATATTGAAGAAGTGCTTAATAATTGTTTTTTTATTCAAAGTAGCACTGGTAGTGAAAATGAACTTTCATTGTAACTGTATCCTATTAGTTTTGTATTCTAATTCTTTTTGTATCCATTTTTTTTTCTTTTGCTTACATGAAGATTTCTAGTAATTTTTATTGTATCCAAAGTTTATTGTATCCAATTTTTTAAAGAAAAAATTGTTAAAATTTGAATGCAGTATTAATATTCATTGTAATACGAATCAAATTGGACATCAATGATGCAAATCTTAGCGTATTTACCAAAGTTCAAATAATGTATTAAAAGTTGTTTCCTAAAAAAATCCACTGCCTTTCTAGATGTTTGGAATGAGATTAGTAGTTTATACTGTGATGTGCCTTATAAATGAATGGCTAAGTTCATGTCATAGAAGGTGATTTAATCTTCCAAATAATCAAAATCAATTAAGTTCGGTATTTTTTTTTTAAGATTAACCCGACGCTTAATGGCATAAGGGATAGAGAAAGAAGTATATATGTGATCAATTGATATTTTAACTCTAGTGAAGTTATTTTATATTAAATGTTTTCAAGGAATCTCTTCATTAAGTCATCTATATATTTGTAAAGAAAACTATTCATTAAAACCTTACTTTTCTGACTACAAAGAAAAAGTTTGAACAAAACTCTATATAAAAAAAAAATTATAAAAATAACTGATGGTATATGAAGAAACTTGAGAAACTATCTGATTAATTAGGAAACCCCTTCTAAACATTAAAACTTGTTTTCTATTTGAACAAACAAAAATAAATATTTTTATAAACTGATAATTATAATGACGGAAGTTGCAATAAAAACTATTAAAAAGTATGTGTGATCAGTGCAACCTGTGATAAAAATGACAATGAATTTAGTGCAATTGAAATGTTACAATAAAAAACTGTATTAGCTAATATAGTAGTAGTACTTCAATATAAAATATACAAGAATATTCGAGTGCCATGTTCATGAAAATTTGATTCATCGTTGTGTGATTTATTTACACGTGTGGTGAATCATTATTTTGTTACAAGGGAAAATAAAATTAATGTTTTTTTTTTAAATGATGTTTTATTTCAATACTTTTTACATTTCTCTATCTAAATTAGTGATTTGTAATGTTTTCCATGTCGAAATACTTAATGTACAATCTGCTATCAGAACTGACACTATAGTTCTACTTAAATTATTATTTTTACTCTCGAATACCTCAAAATATATATATATTATATTAAAATATATATATATATAAATATATTCTATACTGAAGTCTTCCTCAATGGCGGATATTGACAACAGCATTGAATATTTGATGGAAGTCGATGAATGCTACATACTGTATAAAAAATATCACCGCAGGGAATCGAACCGCGGACCTCCCAACTGCTGGTTGGGCGCCTTAACCACTAGACTACAGTGACCCTTTTGCACAACAAAAGTCATTTTAAACTTGGCCATATCGGTTAGTATCTCACAAGTTAGTTTGAAGTAACTGACAAATAAATGAATAGCACTTTGAGGAATTCGAAATTAATAAATTCTGTTTCTGTGTAGTTGTTAGTTTGTTAAATTGTCTGTTACTTCAAACTAACTTGTGATTTTTACTCGCTCAAACTTGTGAAGTTTTCTTCTGAGGGTGTTGAAGCAAAATGCATTATAAAAGCATAATTAAAATAAAATGATAATATGATGCATTATCACATCATAATTTAAATAGTAATACAGTGTCAGTTTGGATATCAGATTGTTCCAAAATAGTACTAATAATAATTTAAAAAAATATCGTTGACCTGGCTGGCTCAGATCTGGTGTCTTGAGATTTCAGGTCGCATCTGAATAACAAAGTTCAGAACCTCTCACAAGAAGTTACTTGACGAATGTTTTACTGTAGTTTTCATATAACTTGGCAGCAGTTAGGTTCAGATCCAGCAAGTCTTCCCATCTTCTACACGCTGCCAAGTTATATGAATACTACAGTAATATCATTATAGAGTAGTAATTTATGATCAAATATCAAAACTGACACTATTTCTATTTAAATTATGATTTTCACTCACTCAACTGGAGGGATGCATTTCACTTCTAAAGAGAAGTCTCATGAAGCTTCTCTTTAGAAGTGAAATGCATCTCTCCGGTATAAGTGAGGAAAAATCATAATTTAAATAGAAATACAGTGTCAGTTTTGATATTAGATTATGGAAAAGAACCTGAGAGAACTACCAATGAAGTTCAAATTAAAGACAATACTAAAAAAGTGGTGATAATAAAATCAAAGAACTTGGCGGACGACAAAAAACTCAATTTGAAAATGTCAAGCAAATAATATAAAGAAGAACATAAGTCAGAAACAGAGCATGAAAATAAAAAAAGGAGTAAATGTACGCGGTGGTGGTGTCCTGTTGATGTGGATGTGTCATCAGTGCTCGGGAAGAAATATTTTTAAAAACAATGAAAAAATATTTATTTGATAAACCTTTTTATAATGTTCAAGAGTTCCTTTCACATCAAAATTAAGCCTTACCTCATGTAATTGATATTGTAGTGAAAATATGAGTATGAGGCGCCCCACACAGGAGTACCTTAGGGGCTGCCATATTAGGCAATAGGCATGTATTATATACAGCTAAGTATGTTTTTATTAATCAATTTGAAAGAGTTCAAGTATTGTATGTGCTATTATTGGTCGAATAAATTATTATTATTAAATGAAGAGAAAGAAGGAACAGTGATTCTCGGTGTTATCTGCTGTGTAAATTTTAACTTCTAAGAAATTAATTACTCTTCCTTTCACATGTTTATGATATTTACTTAGAATTTGGTAGAATATTCAATTCGAAATTTATCGACTAAATCAAATATTGTGGAAAATGCGAGAGTCCTTATCTGTCTATTTAGGAATCTTATCGAACGTTTTGGAAGAGTCTCCATCTTTCTAGATTAAATAAACACTTATTTAAAGCGAGCGCGTAGGCAAAAGTTAGTTCAGTCTTCTTTGAATTTGTCGAAATAACAAGTGTCACTGGTGGTAATTAATTGCCATATATTGTGCCTTTAGTGATAATTTTTTTCCTATTTAATTTATACCAGTGGACTCTAATCACAGCTTCTATTGTATTACGGACTTAATTGTAAGTTAATTGTTCTTTCTCGACGTTCTTCTTGAATTATTGGACAGTTTATTGTACAGTTATTATATAATATTAGATCGGCCTTTTAACATTTAGTGATTGATTTTTGTACAGAAATATTGAAAACTCGATCAGTTGAACAATATATCGATTTATCTGTTGTTTGATTGCTTATTTTGTGTAAGACATTACTGATCTCAGTGCGTGTTGTGGATTATTTGTGTTAATAAAGTGGAAGTGATAAATTTAAATGTTGCAAGCGTTATTTTTGAGATAGAACCCGTAACAATATAGTAACTAGTGTACAGAGGCGTACCCAGACTTATTTTTTGGAGGGGGCTTACCCGTCCTATTTTTTAAGGACCTCGGGCTCTTGGGGGGGGGGGGGCTTGAGCCCCCTAAGCCCCCCTGGGTGCGCCACTACTAGAGTATAAAATTGTATAATTCTTCATATGACTTTATTCCTTAAACTGGAGTCTAAATGTCAAGGCGAGGAAGCCTCAAAAACTGAGACCTAGAGTCATGATTTATCAGTTGAATTAAGTTCTGAAGCAGGTGGTTCATAGTAAACATTTTAGAAGCTCTTTTAAATTAGCTCTTAAATTCTAAAAGACTAAGCAGAACTGCAATCCTTTTTTCAATCTGTGATGTTTTTCTTGACAAAATACTTGATGAACAATCTAATATCAAAACTGTTACTGTATTTCTATTTAATACATGATTTTCACTCACTTTTGCTGGTGACACTGGAGAGATGCATTTCACTTCTAAAGAGACGCTTCATCAGCCTCACCTTTTTTTCAAATTCGGGCCTAAAGATAAAAAACTTGTCCACTGGGAAGTAAATTTTTCTAGGAAAATAAAAGCAGAGCACATTAATAACAAAGAATCTTTATTGACTGAGACTTTTGATGCCAAGTAGAAGACTGTCAGTTGTGTAAATTATGAATTAGAAAATATAGCAAGTCCATATATCCCTTAGAGAGGTGGTCAGTGACCGCTTATTGATCAATCTTATCTAATCTAATCAAGCCCGCCCAAACGAATTCTGGGCTCCTTGGCAAATATATTGTCAGTGCCCCTTTCTGTCTCAATAATACCCCCCCCCCCCTCCATACGTCAAACCCAAATATGAGTGTTAGTATATCACCATATCCAGAGGCGTAACGTTTTCCAATTGGGCCCCCCGCAACCGATTTCCCGGACCCCTCTCCTCAAAATCATATAAATATCCCCCCTCTCCCTGAAAAACTTGCATATTTTGTGGGCAGTTATAATATTTATGTGAGAACTAAACACCTTTCCTCTATTAAATTTTAAAATTCAATCATGTTTCAAGGGGTGGACTAATCTAATGATTTTGGCTTTAGGCTATAGGCTCCTGAAAGACGGAAATAGTTGAGAGTTAATTTTATTATCAATAATTAACTTTAAAAAACCCTTGAAATTGATGTCTTCCATAGGATCTACATTCATAGCCTCTTTGTTAGCCCCTCCCCTCCTTGTCTCAGAAGAGGTGTTCTCTCAGAATGCGCCTCATTCGCGCACAAGGACACAGGTTCAATTTTAAAAAGGTACTTAATTGATAGGCACTTATCGACTTACAATAAGTCAATAAACGAATAGAAATAACTAAAAAATGAAAGTATAACATCAGAATACCCCAAACGCACGTTGAAAAATAGAATAGGAATGCAAAAAATGGCACTCCAAACAATAAAACTCACTATCAAACTCACGAACCCACTTGATACACATAACTTGGGGTTTACTCTAGGCTAATTTACCGGGCACGTGTACATGCAACTAGTTCTAGCTGGACGATTCGAAAGAGATTCAATTCAATATACTTTATGAAGAAAAATGTTAACTTTGATTTCTACAAAACCCCCCACTTCCCATTTCTTCGTAGGCTACATGCTAAGGAATTCGATATGGGAAAATAATTCATTTCCTCCAATATTTGTACAGTGTAGACATAGCCGTATCCATTATTCATAACAGTGTGGACTAGTTTGTATGAAGAGTTTCTATACAGTATTTTGTACTCGGTATGTCTCAATTTTTTTTCCTGAAGTCACAACATCCTGCTTCTGAATTCCTTCACTAAAGCTATATTTGCGAATTGATAAAGTAGACAATAAACATTGCTGACCTGATAATATTGAGCCTATTCATTCATTCTCTCTTTCTTCTTCAAGTGTTTCAGTTTGAGTTTTATTTCTTTCGAAAAAAAAAATATATATGTTTCAATTCAGGCACGGGCCACTTCTTGAAAAAATATTTTTCCTGTACGGGCCCCCCGCGCCACGGGTCTGCGGGGGTGTACGCAGCGAACACATAAGAACAACGTTACGCCACTGACCATATCACCTTCTTTTGAGTGTTAGTAACAATCGAATATTATTATAACTTCTTTGGTAACAAGTAGGCCTACATATTGTATTCTTCTCTCAAACTGAAACACACAAACATTCAGAATAATAAGGTACTGTACCTTTTACTTTTTCAGAGTCTAACTGAACAGCTCAGTTTAAAACACCCGTTGGAATGTTGAAAGTTTATTGTTTATATTTTAAACAATTCATTAATGTGAAAATCACATGTTTATTTTTCTAGCTTTTTTATTGGCAGTCATTAATAATGTTACTGAAATCAACAGTACATGCCAAGTCAGATTCCATAGCAAGAGTTGAAAGACCACACAGTCTCTCTTGGCCCATGGTTTATCTACAGTAAGATTCAATTCTTTTCAAAGCACTGTATGATCAGCTTTTGCTACTGACACTGGAATTGTGCAAAACAAACGTGGAGCTATACACAGATTTGAATACAGCAACTTTAGTTTCATGGATTTTATTTGATTCAGAAGTTTTTTTTTAGAAGGATGAAGCCCACATAGGTCTGAGACCTGTGCGTGGGTAATGAGTTGGATGATGATGATGATTGATGAGTTGGACCTACAGTTTTAGGTGGGCTCCGAACCACCGGGAAGTGATTTTACAGCAGAGAACAGAGTCTTATAAGTTCAAATGACGGTAAACTAGAAGCTCAGAACTTACTACATGAATAGATTTCAAGTGAGTCTAAAACTTCTGATATATGTTTTGGATAGGTAGAAAACAGTACTTGTCAGGATTCTCCGATTTCCGTCTCATCTTTAACTATATATTGCCACAAACATTGAAAGATCTCGCTAAGCGTTCTTGCGTTATTATTAAATCTCTCACAAAGTCCACCGATAACACAATCAATTACCCAGTAAAAAGCATTAATTCTACAATACCGCTCTTCTTTTGACTCTGAGCTACAGTTCTGATGGTCATATTCTTCATCAGAATCTGATGTTTCTTCGAGAAAACGTTTTCTTGTCGTCTTCCTCTCCTCATAAAATTCTGTTTCTGTTGACATTTGGCTGGCCTTAAAAGCGTTGGCTACAAGTTTAGCTTCTTCAAGTATGGAGCTAAATTTGTTTTTAAACTGATCATTTCTCCCATGAAGTTGTCAATATAAGAAACTTCCTTGTCTAGAGTCACTTCTCTTAGTTGCAATACTTTATTGTTATAGGTTAGGTTAGGTTAGGTGGTCTACTGAGTGCGCAAGCAGCGCTCCGGACTCACTTATAAAATCTGTTTGAACTTGACTGCTGGCTTCACAAACCACAATTTCATTTTTTTTTTGCCTGATCTGGGCCCCTGGGCATCTCCCCCTCCCTCCCCCCCCCCCCCCCCCCCCGGGCGGCCCTAATCTAATCCAATTGCTAGGTGCTATTTAAGTGTCAGTGTCTATTTAAGTGTAGGTCATTTTGCATACAAAGAGAGAATATGCTTACTTGTGAGCCCTCTCTGAAGTGGGTCATGATATTAAAAATATTATTGTTCCTACACATCTGAGAAACCAACTTGTTCTAACTGTCAGGATGCTAAATTCAATTCTGATCATAAAGTGAGTGATGAAAACTGTTTATATATTATGCTTTTTTTATTATTGTGGATGATGCCCACATGAATCTGGAGACTTGTGCGTGGGTAGTAAGGTGAATGATGAGAAGCATCCATGGCTGAATGAGATTCGAACCCAAGGCTGCAGAAAACGAAACCAAAGCCTTATCTTTTATCACAGACATGCGCTTCAACCAACTGCGCTACCAGAGCCGCCAATGCTAAAGCTCTGAGAAAGTTCATAGAAAGAACTGAATATGAATTTGAGTTAAATACTACGGCCAAGTTAGGAAGAAATGTACCAGAACACGCTACAAATTGAAAATTCTATTTTTTATAATCCTCAAACTTTTCTACAGGTCGAGTTTTTAAATTTATTCCACATGAATATTCGTAGTATTGGGAAAGCTTTGATCAGTTTGTGTACTGGTTGAAAAATTGCAGTGTAAGCATCATATGACTGAAACTTGGATTTCAGATAATAATGAGTTTGTGTACAGTAATTTAAATGGGTACAACGCTTTTTGCCAACCTTGCAAAATTGTCGGTGTTATGTGTGTATTTTCATTAAAAGAAATATAAATGTAAATAGGATTGAAATTGATTTACTTGAAGTTAACTGAATAAGACTTTAGCGTAAATGTTAATAAAGAGCTGTCTTTAATTAGTATTTGTTCTTCACTATCTAATTTAGAACATTTCATGGATAATCTTGATGACTATCTTAGAATTGACCTTCCAAATAAGCAACGCTCTCCTGGCCCCTCTCTGCAAAGGTGCCCGATCGGTTTGGCCAGCAAAAAAGACTCAGCTCTCTGCTGTAAAATCACTTCCCGGTGGTTCGGAATCCACCTAAAACTGTATAGGTCCCAATCACCAACTCATTACACATAGGCTAAGTCTCAGACCTATGTGGGATTCATCTTTCAAAAAAAATTGTTCAAGAATGTAACTTATAGACATATTGATGTCCTAAATTTGTAAGGCTTTGAATCTCTTATTGGCAAACCAAACTGGAATAATTCAGAATCAGCACTATCCATGCAATGATCACAATTTTATAAAGAGACTACATTTTGATAGTACAACTATGCTGCTGTTAATAACCGACCATTTTTGCATAACTTTGCGTAGCCTGTATTGCTAAGAAAGAAAAAGCCGAAAATTGTAAAACTTTAGAGAAAAGGAATATAGATTATAGGATCAAACAGGAAACTTGGGAATATGTTAATTTCGAGGATGAGGTTGCATTGATAGGCTATTGTAACAAAATGCTTCGTGGAACGGTTAGAGGAAAGTATTTCTTCAAATTCCACTACTGAAAGAGTAGCTCACCGATTAAACCTTGGATATCAAATCAAGAGGACTTATTAATTGTATAAGGAAAAGAGACGAATTCACTAATTTCGCCTTCCTCAAAGTGCTATTAATTTATACTGAAGACTTCCGTAATGGCGGATATTGACAACAGCATTGAATATCTGATGGAAATCGATGAATGCTACTGTACAAAAATATCAGTCACCACCGGGGATCAAACCACGGACCTCCAATTGCCGGTCATTTTCAAAATTAATGGTGACAACTGCTCAATTGCTTCATTTGCCAATGACACGGCAATATGAGTGTCCAGAGATAATTGGAAATCTATACTTAAAATAAATCTGAAATCTTTCTTCATAAAGTGAGACACTGGTTTCAACATAATATTCTTATACATCACGAAAACAAAATAGATAAATAGGTACGGTACTTGGCTTTCTCTACCGATTTGGAAGGACATCCAACAATATAATATATACTCATTCGAGTTTTCCCCTGGAGAAAAATAGAGAATAATCCTTTTAAGGGATTTTAGACACAAACTCAAACATCTTACAACATAATCTTTGGTACAAAAATTCAATTGATTCTTTAGTGCTTGAGAATTAAGTGACTCAATTTGAGTAATGGCAAATTAATGATTGGGTCCAACCCCTGTAACTCACCGCGTAAACAGTACAGTCCAATAGCCTATTAGTAAAAAGCACTTACAAGACCTATCATTGAAAATTATTCTAACAAAGATGTTACTTGATAAATTATTGTTATAGATTCTATCTCTAAAATAACACTGGCAACTCTTAAATATAACACTCGCACTTTATCAACACAAATAATCCACAACTCACACTGTTCAGTTATTTCTTACATAAAATAATGTAATCGGAAGCAGATAAATCGATAATGTTCAGCTAATAAAGATTTTGCTATAAGTTACTACTGTACAAAAATCAATTTCTAAATGTCAAAAGGTCAATCTAATATTAAATAATAACTGTTCAATAAACTATTCAATAATTCAAGGAGTAGAATCTAATACATAACAGTTGAAACTCTACATGCACTTACGAGTCACTGTATAAACGGTTATGTAAGCCTGAGTAATAATCTGTCACAAAATACTGCGATTAACACTACAGACAATGAAAGTTAATTAACGTCAGTTTGTAATAGCGCCAACGGGATTGCACTGTCCATATGGATATACTAATGGAAACGGGAACTGTCACAATACACTGCCATGTGTTATCAATGTAGAACAACAACTGAACTAACATTTACAAAAGTCTCTCCTATTTATAGACTACATTTTTCCATAATCTAGAAAAAAACTAGATATGAACTAGATATATCTCTCCATCTTTCTATCAACTTCTATCGAATTCTAAAATCCATAAAAAACAAAAGACATTCTACAGCTTTTGATTAGATTCCATTAAATTCTAATCAAACATTCTACAGAGTTCTAAGTAAATATCACAGAAGTGTGTCAAAAATAAACTACAAGGCAAAGAGAGTAATTAATTGCTTCCAGAAATCAATATTGACACAGGTAGATAACGTTGAAAACTGTTCCTTCTTACCATGTCACAACATTATAATTTTTTTATAAACTGAAATAATATGCCTTGAAGTCCATTTACATTACTTTATAACTTGCTTTTCACAAATCAAACTAATTTTTTTATAACTTTCACTACTAAACTCTATCATCTACCTTCGTAGTAGGCCAATAACTCGGAATATTAAGGTGTCTTTTCACAATTTTGACGAATTACATGATTCTCTTGTTTGAATAAAGCAATTTTTGATTTGATTTTTCCTATCTTGTACGGCTATAAGGCCCTATATTTGTCAGCTGATTTTTCCGATCTAGAGGCACTTTCCATACGTGACAAATCTATGGGAAGTAGCTATTTTCTAGCAAGTGTAACAAAAAGTATTTTCCATTGACTCACACATATATATATATATATATATATATATATATATATATATTTACATCTTCCTGTACAAGTGGCAGCCGTCAATGGTAAATTTCCCATATGAAGTGGCAGCCCCGATTTGTGGCAGCCTTATACGGTTGCCACTTCAACTTCCCATTATAATCAACTTCCCGAAACCCAAAACCCACTAATAAATTATGTTTGATAATCTTTAAGATCCAAATAACTCACTAAAATTGATTTTATGATTTCTTGAAGTAAATAAACTCCAATAAAAATTAATGAAAATTATTTTTTTGGCTGCCATAATACTGGATTCTGTATGAAATGTATAACTTGAGGTTCAGTGTTTTAACGCCAGGTCGGCGCCACTATCACCTGTGTATATTTTGCCATGTATATAAAAAATACATCTTGCTGATTAAGTTGCAGCCGGTAAACCGGCAACCATGTTATGGGTAAATGAACTTGTATTTCCCGCTTGAGTGTCTCGGCTAAGAATAATACCAAGCCTTCTCATATTATTGCTAGTTCTACATTAGTTTCTGATTTTCAATCTTTCTTTCTCTCTATCTGTCTCACTCGCTCACTCTCTCTCTCTCTCTCTCTCTCTCTTTCACTCTCACTCTTTTTCTCACTCTCTCTCTCTCACCACCCACACTCAATCACTCTCTGGCACTAAGTCTCTCTCTGTGTAGGGTTGGGTGGCAGAGAGGGTCTGGAGCCTGATGTCCAAATTCCGCCTCTGTCATTAGGACATTTAATCAATCGCGCTCACTCTCTCACTTTCTCTCTCTCACTCTCTCTCTCTCTCTCTCTCTATCTATCTATCTCTCTTGATATCCTTGAATATCCTTCTCCGAAATTGACGTTTAAATCTTTTAACTTCGACGTTTCATGTAGATAGATAAATCACAATCATATTAGCGTTATCAAATTGCATCTCATCCTCATATCGTTGAACAATTCTTCAGTTTATTCATTTATTTAGTGAAATTCATCGAATAATCTTATAATAAAAGAGAAAGTTGGTTTGTTTGTTTGAAGTTTATAGACTCGGACAGGGGCGGATCCAGCAGCAGATTTTGGGGGGGGGGGGGTTAAAATACCTAAAATCATGAATTTGAAGTAATTTAAGGTTATTTTCAATTGAAATTATAACAAATTTAATTGTTCACCTATTATACTGTTAATACGAAATGATCCATGATGAAATGAATTCACGTCCTATACTGCCAAGCAACCCGAAACTTTAACCAATGGGTGTAAATAGAATAATAATTAATGCAGCAAAAAATTTAAGTTCAACCCATAATTATTTAATGTTTTTATCTCAAATAAAGATTAAGTGAAAATATCACCAATGATGTTGCTGGGAAGGTTAGACTCGGTATAATAATTAAAATAGTAATTTGGATTAGTAGACCTCTAACGATAAATTGAAGCAATATACATGGCTTTTTATTCCAAAACGGGGGTTCGGGGTACTCCCCGAGAAAAGTGGGAAAAAATCATCTCTAAAACCACATTTCAAGTGATTCTAGTCATTAATTCTTCTAACATACACTTCAACCCACGTAATGTGGCAAAGTAAATTTTATCTAGTTCTTGTGTTATTGTTAATAGGAGATCCGGTCCTAACTTTAAACATCCATTTTTCTATATTTGATCCTGATTGGGCACAATACAGTACCGTAGGCTACTTGAAAAATTTATTTCAATAAAATTGAGGGGTACTACTTGAAAACGTTTTTAAAATAAAATTCCTACAAAACCACATTTTTAACGAGTTTTCTTTTACTCTTGCGAAAAAATGAAAAATGAAATTTAGAAGAAAAATTACATACAGTATTCGCAATTGAAAAACTATTCAATTACCCAGAATCTCCCAACAATTTTTTGAAGATTCGATCTAGGCTCTAGGGTGATTATCTTAATAGATATAAAGCAGTGCTAGTAAAACCAGTCGGCTTTTTCTGCCATAGTAGTCCTCAGTCAGAAAAACAGAAAATAGTAATACAGAAAAAACTTTCAGAACTGGCACCATTTTTAGACCAAGTACTGTAGTACACAATATTTTTAATAGCTAATTAATTGTTGGTCAGGCATTGCTGTCTCAATTTTCTCCCTTGTCAGCAACTTTAAAACTCTCATTTTCTTCTACTTTTTATTTTATCCTTATTTTTCCTCTTTTTTGTCTTTTTTCATTTTCATCTCTCTCCTACCAATTTCTATCCTTTTACTTCTTGTCATCTCTTTTCCACTGTTTCCTATCATTTCCATTCGTTCCTCTTTTCTTCTTTTTCCCTTCTTTTTCTTCTCTCTCTTTTCCTTCCTCTTCTTTCTCTCCTTCTTTTTCTTCCTCAACTTCTGCGTTTGGGGGCGCCCTGACTTGAATGGGTTCCTCCCTAAAGGACCAGAAAGGATCCCATGTTAATCTTATGAAGACCATATTAATCATAAAGATCATATGTTACATTACGAAAAGGTATGATCATGGAGGATGAATAGAGTAGAGATATGAAAAGTAATGGTCAAGGAGGAAAAAATAATGGAGACGCCCTTCTTTATTAAACAGCGGGATCTGCCAGCAGTTCACCCGTGCTTTGCTACGTGGTTTATTAAATTATCTCAGTTGATTGAGGCTTCGATGTGGGTACTTGATGAAGCTGAAAACAACTGACTATTTTATAAATAAGTTGTAGAGCAACTTTTTTGATCATTTTGATATTTCCAATTCAGTATCTAATATCTGGAGACCGAACTCCGTTCAGAGGGTAAGTGTGTGGAATGACTGAACGTTCTTGCTTTTCCCATCTTTCAGTAACAGTACCCAGCAAGTGTATAGGTGGGAATCGTCCTTTGCAAACAGTTCCAGCCGATCTGTTTCAAATTAAGGACAGTTATATTTTTTGATTGGTAGCATTCAGTCTCTTGCTTGAACCCCGTAGCAAAGCACGGGTAACCTTCTAGTCACTTATATTTTCAACTATCGTAATCAATAATTTGAGCCGATTATATTTTTTTGTAATCTACACTAATAAAGTAAATAATCTAATCAATATTTCCATCTGAATGAAGTAAATCTTCAATATCCATACCAGCTATTAATAGCCTTCATATACACAGAAAGATTCGTACATGTTTTAAATGATTTTCAATAACAATTCTTATGGTCAGTATAATTGTAAAATTTCATCACCCACTATTGTTATTCTTGAAAACAATTCTCTGATTTATCATTCACATTCAAATCAAATCAAATACTTTATTCACTCAAATAAACACAATATTCACAAAATACAGAAAAATTATCAAGCGAATTCCTCAGCTAAACCTGCATGTTTGATGTTAAACATTGATATTAATGTTTAATTTGCACTATTCAACTTATTTCAAAAACTAAAATTTTAACTCTCTTTTGTTAACTATAATTACAACTATAACTGTCACCATCATTTCATGCCTTTGTTATTTGCGAAATATAAAAATATCACACATTGTTGTTACGTTGTTACAGGAGCATTACTATCTTTTCAGAGTGAATTATTTCTTGTATAGTCACAAGGTGACCTCGATGGTTTGAGATGAATTTTGTTGGCTAAAGAAACATGATAGTTTTTGGAAAATTCTATTCTGGTTAAATTATATTTTATTTTCGGAGGAAGACTGTAAAATAAACTGTGCTTATAAGGTTGACGCCATTCCGAGTTCTGAGGGTTACTTACTCATATTCTTACTCACTTAGGGGAGGGTGAGTAAGCTCTGATCATTTTAAAAATGATTTTTTCATTTATTAGAGCACTAGAGACTGTCAAAATATAGGGGATATTTTTTCTGATGATGCTCACATGCGTTCCTGACTTGTGCTTGGGTAATGAGGTAAGGGATGATACAGACAAATGCCAGGCGGGAAGGGAATCGAACCAATCACCGCAGTAGCAGAAGCAGACTAAAGTTTTGACGCTTTAGCCCTCCAGGCTACGGACGTTGACACTAAAATTTTGACACATTCTTTCTTTTGAAGATAGAAACACCATACTGTAAAAAACAGCCTATGAAAATCTAACAGAGATCAATCAGGAATTGAAGTAATTATTGGGGATCGATAAAGTGTTTGAAATTAAGGAAAAATTGTATTTGACCTTCTCTTCAGTAACCAACCACTTTTATGGTGTGAAGATCTGAAGAAAATTGGGGAACGCCCATAGAGTTTTTTATTTGCTAGAATTGCTAGGAATAATTTTCAAGGTTTTGATTGTTAAAGTTGAAAGGATACTTTTGGGTAACAGGGTTTTATCAAAAATGCATTTCAATCACAATAGTTTTTGGATTTCATATTTGCCAAGCACCACCCATTATTTTATTCCTTTTAAATTTATTTCAACTTTCAATCCATACAGTATACTGCAGTGATATGCACAAGAAAGTACAGTAAACTAGAACTAAAACGTCGAATGCTTCAAACTGTTACTACATTCTATAATAAACTTCCTCCAACAGCTTTCAAGTATGACAGTTACTTGTAGAATATTTATTCTAACTCAAATAACTAGAATATTATCGAATTATATGGAATATGAATTGATTTGTAAAAGAAGTATTCATCCAGTAAGGAGTATACTCAGTGGCAAAATATACACAAGTATATTATATAAATGTTAATTACTGAAGAACTGTACCATATAAAATATATCTGATTGGATATAGGTATGAAGAAACTTGTCAAAAATGTGATCCCAAGCTCAGAAAAGCTTAAATATCAATGAATAATCCTTTTTTATCAAAAATAATATGAAAACCCAAAACTTAGTTCAATGTCCAGGAAAGAACTACGGATAATACTTCATTTTGCTTGTAAACTAGAATCAAATTTGAAAAACGCTTATAACTTTGTTAATTTTGGACAGATTGATTTAAAAATTCATGGGAATGTTAATAGTATGAAGGGAAACGTTCATGATTTTTTGTAGAATTTTCCCATGTTCTCTTCAACCCTTTTAAGCTGGAAAACCATACAAGAGTTCTTAAGCTTTGCGGGAAGTTTCAAATCTCCCGCTTCGCTGCCTGCTCGGCGCCAAGTGATAGGATTGGACAAAAATCTCCGCGGAGCAACACTATTGGATGACTCCAATTAAACCACCCAGTTCAAACATCATCACTATTATACTGAAGACAGCCTAATTGATTCCTTTTTACTCGAAAACTGAAATATGTTGGCGATATGAACAATTTTTATTGCACAAAATAATTATCCG
This sequence comes from Conomelus anceps, assembly GCA_948455865.1. Classification (NCBI taxonomy): domain Eukaryota; kingdom Metazoa; phylum Arthropoda; class Insecta; order Hemiptera; family Delphacidae; genus Conomelus; species Conomelus anceps. The sequence goes on from OX418216.1 coordinate 161,025,768, forward strand.
CTTTGGATAGGCCTACAGAATTAAATAACGATATTCAACTCTTGACTACTTTTTTATTATAACCTATTTTTCATGTTACATTACGCTATTAAATTATTTATATCTAAACTATTTTTTTACATTATTGTTTTTAACAGATAATCTTTCTGGTTATGTCATAAGTGAGTCTTGAGTTATTATTTATTGAGTTATAATTTTCTGGATGTTCATTTTTAAATATTTGTTTTGTACACTTTCGTATATGATTGAAGTTTCTATTATTCAAATCAAATAAATACATTTTTCATCTTCTTTTTTATTCTTTATAACAATGAATCATTGATCGATCTGATACAGTAGAACTCCAATTATCACTAATTGGAACCGGACCCCATTAAATAAATAAATATCTTTATTGACATAAAATAAATTTATGATGTTTTCCAAATTAGCTTATGACTTGATTTGTGTGACTTTTTACTATCATGCAAATTATAATCTATTCAGTGCTTAATTTCTAAAATTTTAGGTGTGGGAACGCTTATTTATTCTTATAAACCACCCTCTCTATTTTCTACTAAGGCCTAGTTAAACATTCCCTCACTTCCTCTCCCCACCTTGTTAACATCTCGGTGCCTACTCTAAATTTCCTATAAACCTGTTTCGATTTGCACCAACAATTTATTTTGTATGAAGCTTACATTAAGCAAAATACTTTTTTTAATTAATGGTGAAATAAAAACAAATAAAGCCTTCTTTACATTTTTATTTATATACAGTACACAGATCTCGCTTCGCCCTACGTTAGAGTACTTTATTATTATTCGCAATATTTAGTATGATTATCTGAATAAATAATTAAATGAGACACCTTTGGAATCAGATTAGCGCAAACTGAACGTTCCCTTGCGTTCCGGCACTTTTGGGAGGTAAGAAAACGCCGTTATCTTGCGTTCCCGTTTGAAATTAACCCCTGATTCTATTGTATTATCATTGGTAGCTGGATATGTTTGGGTTCCTTTGATGAGAAGGATTTCTAGGATAATATCTCTGCAAATTAATTATGTTTCTTTATGAAGAGTGTCACCAAAAAATAGTGATCCCAGTACCACCTCGGTATTCTACAAGCTAAAACCAACAAAAATAGCCTTATAGAAGTAATGCCAATTTCCCCTTTGTTTTCCCGTATTTTTTCATACCCGAATAAGCCATCAAAAAGTATTAAAAAAAATAATACTTGGAAAAACGAAATGACAGATTACAGGAAACCTGAGAGGAAATTGCAATTTTTTCTAAGGTAAGTTTTTGTTTGTATTAGCTTGTAGGATACCGTGGTGGTACTGGGATCACTATTTTTGGGACACTATATTGATGTATTGCACATATTATAAACTATATTCCTATGTACAAAAATATTTCAATAAACTAACCAATTTTTCAAAATATTTTATGCATCAAATTGACAATCTCATTTACCCATTACATTCGAATCCTATAATCACCCTAGTCTCATGAACAGGATAATTTTGTGAAAAAATAATTATGTTTATGATTGTGGAACCTTACACAATCAATAAGATTATAATGCATATCTAATCTGGGTCATTCTTGGTGAAAAATTTATACTTATCTTCATGAATTCGAAAATCCAAACTTTTGCGTTATTGCAAGTTTTGTCTGTGATATTTGATTCAACTTTCCTATCTCGAATATTAAGAGGTCGTCGTAATGTATGAAACATTATTTTAATGTGAAGTTTAGGAAGAAAATAACATCTCAAACACTTTTTTTTATATTTATCATAATTTTTTCAAAAATTGTGTTCACAATAAAACCGGTAGAACCAACCAAAGAAGAGATAGAGTATTATAATATTGTACATGGTGGAGGTAGAACCCACTGTAAAGTGCATTTCCCCCAATTGTTTCACTTGTATTGTTCCATGATAATGTGATGACAATTTGACATTCAGTATTAAATAGGCTAAAGTAGTTAATTACTTTGATCATTTTCGATAAAGTAGCAACTCAGGTTAAATTTAAGTTACACTAGTAAGGTTGTTGCAATACTTAATCATAGTTTTTCATTCAATACTATGGAAGGATGATGTTATATATGGAAGGATGAGTGCATAGAGAGGACCGGCTGCGTCCTAACTCCGCCCTCCAGGTTTAAAATGAAGACTTGAGTAAAAAATTAATAAATAAATAAGTACCACTTTTTCCTGGAAATGATCTTATCTAACAAGAAAAATAATAAAATGGATGTTGCGGTGCATGCTCAAAGTTGAAGCAAATATAACTTTTAGCTTTGAATGCTTATGATTGAAAAACAAATAACGTTATCAAGAAACTGCTCGTGCCATTAGCTTTCTTTGGTCTTGCCGCCCCCTGAAGCTTGCTGCCCCTGAACATGTGCCTAGCGTACCGCAATTTGATATCCGTCCCTCTGTGAGAGAAAGAGTAGTGAGTGAGAGGGATGGACTAACAATGGCTGAAGGAAAGACTGGGGGGAAGTCGCTGATGACGCCTGATTGAGAATGTTGTTATGATAAAATTGTTGATGATAAAATTGGCAACGTCGCTGGCTGTCATATTGCTGGAATTTGTAAAAAAATATATACACTGGCTGCCACTTTAAATGCAATTTAAAAATATACGAATGGTTGCCACAATACCTGAAAGTTGATGGCTGCCAATATGATAGTACAACCGCACAATGTTAGGCAACATTTTATTCATTGACTTGATCAGAATGAAAAACCGATTTTGGACCTAAATTTGATGTTTTAAGACACTATTCACGATAAAAACAACATATACTCCACTCCCAAGGGTGGCTGCCAAAAGTATGTTTTACCTACGGCTGCCACTTTTATAGGAAGATGTATATATATATATATATATATATATATATATATATATATATATATATATTATAAAGTATAGATATATTCTACTCATTACATTACTCAATAGCTATGACTCAATACCTGTCTTGTAATTGACAGTACCTGTCAAGAAATTGCTGAAATAAAACTGCTTTCATTTGCTTATATTTATATGTCATATGAATTTGATGAAAACAAACTCTTTATCTTCTCTTTTGTCTTGCTGTCTCTTAACTATGTATATTTCCTCGAATTAACGTATATAATAAAACATTTGAAATAAAAAAGCAAACAGTCCATATGGATTATGGATTATTATTATATAATCACATAGTTCAACATTACTCATTTTATGTAGGCTTCTAAATCTTGGGTTTTCAAGAGCCATTCTTTCGCGGCATAGAAAAAAGCTTTATTACCTTTAATAGACTTGATTTCTTCAGGTAACTTGTACATTTTTGGAGCCATATACAGAAGATAAAAACGCCTAAACATTTCCATTTGTGGTCTTGGTGTAATTAGCATACCCTGTTGTCGGGAAGCTCTATTTGAATGTAAATACTTTATTGATTCATCATTTTGTAAAATAAAATCTTGATGCTTAGTCAATATGCTCTGTACATACAAATGTCTCAAAGGCAAAATCTGAAGCGTTTGGAAAAGTGGGAATGAAGCATGCATTCTGTTTTTCTTTAATATTATTCGTATCATATGTTTCTGAGCTATATACAGAGGCTTTAAGATGTTGTAATAGGCTCCTCCCCAACATATCACCCCATACTTTAACCGTGATTCAACTAATGCATAATACTCTAATAAGAACTCTAAGAGGGCAATAGTCTTTTAAATAGTAAAATTTATTTATACAAACTCCTAGTTGACTTTTTAATCTTTCTAGTTGTGGTCTCCATGATAGCTTGTGGTCTACTATTATACCAAGGTATTTCACAGAATTCACTATTTCTATTCAACCATCATCACTATTTTCACAAGTACAACCATCATCAGCTGGTAAACTGCACTCCAATGAATGATATTTAATAAATTGTCTATCATTTTCTTGATCGAATTGATTGAATATCATATAATTAGTTTTTGATATATTCAAGGAAATTCCATTTTCTACCAACCACCATCTTATTCTCTGCAAATCTGATTCCATGTTACTTATTAATTCGTTTGTGATGTTGAAGACCCATCTTGTTTCCACTAATATGTATTATAAACTTAAAAAACACTTTTAAATGGAAATTGACTCACGTTATGGCGTGACGGCCGTTTCGCTCTGTTGTCTAGAGCATCATCAGACGACCTACAGTACACTGATTCAAGGCATGAGTTTGAGGGTTATGTATGTTGGAATGGTGAAGGGGTGGGGGGATGAGTAGGCGGGAGGTTTGAAATTGGGATTATTTTGTCAAAGAGGGTATGTGATCATGTTAAGTTGATCATTTAAAATGATGTCAGGTTGCTGCTTTGCGTGTTTGTATATCTCATATTGTTCTAAAACATTGAGTTTCTGGCTTTTGTGAGTGAAGTGTAGTGTGTCTAAATTAGTGTCAATGTCTGTATAACTGTGGCCTGTTGAAATGATGTGTTCAGCAAAAGTGGAATGTGTGTTTGGGTGTGAGATGGCTCTTGTGTGTTCTTTGAATCTAGTGGTGAATGTCCTGCCAGTTTGTCCTATATAGAACTTGTTGCAGTCATCACTTTTCAATTTGTAAATTCCAGATCTGTTGTACTTGTTTTGAGATGTTGTCTGAGAATGCAGGTGTTTTTTGAGTGAATTAGTTGTTCTGTAAGCTATTTTATATTTGAGTTTCCTGAATGAAGCTGCTATTTTATGAGTTTTGTTGTTGAGGTAGGTAAGTGTAATAAATGTATGGGGGTTGTCATTCTGTTTGTTGCTGGTGTGAGTGATTGGTTTTGTTGCTATTCTGTGCAGTAGTTTGTCTATTAGTGTGTGTTTGTAACCATTCTGTTGTGCTATGTATTTTATAGTATTCAATTCTATATTGTAATCTTCTTGTGACATAGGAATGTTTGTTAGTCGGTGGAGCATGTGATTGAAATATTCCACAACAATCTTAATAAAATCCATCCAAATTTAAAATTCACCTCAGAACTTGAACACAATAATAGTATCAACTTTTTGGACATCACTATAACAAAGCAGGAACATTCATTCAAAACATTTAGAATTTACAGGAAACCCACAACAACTGATACAATAATCCATAACACATCAAATCACCCAACCCAACATAAACATGCAGCTTTCAATCACATGCTCCACCGACTAACAAACATTCCTATGTTTGTAATTCGTTTGTGTTAGAAGACTTGTAAAAAAGAGCTGTATCATTGGCAAACGTAGTAACTTCCCCCTCAAAAGAACCTTCACACAGCTCATTTATATATATACCAGGAATAAAACCGCCCCAAGTACCGATCCTTGCGGTACCCCATGCCTTATTGCTCCAGCTTCACTAACAGCATCATTTACTCTTACCTGCTGATATCTGTTTTCAGGTAAGACTCAAACCATTTGTTACATATGCCTCTAACTCCTGTTGATGAAAGTTTATTCAATAATAGCTTATGTTCTATCACATCAAAAGCTTTTTTCATGTCTAAAAATACTGCCCCTACTTTTCTACTCTCATTTTTTGCATCAATTTTTTTAGAAATGAATTTAAGTAAAGATGCTTCTGTACTTCTATTTTTCCTAAACCCAAATTGATTATTACTAAAAAAAATGTAAATAATCGATCAATCTAATTTTTACAACTTTCTCCAAAATATTTGAAAAAACCGCGAACAACGTTATTGGTCCTATAGTTTCCTACATTTTTCTTATCATTGTTTTTATGTATTGGAATTACAATAGCTTGCTTCATTTTAGTAATAAACTTTTCATGTTCCATACTCATATTACATATAAAAACTAAAGAGTCACAAATTATTTCTGCTATGAGCTTAATAATTTCTATTCCAATGCCATCTATTCCTACTGATTTTTTATTTTGCATTCCCTTTCTTCCCTATTCGTAGGCTTAAAAACATAGACTTAGGAGGTCTAGAGCGTTAATATATTGCTGAAAATTACTATTATTCGAGGCGCTATCTTTACAATCATTTTTAATTTGTTGGGCTATTTCTCTGAAATAGTTATTAAATATTTGGGCCTTCATTAAGTCATCATTTATGATACTGCCATCATCCAATTTGATATCTCCTATTTTGCTTCTAGAATTTACATTTTTATTTAAAAGTTTGCTCACTACTTTCCATTGATCTTTAGAACTATTGGAAGTATTTAGCAAATTATTAAAATACTTCTGTTTAGCTTCTCTCAATTGTTCCCTTAAAGTTTTTTTGTATTTATTATAATGGTTCAGAATATTCACATTGTTCGGTTGAGTAATTACTTTTTTGTAGAGAATATTTCTTTTCTCAATCTTCCTAACTAGTTCGTATGTCATCCATGGTTTTAATATTTTAACTTTTTTCAGTCTACTACAAAATGTCGCTTTTTCTATACTTGCTTGAATATTTTCAATGAAAATATCATAAGCAGAATCCACTTCATTACATCTATACAGCTCATCCCATTTAATTTTATTTACTTCTATTAGTAAATTTACTGAAATCAATTTTTGCTATTGGCGCATCATTCTCTTCTAGTTTGTTTATGTATCCTTTGTCTTGCCTGTTTAATATAATCATTGAATGGTCAGATAAACCTGTGTCAACTATATTTGCAGAAAAGTCAACTATAAAATTAGGTTTCCGTTTCTTAATGCTATTTGATCTATACAGGTTCCACTTCTATTTCTTGTTATTATCTCTTGTTAGAATTTCTAAACCATGACTTGCTAACATAAAGTTATAATGATCTGTAATTAGGTTGATGATCGGTAATGATCTAAAAGCAAGTTACCTTCTTTGCACTCCGATAGACAATCGCTAATCTCATTGATGAACAACTCTTTAGAGTGGAAATTGAAACGATACGTACAAACAACAGTAAATAGAAATTTATCATGTTTGCATTCTAATCTCAACCCCTCAGCCGACACCAGACTCAAAGGAACTGAACTACAATCAATTTCATTGTGCACGTAAGCAACAATGCCACCAGCTCTGTAGTTATTGTTGCATTTGAAGTGACACACATACTCATCAATTTTAAATTTATACATTTCATAATCATAAGCCCATATTTCCGATAAGATTAAAATTTTAGGCATATTTTTCATATTTTGCATCTCCTCAACAAAGATATCGAAATTCTCTCTTAAACTGCCAATATTTTGATGAATTAGATAAATGCTTTCGTTATTTATTATTGACAAGTTTTGGTAAAATTATACAAATAATTAATATTACAGACTATTGCTACGAAAATTCTTACTATGTCTTCCACTATTGTTGTACGTGCTATGAGATATTTGATTTTATTCAATAGTATGAAAACTAACTTATATGCTGGGTGAGACCATTTCAATATTGATAATGTTATAGACTTGTTCAGTGGTTTTCAGAAGTTTTCTAATAATTATTTCATATTAACTTTTCATGTGAAATTTAACGACTTGCAGTCAAATATTTGTTAAGAATAAGTATAACTCACTTAATCTGTAGGCCGAGCGCTTTCAAATCTATGAGATCCCATAGATTTATAGATAGAGGATCTCATATAGATTTGAAAGCGCTCGGCCTACAGATTAAGTGAGTTTATACTTATTCTTAACAAATATTTGACTGCAAGTCGTTAAATTTCACATGAAAAGTTAATATTAACAACGCAGTTCGTCATGGAACAAGAAATCCAGGAATTATCTCATACTATAGATAAATCTCATTTCCAAAAACATAATTATACATATACAGTATTTCAATATTTAGTCCGGTATTATTTATGATGCATTCAATTCCCTTACAAAGATTCCACATCTTATAACTTATCATACTCATACGGTAAACACAATTTCCCGCACTTGTAACTTAATATACTATTACCCTTCAGTAACGATGAACTGATAACTGAACTAATAGTACGGTATATGAACGATAACTGATATTATCGTTATCTTTATTGAAGCCTCCCTACTCGTTTGGAGCCTCTTTTACATGCTCAAGGGGGGAGAGTTGTAACCACAGTTCTACAGTAATTACTGCAGTACACTCTGTAGGCAACCTTATTTTATATTCAAGGGTCATTTTCAAATCTCGCGCTAAACTCACTCGATTAGCGATTATGATCGATACCGTAACGTTGAAGTCGACAAGATCTCGATTAAAAGTATCATCGTTAGTTATCGACTTATCGATGGTGACAGCATCTGCATTCTGCAAGAACTGCAGAGAACCAGAGATTTCTATTTTGGATAGAAAAGTGTAGAAGTAATTTACATCAGTGCATGGATTTCCTCATTTATCAATAACCAGAAATCCAATTAAATCTACTCAGGTAAGAATAATACCCTGGAGTATTAAGAAAATAATTTTTGATTAGCTTTTTCTGCGACGTGTCCACTGAAACATTGATTGATAGCATGCGCGTATAGAGGTTATCTTATGTCAAGTTGTGTAAACTTATTTGATTGACAAAAAATGTATTTATCTTTCACGAACAATTACTTCCAACACATCGTGGCTTATTGAGGCTCTCCCAGTTTTTATAAATAGCTGAAAAGGTACGTTGATCCTAAACCGAATAGTAAAAATGCTATTGATGAACTTTGAATTCATTTTTTGTTTGATTTATTCGCGATTAATTGGATAATATTTATTGGACCTACTCACTTTGTTCAAACTGTGCGTTAATGGTGAGCAATGGGTAATCAGGTAGGTAGGCTTATTTATCGATGTATAGTCAATCCTCTAGAGTCTAGACCTCTAACAAGAATTACGGCTCGATACTATCTTTTCAAGTTATTGATTCATTATAAAGAGATAGATGAATGATTGATCAGATGCCTGATTTCAACAATTTTTTGAATTTTATCAAATTTACAAGTTGAGGTTATAAAAAATTGTCTCCATTTTGAAGTCTATTCTCTAGCAATGACACACAAGCCAGTGTTCCTCGTCACCTTGCAAATTACACTGAGAAAGGGTAGTAATTTTGAATGTGATTTTTTGCATATCTTACGCTAAATAAATTGACCTAGTTCGTTTAAATTTATCATTTTTGTGGCAATTTAATACAGGCTGAATAATTTCTTCAACTTTTTCAGTGGTACGGTACAGCATCATCACCCCAATCTCCATCAGTAAGCGGTAGACGCAACGACCCACCGGCCATGCCTCCTGTTGACAACGAATACGTCCCGAGAGGTAAGTTAAAGGTTGAGCCTTACCAGTTACCGTAAAATAGGTATTTGATTGGTCTATTCAAATTTATTGACATCTGTGGATTTAAATAGACCAATCTAGACGACATGTAACACAAATTTGTTTACAGGTCTACGCCTTAGTTTTCGGTGTAACTGTAACAGGTAAGGCTCGCATGAACTCAACCATTCATTGTCGGGCTATTTAAAAATGAACAGAATTCAATCGTTTATTTTTTTTTAAATACATAAGTTGGGAACACAATTCCAACGTTCAAAGAAAGGGGAAAATTTCAAATTTAAAAATCTAAGTTGAAGTTCCAATGATGGGCGCATGGGTGCTGTTACTTATCTGCAGTGAAATGGCAACAAAACCACAGAATTTCCTGTGCTAAAATTTTCAAAATTGGCAATTAACAAGTTAGTATGGTTTCATGTGCAGATGATGTTTCAGTACAGTTGACTGAGGAATGCTAACGTCTTTTCGTGCTCTTGTTTGGTCTTCTGTGGGCTCCCAAACACAAAATGATAGTTCCTTTAGTGTCTTTGTTATTTTATTGAATTCAAAACAATGCGGTCGTAATTGTGACTTCTACTTCAGCTGTTTACAAGTTTAAAATTTCCTCTTTCTATGAATTTTGAGATTGTTTCACACATAACCAACGTCGGGAAACCGGTGTCGTTCACCTGTCATAATTACATTGCAAAGGAACCTTTGTTTCCCTAAATGAGGTTAATAGGAACCTTGGCATTGGATGATTTAAAAAAAAATGTGAAGTACTCCATTTATTATATAATGACTTCGGCTGAATAAACGACACCACTTACGCGACTGTCGGTTATATGTGAAACAAACCTTAGAATTGACTACTTATGTTTCTATTTCTTCTAGTTGGGTAGAAATAAATTTTTGACATGAGTTCCATTTTTTGGATAGCCCTATATTAAAACTAATTTTAAATTACTTATTTTTAACTTGAAATAACTACAATAAAAACTTAAAAACACTTTCAAGTGGAAATTATGACTCACGTTATGGTGTGACGGCTGTTTCACTCTGATGTTAAGAGCATCGTCTGACGACCCAGGTGTACTGTGGGTAGTCTGACAATGCTCTTAACATCAGAGTGAAATGGCCGTCACACCATAACGTGAGTCATAATTTCCCCTTGAAAGTGTTTTTCAAGTTTTTATTATGTATTAAGTTAATGGAAACAAGATGGATCTTCAACATAATTGAAATAACTGTTAACTGATTTATTTTACAAACTTTCACTTGAAGCAACCGGTATCAATGCCCAATTATGCCTCCTTAATTAGTACAAAAAATAATACAAATATAGCAGAAAAAGTAGTAATTCTCCGCTGTTGTTTTTATTTGTCATCTATGTACATCATCACATTGCAGTAGAATGAAGAGGCTGCAACAGGCTTTACAGCCCATAACTGCTTCCTCTTCTAACTCTTAAAACAGAAATGTCCAAACAAAGGTTATGTCCAGAAGTTTTTTTTTTTTTTAGGATGAAGCCCACATAGGTCTGAGACCTGTGCGTGGGTAATGAGTTGGATGATGGTGATTTATGAGTTGGACGTACAGTTTTAGGTGGGTTCCGAACCACCGGGAAGTGATTTTCAGCAGAGAACAGTGTCTTTTTTGCTGGCCAATCTAATCGGTCACCGTTACAAACAGGACCTACGAGAACGCAGCTCATCTATCTGATTGAACAGATAATAGTTTCTCTATTAATATTCACTAGAGAAAAAATATTAATTTCTGTTGAACCATATCAGTGTACTGAGTAGTCCCACCTTGTTTCTTGAGACCCTGATTTTGCTCTTTCAAATTGCTAAGTTGATAAGAACGTCTTTCTCATGCATTTTCTACAGAAGATGACATTTTCACTTCGGAAAAATTTGGAAGCGATGAGAATGGAGATGGAACTGAACATAAGCCTTTCAAAACTGTTCTTCAGGCAATGAGACATGCCGGCAAAGAGCCATTTCCAACCATACTTGTTGACGGCAAAGAGGAAGGCAAGGTTGGTAACCAAGATGTCAAGTATTAAATAAATAATTATAGTCAATGAACAATAATAATATTAATGCATAATTGATCGAACGGAGTGAGGTCTTTCCTTTAAGACGCTCAGAATTCTTTCTCACGATTACTAACGAACGTCTAGACCAATTGTTATGATTTTTCATATGGATTTTCCTTATTCCTAGGCACAGTAATGTGTATATATTTTATTTTTAAAATTCAATATGGCGGCCGGTTTATGAGGTATAAAGCGAAATTGTATCAATATGAACTTCCTTATTATATATTGTTAATGGGTTAGGTACTGAATTTGTATCAATATGAGCTTCCTTCTTATATGCAGTTAATGGGGTAGGTACTCATAGAATAGTGGATACATGATACGCGGTAATGATACGGAATTAACTGGAAAACGGGTGTGTGTTTGGTGCTGTGCAGTGTGCCCATACTAAGTAGAGCATGAATAAGAGCATACATTTGAATCCACTGATTCAACCGTTCTTAACTGTACTCAACGAGTGAGGTCTACTTCTTACAGAACTACTAGTGCATAATTAATTTCAGAGTGTTTGCCTGCTCGCTGAGCGTGGTGTAGCCCTGAGCTGTAGGGCGATCGTTTTATTCAGTCATGGTCGCTAAGGACTAAGCGTGGAAGGATAATTAAAAAAAGTTTAATATAAAAACTGTCACTGTATTTCTATTTGATATATGATTTTCACTCACTTTATACTGGAGATAATGGAGGGATGCATTTCACTTCTAAAGAGGAGCATCATAAGCTTTAGACGTGAAATGCATCCCTTCATTATCTCCACTAAAAGTGAGTGAAAATCATATATTAACTAGAAATACAGTGTCGGTTTTGATATTAGATTGTTCATCAAGTATTTCGTAATGGAAATCATCACAGATAAAAATAGGTCTCATTGTTTTCTGTTGAAATTAAGATTAATTCGAAATTAAGGATACTTACACAGTGAAGTATCAATGCTAAATATTAATCACCATCACAAAATGAAACACATGTTCTGGAAGTGTATGTGGTATATAGGAGCATCGTGAACACCACCATTTAACAGCATGTGTTTGATTTTGTAACCTTGATTATCTTCCAAGTATTGATGCTCCACTTTCCAAGCATCCTACAGGTGGGCATCCAATACTCGATGATAATTACCATAACAAAATTGAAAACAAACCGTAGAGTGGTGGTGTTCATGCTGCTCCGATCTGTCATAAATCATTTCATAGCATGTGTTTGATAATGCGATGGTGATTATCAACGAATATTGGATGATCCACAGTGGAAATACTCAGGATTCTTCGATGATAATCACCATCCCAAAATCAAACCCAAGCTGTGGAATGGTGTATTACACATTGGAGCATCATGAATATGAAACTACCATTCCTTAGCGTTTTGGATTTTGCGATGATGATATCTCACAAATTTTATTTCCTATCTCAGTAGATACAGAGATACAGTTTCAAAATATACTACAGTGCGTTCATTAAGTCGCGCACATTAAGAAGGTTGTGAAGTAATTTATTTTATTTGGTATTATTTATTTATTATTGTTATAAATTTTATAAACATATATACTTATATACTAACATAATATACTTATTTCCAACATTTTATGTCTTATGACATATGTTCAAAATGGCTGCCTTGTTCATTAATACATGCATGAATTCGTTTTACCACGTTTGTTGACACTTTGTGGAGTACGCCTACACTAATATTGTTATTCTCCTTGTAATGTTCATTTTCAGTTCATTCAGTGTATGAGGCCTATTTTTATAAACCCTTCTTTTAAGATAACCCCTACAGGAATAAATCTGGAGGCGTTAAATACTGATACAATACTGTTCAAGAAGGAACACTCGTTGCTCTTGGGAAAATGACATGTTTACCTTATCGTAATCTAAACAATACTGCAGACCTTTTGTAACCTGTACACACAATAATGGGCTTTACATCTGTTGTTTATATTACCAGTGGTGCTATCTTGCGGTAGCCACTAGAACTAATATAAAAAACCTACTATTTACAGACTTGTTGATTTCGATATGCGCGACTTAATGAACGCACTGTATTATCTACGACTTTGTTATAGAATAGTAGTTTATGCAACGATTTTATTTTGACCCTTATTAAGGCACGAGTTAGATGTAAGTTATAACACAAGCGAATGCGAGTGTTATAAATATCTCACGAGTGCTTTAATGGCCAAATAAAATCGTTGCATACACTATGTTATCTACGACCACTAGTATACATTTAATTAAAACAATTTCATTTTACCTGTGACTGTCAGAGATACCTAACCTCTCATCACAAATACGAGAAGTTATAGTAGATTGTTAGGTTAAAGCAGCTGGTGTAGCAGTTTGATCAAATCAGCTGATAGTTTCACAATGTTGAATTACGATATTGATTCCATCAAAAATGCTTCTGATTGGTCCAGAACCCGTGTTATAATGTAGAACCTTTACTATAATGAGCTCATTATGCAACGGGTTTCAAAAAGCATTTCGATAAGACAGCTATTTTGGCATCAATTTATTGTGAAACTGTAATGTATACATTATGACATGGTCGTAGATAAAACTTATTACAGTTTAAAAAATAATGTCATAACAGCTGACTTTATTTATGCCTAATGCTTAAAAACTGTTGCATTATTAAGCTATTATGCAACTAGTGTCACGTTTTGATATTGGCTCTAGACGAGACCAATGAAAATCTAGCATTCATTACGATGAGTGTTCTAATGGATACCAGTGGCTTGTAGGGGCAAAAGCCCCTAAAGAAAAACTAATAAGTAAAGCAAACCATTATCTATATATATATATAAAAATGAATGTCTATGTATGTATGTATGTATGTTCTCTATAGACTTCAAAACTACTTGACAGATCGGCATGAAACTTTGGGAATATGTTGTGTGAATATAGGGTATGGTTTCTGACCATAAATTTCAATAGGGGGGCTAATAATTATTATTAATTAATCCATTTTACAGCGTTATTTACGCTGTCTGCAACGCAAAGACTTTGCATGTAGGCTACCGTGCAGTCGGAGCAGTGGCGTAACGTTTTCCGGTTGGGCCCCCCCGCAACCGATTTTACGGGCCCAAAAATATTTTAAATCATATAAATATCCCCCCTCACCCTTGCCGCCCCCACCCCTCCCTGAAAAACTTGCATAATTATTTTGTGGGCAGTTATAATTATGTAAGAACTAAACACCTTTTTATAAATTAAATTTTAAAATTCAATCATGTTTCAAGGGGGGCAAGTCAAATGATTTGGGCTGTAGCGTGCGGGCTTCTGAAAGATGGAAATAGTTGAGAGTTGATTATATTATTAATAATTAATCTTGAAACCTAGAAACCTTGAAATTGATGTCTTCCATAGGATCCACATTCACATCCTCCTTGTTAGCACCTTCGCTCCTTTTCCCAGAAAATGTGTTCTCTCAGAATTCGCCTCATTTGCAGACACGGACACAGGTTCAATTTTTAATAAAAAGGCATTTTATCAAAATTACCGCGAAATTACTAAGTCAGGAAAAGAGAAAAAAATTAAGAAATTTATTCTTAAGAGACAGAAGATAGAAAACGTAGACTACTTATACAGTACTTGATCCTATTATAAGAAAAAAATTCAACTGCGTTGGGAGAACTGACAATTGTTCCAAAACTATTATTTATATACTTATACAATAATCACGTAATTTATCCGATATATCAAGGGTATAAATATTCCTTCTGAGCATATTGTTTAAAAATGTAATAGTCGATAAAAAATAGAAATAACTAAAGCATGACCGTACAACATCACAATACCATAAACGCAGCATGTTGAAAAATGGAATAGAAATGAAAAAAAAATGGCACTCCAAATAATAAAATTCACGATCACGAACTCAATAATGAATAAACATACGGTTTACTCTAGTCCAATTTACCGGACACGTATCCAACAGGACGATTCAAAAGAGACTGAATTCAAAATACTGTATGAAGAAAAATATTGTCTTTATTTCTACACAACCCCCCACTTCCCATTACTTCGTATATGCTAATATGCATCGAGGAATTCGATGGGAAAATAATATTAATTTCCTCTAATATTTGCTCTGTGGGGACATAGCCGTCATGATTTATAACAGTCTAGATAAGTTTGTTTGAAGAGTGTTTTGACCTCGGTATGTCTCCATTCCTGAAGTCACAACATCCTGCTTCTGAATTCCTTCACTATCTGCGAATTATCTGCTATCTGGGAATTAATTGATAAAGTAAACAGTAAACATCGGCCTGACAATATTTAGCCAATTCATTCTTTCTTTCTTCCTTCAGTGTTTCAGTTTTATTTCTTTTGGAAAAAAAATTTTATTTCAGTCTCGGCACGGGCCATTTCGTGAAAAAATATATTTTCATTCCGGGCCCCCTTATAGCCCGGGCCCCCCCGCGCCGCGGGGTCTGCGGGGGTGTACGTTACGCCACTGAGTCGGAGCCTTGCAGTATGTAGGAAACATATGACTGGGTATGATGAAATGTAATTAAGCCAGGTTGATGACATCTGTTAACCAATGCAGCTAGAAATTTGAAATGTAGTCTCAGTTGGAGGTGGCGAATAATAAAATCAAAAACCTAACTTCTACCCTAATAATCGTTGGAAGTTTAAATTTGAAATGTTCGTTGAGAGGTGGTGAGTAAGATCTTACTGTGTAAGAAAACAACGAAGGAGGCCTCTCTGATCAGCTGGAAGAGCCCTAGGACTAACTTCTTCCCTAATAGTCCTAGAAAGTTGAAATTTGAAATGTAACTTCAGTGGGAGGTGGCAAATAATAAAATCAAAAAGTTTTTTATGGGAACGCAGCAACGCGCTTCGGGCCAGCTAGTACTATTATAAATCAAACGAACTAACAATCAAATTATCTATGTGTCACAATTTCCCTTTATACTTTATTTTTTGTGTAAGAACAGTCTTTTTCAATAAACAATTTTACTCCTTCCGGAGATTTAACTCTGCTAATTATTGTTGAAATTATTATTAGCTTCAGTCTTCTTCAATGTGAAGAAATGTAAACAAAACATTTTTAGAACATAAGTCTGTCTAATTTTAGATTGTACTAGCGGTTCACCCGTGCGTTGCAACGCTATTTTAGTTATAATAGTGCTTCCTGGCGAATTCCCAAGAGCCTAGCACAAACCGCACCTTCCTAAAATGATAATTTTTGTTTCGATAAATTTAAATTAGAAAATTTTGTTTTTTTTCACCAAAGAAATAATGGATGAACCATAAGCTGGACGGCTTTTATATAAAAGGAACCAACCGCCAATTTTCTCATTTCAATATTATTAGCTCAGGACCATTGAATTCACCATAGTTTGTTTGTGTAAAATGATCCAACTGCTCCATCGCTCCTGCTGCTATCTATTGGCATTTGAACCAACTACTTGCATTAGATTGACTGGTGACGTTTTTGTATAAATGGAACCAAATGCAGTCTGTCGCTTGGTTCTGTTTATAAGAATGGTGTATGTTGCATGTTGTGAAAGTGAATTACCTACTATTACCTATTTTCTTAAATTATTTTCTTGAATTACCTACTATTACCTACTACTATTACTTATTTTCTTTATGGAGCGTGAATTTCTTTCAAGAGGAAAGTATTTGGTGGATCTTGCTAAAAATCAGGGAAAAATAAGTAAATCGCCTTCTTCAGAAGCAATTTTTGAGGTTAGTTTCACACTATCATGCACATTTTCATTAATCAAATAAGTTTCAGCAACCAATACATTACTAAAATTAATAATGTTTGTTCAACATTTGTATAGATTGTATCTCTACTAACTGAAATTTGAATGTAATTGTAACTTTGTAGAATCATTCTGCATTTTATTATTGAATTAACATAAATTCTCATAACCTATAAAACAGGTCGAAATTCTGCTAAACTTGGACAATATTCTTTCAATAGCAGATGGTATGAGTCTATATAATACAGTAGAGAAACAACATTTAATATTTCACAACAATATGCTCAATGCCTAATGATACAATTGGGAAATTCATTTTAGCAATTCATTTAGCATATAGTTGCTTCAATCCTAATGACGTTTGGTTCTGTTTATACTTACACAAAACTACTGAAATGTAGTTTTGACAGAAAGCTTTTTTTTTGTAGGATGGAAGCATTGCTGAGTTTGATGATCATGACAATACCGGAACTACAGATGCTGCAAATCTTGCTGAATTTGATGATCCTGATGACAGTGATAAAGACCCTAATTATAATCCTAGTGAATCAGATGACAGTATTGTTGATGGTGTTAGTGACAAGGAAAGCTCACAAGAGGTACTGGTATGTGATAACTCAAACAAGGGAGCACTAGAAGAAAGTAATCTGACCAGTAGGCCAAAGAAAGGAAGAAAGAGGAAATATGAGACACAAACTTTTAGATCTAGGAAAAAATTGAAAGATTCGAATGAGAAGCATTTTTCAGTCAAAGGAAATCTTGTGATGCCAAAAATGTTCAGTAATTTTGTTTGTCATTGTTCAAATAAATGTAATCTGAAGGTTTCTCGTGAGTCAAGGGAAAAAATATTCATCAAGTTCTGGGAACTTGGATCGTATGACTCACAGACAACATTCATTGCAGCTCTAGTAGGTGAAGTAGAAGCAAAAAGAAAGCGTTGCAATTCAGAGAAACGAAAATACACCAGAATATATAAATTGGGAACTGAGACTGTTTGCCGTGAAATGTTTGTAAATACTTTATCAATCTCTACAAAGCGTGTGAATACTGCTCTCTGTAAAATGCGTTCAGACACTGTCAAAGACTGCAGGGGTATCCATAAGAAAGGAACAAATCGTATCCCAATAGAAATAGTTGAAGCAGTGAAGAATCATATAAATAAATTTCCAAGGTACAAATCACACTATTGTAGAAGAGATAATGACCACTGCGAGTACCTGCCAATTGAAATTACAGAGAGAAAAATGTATGATTTATATAAAGAGGAGAATGAAGGGCAGCATACAGTGAGCTTTTCGTGGTACAGACATATTTTCCACAGCCATTTCAATATCAAGAGGAAAAAGCTAAAGAAGGATACATGCAATAAATGTGATGAACTACAAGCAAAAATGAAGATTTCTAGCTCTATTGAGCATGAAAAGGAAACACTTGATGACCATCACAGAGAAGCTGAATTAGCTAGGAAGGAGATGAACAGTGATTTTTCTAAAGCAAAGGAACAAGAACATGTTGAATCGTTATCATATGATTTGGAAAAAACTTTACCTCTGCCACGAATTCCAACAAATATAGTGTACTACAAACGCCAGATAAACTTATATAATTCAGGCATCTATTCTGGTAAAGATAATAAAGGCTTTTTCTATGTTTGGGTGGAGAACATTGCTGGTAGGGGTGCACAGGAAGTAGGGTCATGCCTAAGAAAACATATTTTGAACCATGTTGGACCCAATGTTAATGAACTGAATTTATGGTCTGATTCATGTGGCGGTCAAAACCGCAATATAAAAATTGTTTTGCTTCTTCAAACACTTTTCCAAGAAATGCCTATTTTGGAAAAGATAAGATTCAAGTATCTTATTCCTGGACATAGCTTTATGCCTAATGATTCTCATTTTGGTGATGTAGAATCAGCTTTGCGTTTTCAGCAACGGATTTATTGCCCACAAGATTACATAAACATCATGAAATCTTGTCGGAAGAAGAATAAATTTATAGTTACAGAAATGAATGGTGAAGATTTCAAAAGTACCGAAGTAATTGAAAAGTCTATAACCAACAGAAAGAAAGATCTGCAAGGCAATAAAATAAATTGGCTAAAAATGAGGGAGATTATGCTGGACAGAAGCAAGCCGATGACATTGCTTGTGAAAACAAGTCATGAACAAAGTGAATATATTGAAATAGATATTAAGAAAATGAAAGAGAGAGGGAGACCTTCAACAGATGATGTTTTTCTCCATTCAAGAATGACTCCTCTGTGGCCCAATGGGAAGAAAATTTCCATTGAGAAGAAGAAAGACATACAGTCTATGATTCATCTGATTCCAAAGGATTTGCATAATTTTTACAAAGGTTTCATTTCAGAAGAGGGCTTACAAGATGATATAGATGGATATAATGCTGCAATTGACTTCACTTTTGATTAATTTTTATTATAATTTGTATTTTCAGTACCATTTTTTGCAATAAAATGTTAATGCCTATCATAGATACTGTGTGGTTCTTTTTAAATAAATTCCTTTTGTATTCATCAAAACAGAACCAAACGCCATTTGGGATGATAATTAAACGAATTTTTGAAATTATGTATTAATTCTATGTTGACAGGACAAGAAAAATCAAGTTTTAATTAATCTATTTGTTTTTAATCATGCAGTTTGAAAAGGGATTTTTCAGTGAAGAAAAAACTTTGGAACTCATTTTCTCCATTATGACCATTTGGTGGTTGGTTCCTTTTATATAAAAGCCGTCCAGCTGAGCTTTGATTCACCAGTCATATGTTTCCTACATGACTGCAATGCTCCGACTACACAAGTTTGCAGACAGCGTAAATAACGCCGCTAAGGGCCCACCGTATGATTAAAAACTGTTGATTTCTATCAGCTGTTTCTTTAACGATAGATTTCTCATTTTTGTGTCCTTCAGCGAAGACGTTTGAACTCCCAACCTTCACAGGAACCATCTCGGGACTATTCTACATTATGCCTGAAAATTTCAATACTGTTAATTAACTTAAATCCCGATCGATGCTCTCGGTAATAAAGCGTGGTAATAAAACTTAAAAGAAATGTATCCACAATCAAACAATACTTGGTTTTTAAACGTTTATTATTCTGTTAAAAAAGAGTTAATTTAGTTTTTTATAGCTAAAGACATTGTCAAAAAGGTTTTCAATACTGATAAATAACTTAAATCCCGATCGATGCTCTCGTTTTTGAGGAGAAGGCCGCGTAAAATGCCTTTGGTGACGTGACAGACAGACAGAAATTGAGATAAGACTTGTTTCGGCTTCTTTAATGTATAAAACGTAAAAATAACAAAAAAATATGTAATTCTGATGAATGTACAGACAAAACTCTAATTTTATTTATATAGATTATCCCAAGTAACCCACATGTTAATATTGAGCACTGACTTGATAAAGCACGATCACATGGTATTGATTAAAACTAATCAGAAGTTTTAAACTTCCAATGCTATTCTTATGGAGAACATTTTATGTTATATTTAATTTTATGTTAAAATTTTGGAAATTCCAATAGTTTTCCCGCCATCACGGAATAGAGACCTTTAATTTGAGCCCTCTCCCGTCTTTCTACGACTTGTCAAACGCCCACGATTTTGCCGCAAAAAATGGCCTTACGAAATTAAATATAAATGGATGATCAAAATATACACACCGGTTGATTTGAACATTTAGAGACCAAATTCAGTTTT
Organism: Conomelus anceps; assembly: GCA_948455865.1. Lineage (NCBI taxonomy): Eukaryota > Metazoa > Arthropoda > Insecta > Hemiptera > Delphacidae > Conomelus > Conomelus anceps. Next base: position 161,046,516 of record OX418216.1, read on the forward strand.
TTTTTAATTTTCTAGTTCTAAGTTGTTCATCAAAAAATATACATTTTAGGTTTTGTTAGTCAGATTAAGTTATCCAAAATAAAAATTAAAATCTTTATTGTCTGTATATTGTGGTCGTAGATAAAATACTGTATGCAACGATTATATTCAACCTTTAAGCCTCTCGTGAGAGACTTACATCCCACTTTCAGCTGAAAGGCAGTCATAATACAATTGTAGCATAATTTATCATTTATTTATTTTGCTTTTACGACCTCATGAGACCAATTGAGTGACCCTTCACATTAGGCGACTTAGCAGCGCTGCTGATACGGACGTGATTCATTATCTTTTATTCCCACTACAAAAGTAAAAACTATAACATTTCTGATATTTGAATTTTTTAAAATCCTATCATGCATTATTTAGCCTACTCCACTGATTACTTACAAACTTGCATTTTTCTTGTAGCAAAAAATTGAAGGAATTTATGGGCGATCTAATATGAATATTGGCAAAATTAAAGGATTTGATGAAATTTTCAAATTTTATGCTACAATAAAAATTCAAGTTGGTTGAAATCAGTGGAGTAAATAAAACATGATGGGATTTAAAAAAATTCAAGTATCTGAGATTTTATGGTTTTTACTTTTGTGGTGGGAATAAAAGCTAATGAGTCACGTCCTTATCAGCAGCGCTGCTACGTCGCCTAATGTGAAGGGTCACAAAAATATTTTGGCGTGACTTTATTGGCAGCGCTGCTGAGTCGCCTAATGTGAAGTAGCACTTAGTCAATCATTTCCTGGCCCTCCTTGTTGAGTTCTCTTTCCGCATCGCCCAGTACTTCCAGTACATTGCTCCACTCGTTCTGATTTTCTCTGACGTTCTTCATCTGTAAACACAGTCTATTTTTGGTTTGAATCTTTTTTTTGGAGGATGAAGCCCACATAGGTCTAAGACCTTTGCGTGGGTAATGAGCTGGATGATGGTGGTTGATGAGTTGGACCTAGAGTTTTAGGTGGGTTACGATTCACCGGGAAGTGATTTTACAGCAGAGAACAGTGCCTTTTTTGCTGGCCAATCTAATCGGTCACCGTTACAAACAGGACCAACGAGAACGCAGCTCATCTCTATCTGATTGAACAGATACCTGCTACGGCTCGCGGCTATCACTTCCCACTTGTGTTTATTTCTCCAAATTTCCTTAGATTTTTGGCTTTGTTTTTCAAATCGTATAGGGTTATTTCCAGTTCGTTCAAATCCACTTTAACTTCCCCAATCCATCTTACTTGCTGTTTCACATCCCACATTTTCTCTATTATCAATAAATTATAATTTAAAAATTAAAAATGTATTGTTTTCTGTTGAAATCGTCCATTACAGAAGTTCGATGTTGCCGCAAAATCTCAGCTGAAAAAAGTGCAGAAAATCTGGGCGAGAGAAGTGACTAAACTGGCCGAAAAAGCGAAAAAAGACGCCGAGGAAGCTGAAAATCGTCTACGAAATTTGGAAGATGGCAAGAAAATTGTTATCAAAGAGGACGAAAGTTTGCCGGCTGCCGAGGCTGTGAAGATTTGCCAGACAAAGGAGTTTCGTAACAAGCGTGTAAAAATCTATGGATGGGTTCACAGGCTTAGGAGACAAGGTTAGTGCTAAATTTTTTACTTACGACTACATTGTAAAGTTTTAGGTGGGTTCCGAACCTCCGGGAAGTGATTTTATAGCAGAGAACAGAGTAAAACAGACTTTACGTTAAACTACTCTTACTATTCTCTACTACATCTTTACGTTGAATTACTTCCCAGTGGTTCGGAACCCACCTAAAACTGTAGATCCAACTCATCAATCACCATCATTCAATACATTACCACGCACAGGTCTCAAACCTATGTGGGCTTCATCCTCAAAAAAAGTAATTATTAAATGTTTGAAAGTAATGTAATTACAGCTGACTGTATTCATGTCTGATCAAAACAGTTCCATAAGAAGCTGTTTTAACACTGCGGTCACTTTTCATTATTCGAGGCAGACTTGAAAAGCATTCACTCAGTACTAGTTTATGCTATGATTGAATTAGGACTGCCTTTAAACAGGAAGTGAGTTATAATATGATGAAGGTTATTGTGGACAAGGCAAAGGAAAAAGAAGTATAGTTATCTGCCTGTGTCATTATTGATTTCCGGAAGCGATTAATTACTCTTCCCCTGTACTCTCCTTGCCTTGCAGTTTATCTGTGACACCATTACAATGTTTACTTGAAACTTTATAGAATTTTATGGACTTGATGGAATGTTCTTATCGTGGCAATTAAAGTGGGCTCGAACAATGTAGAATATAACATGTGTTTATTTTAGAAATTGATAGAGACATCTCAGTTTTTCTCGAACAATTTAAACCTATTTAAAGGGAACGCTTACATAAACATCAGTTCATTCTTGTTTGAAATTTGTCGAGATAACAAGTGGCAGTTCTGTTCATAGTACAAATATTTGTCGTTAAAGTGATAATCGCCATATTATATAGTGACTGTATTAGTGAGAATTCTTTTACCTGTTATACGAGTGGACTCTACTCTTAGCTATTATTGTATTACGGGCTTGTGCTACGCAAGTTTGATTGTTATTTTTAGATGTTCTTCTTGAATTATTGGACAGTTTATTGAACAGTTATTATTTAATATTAGATCGACCTTTTAACATTTAGTGATTGATTCTTGTACAATATTAAAGCAAACTCTTCATTTAGATTTTAGATTTAGATTATTTATTTCACTGCAAGCATTTACATTCCAATAAACATAAGAGAAATTAAACAGTAAAATATTGTACACTATAAAACCAAAATATAACAGCAGTGCATCCCTCTTTAGGTTCAACCTGTGTGGAGGGATGGCTCGCACTCTAAATAAGCTACAAAATAATTATTATAAAAGTGATAGAAAACATAAATAGTAGGCCAACAATCTTGACCAATAATGTAACAAATTTATAGCAGTAACTGGCGGTAATAATAATTATAGAATAGTAAATAATACATATAGTAAATAATACATATAGTAAATAATACATATAGCATATAATCATATAATACAAAAAACCGACAATACAATGAGATTGGCTCTCAAGTATTACTTTGCTGGTAAAAGCAATGGAGCTTCTTTTTAAACAGGCTGAAGGTGGGTGATCCTGAGAGACCCATCGGTGAGAGATTAAATAATCTAGGTCCTTTATAAAAAGCATGACAACAAGCGACCCTAGTTCTTGCCCAGGGCTCCATCAGTCTTCTAATAACATTACCACGAGTCAAATATATGTGCTCGTCTGAAAAGGGAAACTCACTACATCTTAAGTATACAAACTTCATTAGACTTAGTTCATATAAAGTATAGGTGAACATTATCGATTTATATGTTATTGATTGCTTATTTTGTGTAAGACATTACCGAATAGTGCGTGTTTTGAATAATTTGTGTAAATAAAGTGCGAGTGTCAAATTTAAGTGTTGCCAGTGTTATTTTAGAGATAGAACCCGTAACATTATGTTATATTTTGAGCAAGTTATCGGGTTCATGGGTAAGTTAAATTGAACGTAGTTTTATGGTAGTCGGAGATAAAACATTGTGTGCAACGATTGAATTAGAACTGCCTTTAAGCAACGAGTAGATTACATCTAGAATGAGTGTTCTAAACATCTCACAAGTTGCTTTAAGGGAAACTACCATAATTGTTGGACAATATTTTGTTTCCGGCTACCACTTAATTACGTTTAATTTAACTTTTTTTTTTTTTTTTTTTTTTTTTTTGAGGATGAAGCCCACATAGGTCTTAGACCTGTGCGTGGGTAATGAGTTGGATGATGGTGATTTAAGAGTTGGACCTACAGTTTTAGGTGGGTTCCGAACCACCGGGAACTGATTTTCAGCAGAGAACAGTGTCTTTTTTGCTGGCCAATCTAATCGGTCACCGTTACAAACGGGACCTACGAGAACGCAGCTTATCTATCTGATTGAACAGATACTTGCTACGGCTCGCGGCTATCACTTCCCTATGAACCCGATAACCTGCCCAAAATATAACATAGCCTACAATGCGTGGTTGATGTTGATAGTTCCGATTGGAAATCCAATTTGATTTTGAAATGTTTAAATCTGCTGATGCATAAAATTCATTTTGACACTGTTTTGAAGAAATCCTGACATCTGATTGGTCATAAAAACCTCATTACTGAAAAGTGACAATAGTGTTGAAATAGGATAGGGAAGTGATAGCTGTGAGCCGTAGCAGGTATCTGTTCAATCAGATAGAGATAAGCTGCGTCATCCTAGGCACTCTTTGTAACGGTGACCGATTAGATTGCCCAGAAAAAAAGACACTGTTCTCTGCTGTAAAATCACTTCCCGGTGGTTCGGAACCCTTCTAAAACTGTAGGTCTAACTCATCATCCAGCTCATTACCCACGCACAGGTCTCAGACCTATGTGGGCTTCATCCTCCAAAAAAGAATGAAAAAAATTAGCTTGATTAGACAACTTCAATTTAATTAAACTTTTATTCACTCAAACTATACAAAAAACAATACAAATTTATGAATATTAGTAATCAGACAAAGCAATTATTCTAAATAGATATGTCACCTCACTTATTTATACGGCTGGAAATGAAAACTACTGGCATAAGTGACTCACTTGTTCGCCAGTAGGAGTAAAAGCATATCAACTGTTTCTAATTCTAAGCTAATCATTTAAAATCGGTTACGGAAACAATAAGTTATGTAAACAATTTATTATCAAATATATCGCAATTATGTCCAATAAAAACTAACTAATTGCGCACTACAATCCAAAAAATAATTAATAAACAATTCTCATAAATTGAAAAATGAATAATGTTATACTATATTAAGATCAAAGTAATAATACCGGAGTATCCAGTTTTGAACACATTAGAACAGATTCTGTATGTACATCAACAAGCTCATTCGGGAAGGAGTTGATAATCCTTGGAGCAATGTATACCAGCTGATTACGAATGACTGTTAAATTAGAAACGTAAGCTACATATTTATGTGCATTGTATCTAGTTCTATGAGTTTCATTAATAATTTTTGAAAATGCGTTTCTGTCTGTTGAAATCTTTAAAGACGTTTGGCACATAGAGCTGACGGATTGACATGACTCTTAGTTACTGAATGCCTCTACTGAAGGGTATAATGTTGGTTTACTTAATATTGTTTTGACAATCATCTTTTGAACAATGAACAGTGTTGACAAAAGAGTGTCATAAATATCACCCCACACCAGCAAGCCATAACTCACCAAAGACTGTACAATTGCAAAATAAAGCATTCTTAACACAGATATATAAATTATCGACACAAACCTTAGTCATAAGTATTCAATATGTCTCCTCCACTTATCGCTATTTATTTCTTCTATAGTTTTCAGATTTGCCTTGCTCGAAACCCACCTTATGACAAGGAATAGATATCGCGTTTCAATAATATTGAGGATCGCGTTGCTGAAGATAATAATAGTAATTACTCATGGAAGTAAACTAGTTTGATAATAAAGTAAGCTGTATTGACATCGCTTTCCAACTTCTAATATACTACTTTATAACGTAGATGAAAGCTTTTCAAGTCTTCCTTGAGAACTACTTGAACAAGCATTGAAAGCTATAAAAATCTATAATAAAGAAAGCCTTGAGAGCAGTGTCAATCATGGGGTTTTACATCCGTATTTATGAAGGGAATTTGAGGTTAACTCAACTCAAGGTATACTTGAAAATCATTCACCCAAAAAGATTTTAAGGGCCGTATTTATCAAAAAACGACTTACTTAGCGGCAATAAGTCTTACTTACATTTACAAGTTCATGAAGTGATAAGCCAGCGAGTAGCTGTAACACTGAAAGCCAACCCAGCTCCCACAACAAAGATCTGACTCCTGATAAATAATTTAATATAAACTTAAAAAAACACTTTTAAAAAGAAATTAACTCACGTTATGGCGTGACGGCCGTTTCGCTCTGTTTCTAGGAAACTCATACCTTAAGTCAGTGTACTGTGGGTCGTCTGACGATGCTCTAGACAACAGAGCGAAACGGCCGTCACGCCATAACGTGAGTTAATTTCCATTTAAAAGTGTTTTTTTTTTAAGTTTATATTACATATTAGTGGAAAAAAGATGGATCTTCAACATCATAAAATAATTTAACATTAATAATTTACTCTAATTTACACTACGTAAATGTTGCAGGGACAACTGGGTCAGCTTATAACCTCACTTTTCAGCTTGTAAACTCACCAAGTATAAGTCATGCTTAAACTAAAGTTCTTATTATTATGAACCTTACTTAAAGATGATCTTAACTTGTAAGTAAAGTCGTGCTTATAATTGGTGTCTCAAATCAGTTTTTAGCCAAGCTAGGTACAGAGCTGTTTTGAAGCCGTTCTTAGATTGTTGTGTTGTATCATATTTTTGCTTCATTTTTAGTATAGCATTGGCTCATAAAAATGAAATCATCATAATTCAGTTTTTCCACCATTGCAAAGTAATTCACTGTATATTTGAATTATTGAAACTATTTTTACTTTCTGTATACAAATCGACCTCTAACCTATAAATTTTCTTCTCACTTATGATGAAGAAATGGAATGGATGAAAGTTCAATGGTCTGCTGGCAGATAGCGCTCACTATACTACATCAAAATTCTATTATTTTTTCAAATTCGAAAACAGAAATAATAATTTTAATGATATTGGTGTGGTAATAAATATGTAATAGTATCGTCATAATTATTTACTTTTTCCACCATAGCAATGTAATTCACTGTATATTTGACTTATTGAAACTATTTTTACTTTCTTTATACAATTCGACTTCTTACCTATAAATTTTCTTCTCACTTATGATAGAGAAATGGAATGGATGAAAGTTCTTTGGTCTGCTGGCAGATAGCGCTCACTGTACTAAATCAAAATTCTATTTTTTTTTCAAATTCGGAAACAGAAATAATAATTTTAAAGATATTGGTGTGGTAATAAATATGTAACAGTAACTGTAAATTTACATGCAGTGCAGTATCTTTATCTTTTCATGTTATTTTATGTTTCTATGTTATTTTATGTTTGTTAGTGTCTGATATTATGACACAAGTTTAGGTTAGCTTGTGATCACGTTCAATGTAATAAAGCCTTTCCAAGTCGTTCTTAGATGAACGTAAGTTACGTTCATAAATACGGTCCTAAGTCTTCCTTGAATTGAGAAAAGCAACAAGCTGAATTCATAAAAATAATACAGTTTATCATCTGTTTTATGGACATTTCTGATTTTAATGTAGATTTTTTATTTAATTCTAGGCAAAGCATTGATGTTTATAACGCTGCGTGATGGAACGGGTTTCCTGCAGTGTGTACTGAATGACAGGCTGTGTCAGACCTTCGATGCACTTGTGCTTTCCACAGAATCGTCCATACAGTTATTCGGAGTCATACAGCCAGTACCCGAAGGAAAAACTGTAAGTAAAACATTTTAGAATTCAATAATAGAGAGGATTAAGTAGAAAGAATGCATACTTCAAAGTACTTTATTACATTTAGATGCATTAAAGATTAGACATATGATTTAATTGAACGAGCTTATCGAGTTCTTAGTTTTGACTTGATTGGAGGCTCGCTGCTATACTTACTTTACTTTACTTCCTCAGTCCTCGCCATCAGTCCCAAGGGAGTCGTCATTGTTCAGGAGTCATCTCCTATGTGTGTAGGTGTGTTCATCTATAAATTCCTTAATGTTGTAGTATGGCCTGTCCAATAGGTAGTTTTTCAGGCTGCGCGCAAAGATCCTCATGTCAGCAATAGATTTTAAATTCTCAGGCAGCAGGTTAAACAGAGAGGATCCTGAGTATGCTGGGGATTTGCTATATTTCTCCAGTCTATGAGTAGGCAGGTTCAGATTGTACTGATTTCGCAGGTTGTATTTGTGAAGGCTGCATCTCAGTGTGGGGTCGGTTCTCCTGACTTGTATTACTGATTCCAATATGTAGAGAGATACAACTGTAAGAATCTTCGAAACAGACCTGTGCAGTGTTCCATCCTGTCCACTCTCAAGATAGTCCTTATGACTCTTTTTTGTATTCTTAGTATTTTATCTATGCTTGTGTGGGATGCTGAGCCCCAGGCTGTAATTCCATAGGGAAGGTGTGACGCAAACAGCGCGTGATAAGCAATGAAGGCAGTGCTCTTGTCTGAGATGTTGCATATCCTGCGGATTACATATGCAGCAGATGATAATTTCTTACTGAGATGGTCTGTGTGATGCTGCCAGGTCAGGCGGTCATCCATCATTATGCCTAGGAATTTTGCACTGCTTGCTGTGGTTATGTCGCCAATCTGTTGCTCCACTGAACTGCTTCCTGATGGTGCAAAGTCAAGATGAATAGTTTTCTTTTTGTTTATTGATAGGCTCAGTCTATTGCATATTGTAGTTGCTTCCTCCATTGCTGCCTCAACAATACTAGTCTTTTGCACGTTTTTCCCTGTTGGAATTAGTATTCCGCTATCTGTGGCTTTGTATGTTTGACGATAATTTTCGTACACTTTGACCAATTGACTTCAGATTTTGAACGCATATTTTTCCAAATTTTATACAGATCCGAGTTCGTTGGCTAATGCAATTGGCCCACTCCCTCATCTTTTTTGAGGCGGAAGAAAAAGGATGGGTTTTATTTATTTTTATTTGATTGGTGATTTGTCAAACAATTTCGTCCTTGTAAACAAACAATAATTTTACAAGTAAAATTAAAAACAGCATCAGTCAATATGATATATAAAAATCATTAAGTCCTTAAGATAGAACAAATGTGAACACCATCACTCTGTTCAGATTTCAAAGTTCATTGAAGTCTGCCACCGAATATTACGCTTTATCAATTAAAGTTCTTTTCATAGATTTCTTGAATAGCTTCATATTTTCAATCTTTCTAATAGTTTCAGGTAATTTATTATATAATCTTATTCCTGAATGTTTTCTCATATGTCGCATGTCTATGAATTGGGTACAACAGCAAATGATGATTACGTGTAGAGTGATTATGCCTCTCTGTACAAAATTGAATTTTTTGAACATTAATCTTTATGAAAATCAATAACTGATATTATGTAGATGGCAAGCAAAGTAAGAATCTGAGAATTTTGAAAAACTGACCTGCATGCGTCTCTTCGTCTTGCTCAAAAATTACTCTTATATTTTTCCTATAGTGACAAGAAAAAGTGCCTATTTTTGCACTCACTGTAGCACGCAAAATAGTCCATTCCTGCACCAGTGCGGGAAAGTACTTTTCCGCACTCCATATTTGCAACCTAACAACACAAAATAGTGAGCATGTAATACGCAGGTTCCCTATTCTGCATCCAAAAATAGGTTGGCTACTCTGCTTCAGCAACGAAATAGTCGTTGAAGTTGTTGAAATCGATTTGATTCGAAGATAGGTTATGTGAGGAATTGTCAGGTTATGTATGTCCTTTTTTGTTCTGTTTAAATTACTTTATACATTACTGTAGGAAAAATTTAATGTGTAATACGAGCGCAAAGTATTGTTACTCAAGAAACTGTTTCTCTCGATGCAGAAAAACGCCACTTTGCGCACTAGTTACACAAATAACTATTTTTGTATCAAGAATACTCTACAACTGTCTGTCGAATTACCCCAGAAAATATTTCCATAACGTAGATCGGAATATACATAGGCGTAATATACTGTGATGAGTGTGCTTCCATCCACAGAATGTGATAACTTGAGAATCATGTAGTATGCCCGGTGAGTTTTTGTAGGGAGGTGAGATTTTGTATGTGTTCTTCCAAGTCAGACACTCGTCTATTGTAACTCCCAAAAATTTTTTTTTTTGAGGATGAAGCCCTCATAGGTCTTAGACCTGTGCGTGGTAATGTATTGAATGATGGTGATTGATGAGTTGGATCTACAGTTTTAGGTGGGTTCCGAACCACTGGGAAGTAATTGGTATTGACCCAGCTGCTTTGAGTTTGCTGTCAGTTAATGGAAGAGGATTTCTAATGGCTGTCGATCCGTATCTAAATTCCATCAAATAAATCTTCCCATAATTAAGAGAGAGTCCATTCGCTTTGAGCCAGCAAGACATGGTATCAAGGTCATCTATTCATATGTATAAACGGTACTTTCCTGTTAGATGTCACTTCCACTCATTTAGAGATATCAATAATCGATATCGAACTTCAGGTTAGGTTAGATACTTTTAAGTATAGATACTTTTGAAGTTCGATATCGATTATCGGTATCTCCAAATGAGTGGACGTGACGTCTAACAGGAAAGTACGGTACCGTATAAACTTGCTGTGCAGAACTGACCTTTTCTGAGTTGCAGTGGACCCTTTTCGAACTATGTCGTTCTTCTTTGGCGCTTGGTTGCAGGCCGTCAGTTCTGCACAGAAAGTTTATACATATGAATAGTGCAGTTCACGAAAAATGGATATCCACAACAATAATCAAGGTCATTTTTTATGTTATTTACTAAAGATGTTCGGGTTTTATCTGTTATCAAAGCGGTTGTATCGTCGGCGAACATTATTAGTCTTGAATGGTTTCATGGCATGGAATTTGCATTATTTTTCAAAATAGTATTTTGATTTATCATCAGTTAAGTGAATAAATTCACGTGATCAGCCCTTAATACAATGTACCGTAATACAGGTTCTTATAGATATACTAATTTTATTGAAAATTGTGCCGTGGTGTATAGATATATATTTATCATAAATGAAGAACAGGAGTTTTTTATGTGGTAAATATATCTGTTCGACGGGCGCCATTATTAATCTAATTAGCATATTTATAGAAACGTTATGAAGCTGAAACGTGTCAAGTTGACAATCAAGGATATTAATTTGAGTAATTTAATTGAGTGATTACTACGGAAATGACAATTATACAAATTTAATTGATATTGACTCATTCATCAGGCATCTGACATCTAATTTGAGCAATCAGCTATCACGAAAATAGAAAACAGCCTTGTTGATGTGATACAGTGACCTTTTGTGAAAACCAGACATGAAATAGACTATCGGCCGGTTGCACGAAAGCCAATTAAATTCAATCCCCGTAGAATGATGTCATTCTAATTAGACTTATGCCCGGTTTCCAAGTTGTTCATTAACTTAATGGACCATTAACTCAATGCTGGAGCAATGGGTTAATGATCCATTAAACTTAATGAACAACTCAGAAACCGGGCATTAATGGAGAGAATTTAGTTGCACTAATGACTATTACAAGTGATAACATCGATTAGGTTAACCAGCGTAAAATATATTTAACCGCCCGATCACCGATGATTAAATCTCACTAATGCCCGATAAGTTACATTTTATAGGTTATGTTTATTGTACCAGAACACGGAACTACAAGTTAGGTCATAGGTGTTGAAAAACCTTTCAAAATGAATAAAATCTATTAAGAATATTATAATGATATTGAGATAGTTGAATAACGATTCAAATAATTCATAATGAAATGATTCTAATTCATATTTTTTCTCAACTCAGAATCAGCTTTGATCAAATTACAGTGTAGCCAGATTGTGCTCGTTCGGTTAACGAAAATTAACTAAAGGATCTTTGTGCAACAGAAATAAACCCGTTACACTTACGACGGTTAGTTAACTGACATTAAACCCCTTATTTAATTGGCTTCTGGGCAACCGGCCGTATGTAAATTGTATCATGGGTCAGGTGTGATGGTTATGTTTAATTTTGTGATGGTGATTATCATTGAGTACATGGAGTATGTTCCTCTGCGCAAGCACCCTTATTTTGGGCGTAAGGTCTACTGTTCACAGAACTACTAGCTAGTTATATTGATGCCTCAATTTAATATTGAACTTTTTTCATGTAGGCTCCGGGCGGCCACGAGCTGATGGTTGACTTTTGGCGCCTAGTGGGCGCGGCACCTTCAGGTGGGGTGGACACCATTCTCAACGAGGACGCCCTACCCGATGTACAGCTGGACAACAGGCATATCATGATACGTGGAGAAAACGTAAGATCCATTATTATTAAGCACTACCCGTGCTTTGCAACGGGATTTTAGGTAGATTTTTTAAATAAACACGTGATATATTGATTTCAACCCAACCGCCAATGCCAATACAATTTAAAAATGGGATTTGGAGCTGCAATACTGATACGGAACAAATGTGTGGCTTTGGCTTGTGTCTTGAAGGTTATCTGCATCACAGTGATGTATCGTGCATCAGCTGTTCTATGAGCTTTTTGTATCTATGGCGGGCCGCTTAGCGCAGTTGGTTGGGGCCTCGCAACTTCAGCTTGCTGTCGTTTAAGTGGTCGTGGGTTCGAATCCCGCTCCACCGTCAGGCATTTATATGTAATCATTCACCTCATTACCCACGCATAAGTCTCGGACTCATGTGGGCATCATCAGCAATAAAAAAAAACACATTTCGAAACAGTGCCAATAAGTGTAATATGTGTATCAATCAGTTATTAGCCTCAAAATAATACAAATTCACTTTTATCAAAATCACTATTATAAATTCAATAACAAATGAATAAATTTCCATCAATAAATTACCGTGATATAGTTTGATTGTTTTTTTTTTCTTTAATTTTGGACTGTAAACGACTAAGTTGTGTGGCCATTGTTAGTAGGTATTAACAAATTTATTCGACATTATTACTACAGTTCATTGTTATATATATTTTGAACAATATTTACATAATAAACCAAGAAAAAAGTACTACAGAGGAAAATTGTAATATCTGCAAAATGTTTCCCTGATCACAGGTATGAGTCAGTAAGAATGACAATGATTTAGTCGAATGAAACAAAGATGAAAATTTGTTTTAATATTTGAAGAAACAGAATTAAAAGTAAGGAAGAAAATATAGAAGTAACAAAGTAGTAGAAGATTATGTATCAATTTTGAAAGTTCTGAAAGGAAAATAATAACTGCACTGAATTGAGTTTAGAGGAAGCTGTGTTCTAAATTGTTGCCGTTTTAATGAAATCTATAAAACTTACACACACATTCTTATATTGCTTTATTAGCAGGTTGTCCGATTCGATTTGGTGTGTCTTTTTGGGGATGAGATGTTCAGTACGAAGCAATTGCTCGTTCCATATATTACATTATTGAATCTGGGAACCTATTAACTTATTAGGTATTGAAAATGTTTGTGTAAATATTTTTTAATTTTAAACATTTTTGACTCATCCTATGACTGGTTATTGTTCAGATGTATTTAGGATGTACTGTAATTATATCCATCTACCTTTGAAATTTGTTAACTGTAAGAAGAAGAAAAAGAAGGAAGAAGAAGGAGAAGGAGGAGGAGGAAGGAGGAGGAAGAAGAAGAATAGGAAGAAGAAGAGGAGGAGGAAGAAGAAGAAGAATAGGAAGAAGAAGAAGGAGAAGAATAGGAAGAAGAAGAAGAAGAAGAAGAAGAAGAAGAAGAAGAATAAAGAGCCATCCCATTCAGGCAAAAACTGCACGTCCCCGTTTTTCTGTATCGTTTTAATGACGCTTGTCTTGAAATGTGTTCTGAATTTACGTAAATAAAACAGTCAGAGGCGTTTTAAACATGGATTTTATTGAAGAATAACTTTTGGAAAATTAACACTTGAACTGCTTAACACGAACTCAACTATCTATATTTCTATTGGAAAACCTTCTGGAGCTTTCAAACATTGCAAACATTATATTTGCTATTACCAGCTGATTTTTACATAAACAACTTGTCACCTGGCCGTAGCACTGCTCCCTCCTTAAGACTGTTCTGTCCCAGAACAGTTACAGGTCTGCAGATTGGGGGTGGCCTTACTGGATACAACTGACTAGCTGCCCATGGAGCAAACATGCAAACTGAGATGGTAATCCCAGTTTCTTTGAAGATTGTTTCAATCATTGGCCTCACGATTTTCCAGTCCAACCCATCATAGCCACAACCTAATCGGGGAATTCCAAGCTGCTTCACTCCCAGAGTTTGAAGACAATTCCGCAGATGATTTAGGCTCTCCCACAAGGCTTGATAGGTGGACTCCTGCTGAGGTTGATCTTTTGTCACCAAGCAGAAGAGCTGTTTTCCTTGCCTCTGAAGGTGTAGTGTTCTTCCAACAGCTGGTCTCTGAAGTTCCAGATCATTCAGTCCTCCAAACTTTTTCCTAAATACTGTAGCAATACCCCGAGAAGCTCCAAGATTTTTAGCTACACAGTGAGCCAGAGCATAGTCTTTTGGTAGGGTGAACAAATCTTGATAACAGACTTTTGTAACCTCAGCTTTCTGGAACATGTCCAAATTGGCCATAAATTCTTCAAAGTTGGGATCAACTGGTTGAATAGTTCTCACATCTTGGGCATTACCTGCAGTATTGTCTCCCTGGAATGGTGCCAGTCGATTGAAGTGGACAACTCTTGGTTTTCCTCTAGGTTTCTTGATCCGGTAGACTACATCATTGATTCTAGTAACCACTTCAAAAGGTCCATCCCAGGAAGTCTGTAATTTGGGGGAGTAACCTTGACGTCGCTGTGGGTTGTAGAACCAAACTAAGTCTCCAGGCTGGTATCCACCATGATCTGCCTTGATATCATAGCGTTCTTTCATCTTGTCACTGGTTCCTTGGATGTTGGTTCGAACAATCTCATGAATCTCATCCATCTGTTTCCGAAACTGGGTGACATAGTCCTCTCCTACCAAATCCTCTCCAGGTGTACATCCAAACTTTAAGTCACAAGGCAGTCTAATATCTCGCCCAAACACTACCTTGGCTGGTGAAAGTTTTGTAGACTCATTGACAGAGCTTCGGTATGCCATCAGGAATAGGTGAAGATATTGATCCCAGTCTCGTTGATGCTTGGATACAACTTTTGACAGGTATTTTCCCATGGTCCTGTTCATACGCTCCACCATTCCATCTGACTGAGGGTGAAGGGGTGTAGTCCTTGTCTTATGGATTCCCAGCACCTCACATATACGGGAAAACACTGAAGACTCAAAGTTCCTTCCTTGATCAGAATGTAACTCTAATGGGACACCAAACCGACTGACAAATTCCTTGATTATTACATCAGCAACACTGACTGCTTCTTGATTTGGCAAGGCATAGGCTTCGACCCATTTGCTGAAATAATCCATCACTACCAGGATATACTTATTCCCACTGTCAGACAATGGAAATGGTCCAGCTATGTCAATGGCTATTTGCTCAAAAGGTGCTCCAACATTGTATTGTTTCATGGGGGCCTTCTTTCTATGCAAGGGGCCATTTGCAGATGCACAAACAGTGCAATTGCGACACCAGTTCTTGACATCTTTGCTTGAATTTGGCCAGTAAAACCTCTCTCGTACTTTCTCCAGTGTCTTATGAACTCCAAAATGGCCCCCAGAGACTCCATCATGTATTTGTCTCAGCACTTCAGGAATCCTTTTCCTGGGAACAATAATTTGCAGCTTATGCTGATCACCAGCTGCATTCTCTAGCTTCCTTTTCAGGATTCCTCTGTCTTCCACAATAGAGTCCCATTGTGCCCAGAGGGACTTGACATGTGGTGGAAAAGGTGCTATTTCTTGCCAACTAGGTCGTCTTGCAGAACGTTTCCACAACCAAAGGTGCTTCAGATCAGGGTCTTCTTCCTGATCCTTAAGTAACTCAGCACCTTGCCAGTGGTCATTGGCAATAGTTGTCCTATGTACCAAAACTTCCTTCCCATCCTGGCGTGAGCAGTGTTTGCAGTCCTCCTCACAGGGTCTTCGAGAAAGGGCATCAGCATTCAGGTGACTATTTCCAGCTCGGTGTACAAATTTAAAGTCATATTCTTGTAAGTGCTGGATCCATCTTGCCACTTGTCCTTCAGGAGACTTGAACCGGAGAAGCCATGTCAAGGATGCATGATCAGTTCTCAGCAGGAATTGACGTCCATATAAGTATTTGTGGAAGTGGCTGATTGATTTCACTACTGCTAGCAGTTCTCTTCTAGTAACACAGTAGTTACGCTCAGGTTTTGACAGCACCTTGTTAAAATATCCAATGACCTTTTCCTCCCCATCTTGCTCTTGAGAAAGTACTCCACCAATTGCTGTGTTGCTGGCATCAGTGTCAAGAATGAACCTTCCTTCAACTCTTGGGTAAGCCAATATAGGTGCTTGGCAAAGTGTCTCCTTTAGTCTGTTGAAGGCCTGCTGGCAATTTTTGTCCCAGAGAAAACTCTGTTTCTCCTCTGTCAGCTTGATGAGGGGTTTTGCTATACCAGAGAATCCCATCACAAACCGTCGATAATATGTGCAAAGGCCAAGGAAACTCCGCACTTCTGATTTGTCTTTGGGCACTGGCCACTTGGTTATGGCTGTTACCTTCTCAGGATCCATAGACACACCTTTATCAGATACCACATGCCCTAGGTAATTAACCTGTCTTTTAAACAGATGGCACTTCTTTGGGTTGAGCTTCAGGTTAGCTTGTCTTAGTCTTTCAAATACTTGCTTCAAGTTTTCCAGCTGATGTTGGAAAGACTTTCCCAAGACAATGATGTCATCCAGGTAGACCAGGCAAGTTTCCCATGACAGTCCCCTCAACACATTCTCCATTAATCTTTCAAAGGTTGCTGGAGCATTACACAAGCCAAATGGCATGACAGTGAATTGCCAAAGACCTTCTCCGATTGAAAATGCAGTCTTTTCTTTGTCCTTAGGTTCAAGTCCAACTTGCCAGTATCCACTTTTCAGGTCCAGAGTCGAAAACAACTTGCAACCTTCCAGGCTATCCAGTGTGTCATCAATTCGAGGTAGAGGGTAACTGTCTTTTTTGGTGACGTCATTCAGAAGACGATAGTCCACACAGAACCGGAGTGTATTATCCTTTTTTTTTACAAGCACCACTGGTGAAATCCAAGGGCTATTGGATGGTTCAATTATACCTTCATTTTCCATTTCCTTAATTATTTTTCTAGCTTCCTCTCTTTTAGCCAGAGGTAACCTTCTAGGGTTCTGGCGGATGGGTTTGGCATTTCCAGTATCTATTGCATGCTCAACTATGTTGGTTCTGCCTTTTGGGCCCTCTCCTATATCAAAAATATCCTGATAATTAGTTATGAGGTCCCTTACTTCATTTTGTTGTTCTTTGACTAGATCTTGACAGGATACTTCAACAAAGGCCTTCAGCTTCTCTGGGAGACACTTCTTCTGTGGTTGAGTTGTCTGCATTTGTTGTATGACAGATGTGACTGGTGAGCAATGTCCCAAAGTACTACTTCTCTTCAAAGTAACTTCATAATCATTCACATTCATCAAGAGGACAGGGAATTCTTGGCTAGTAAGAAAAAGTGTCCTAGCCACTAGGACACCATGACCAAGCTCCTCCTCATGGATTTCTGGCTCTAGCAACACATTAATCCCCACAGGGACATCCTCCTTTGTCATAGCATGAGTCACAATCTGGCTCCTTGCTGGTATTGTGATTTCTTTCAGCAGTTGTATTTGGGCTGTACAGTCTTTTCCAGAGTGTAGAACAACTTCATCTCCACCAATGGTCAATGTCTTCCTTCTAAGATCCAACTCTAGGCCAAAAGTAGAAAGAAAATCCAAGCCTAGTATGACTTCTTCACTAATCTCTGCCACAAGTACACAATGTTTAAAACAAGCCTTACCAATCTTGAAGGTGGCAATCATCTCTCCACAGACACTCACAGGCCCACCTGTAGCAGTTTTCAGCTTCCAGGTTGTTGGTGAGATATCTTGCTGGTTAGCTACTGTTTTGGAGTTTATTATTGTCTTAGTGGCTCCAGTATCTATAAGTAATTTATAGGAGCTTCCATTCACCATTCCATTAATGTAAAGACTGTGGGGTTTATCAGATAACATTGCAATGACTGGTTTTGTACATGGGGAGAGGGTCTTCTGTCTATAGGTTGATGGTTGCCCCTTTACATCAACCCTCTTTAGTTTTCCTGATTCTTCTCAGTGGTTGATTTATTTGGGCACTTATTACGCAGGTGCCCTCTCTCTCCACAGCGCCAGCAACGTATCTCCCTCCTTCCTGTTCTTAACTTTTCTATGACTTTCTTCACCAATTCTTCCAGAGACTCATCACTACTATCCTTTGCTTCAACAGCCCGGACTTGGGCATTACCCTTCACTGATTGTCGTACTGCTTCGAATTCCAAAGCCTGGGTGAGGGCCTCACTGAGTGTCTGAGGGCGAGCCAATTTAATAGCTTGTTGAGTTTCAGGTTCCCAAAGACCATCCAGGAACCTCTCAATGGCTAGAATCTCATATACTCTATCATCCACAGATGGGTAGGCTTTTCTTACCAGGTGGGCAATATCACTTTTGAACTCTTGGAGTGATTCGTTTGGCTTCTGGATCCTATTCTTGAGTTGTGAACGGTAAAGTTGATCCATGTGTTGATGGCCAAACCTCATTTCTATGTGTCTCAGAAGCACATCGAAGTTCTGCCTATCAGCCATAGGGATTGTTTGGAGAACTGCTAATGCATCTCCACGGAGTGACAGGCTAAGCATTGCAGCTTTCACTGCAGGTGTCCAGCCATATATGTCAGCAGCTGTCTCAAGCAAGGAATGGTAATCTTCCCATGGCATCTTTCCATCAAAAGTGGGTAGCCCAATTGGATGACTTGGCAGGATGATAGGTGCTTTTTGATAACTTACAGAAGTGTCTTCTCTAATTTGATTAACAGAGGCAACATCAACCATAGAGATTGATCTTTCAATGCCATTATTGTGTTCCTGTAGTTTTTCAAACTTCTTTTCAAATTTATCTTCCATGTTTTTCATTTTCTCTTCCATGTCTTTCATTTCATTTCTTACAAAATTATGATTTTTCTCAAATTTATCTTCCATGTTTTTTATTTCATTTCTTAAGAAATTATGATTTTCCTGCAATTTTTCCTCAAATATATCTCTGTTCTCTTCTAATTTTCTTTCCAAAGCTGACTTTAACTCACCATATGGGGTTTCAAAGAGGAATATGTCCGGATCCAAACCTTCCTCAACCAATGCCACACGAAGTCGTTCTTGCAGAATAGCTTTATTACCACTTATTTCAAGATCTCGTTCTTCTAATTCTTGTTTTAATTCACTCACTTTCAAACATGAAAGTTTTAAACCTTTTCCAGCCATTTTAAATCTCAAACCAGTATAACTGTTAAAAGTAAACACAAAAAAATGGATGAACAAATGAATAGTTGAAAAACACTAATAAAATCACTTTTCGAATAGATAAACCCACCTCAAATGCACTTATCCCACTTCTGACACCAATTGTTATGAATTTACGTAAATAAAACAGTCAGAGGCGTTTTAAACATGGATTTTATTGAAGAATAACTTTTGGAAAATTAACACTTGAACTGCTTAACACGAACTCAACTATCTATATTTCTATTGGAAAACCTTCTGGAGCTTTCAAACATTGCAAACATTATATTTGCTATTACCAGCTGATTTTTACATAAACAACTTGTCACCTGGCCGTAGCAACACGCTATGTTTTTTCCGTATATGGTATGCACATTCTTCAACCACTGTAAGATGACGTCATTTTACGGAGCTCAATAGGGATGTTGTTACACTGGCTCCGTCAAATGTTGTCATCGTACGGTGGTCAAATTTAATTTTCTTTCGTGCTACTGGCCGTTTTTCTTGCACAACTAAACGGATACAGCAAAAAAAAAAACGTATCGCCTGCACGGTCTGCCTTGATTATATGTTTTATTTGATTTTTTTTGCAGACTGCTCGTGTCCTTAGAATGCGTTCGGTGATAATGAAAGCTTTTCGCGACCATTACTACGACCGCGGCTACAGTGAAGTCACTCCACCCACCTTGGTGCAGACTCAAGTCGAGGGAGGATCCACCCTCTTCAAACTCAACTATTTCAAGTAAGCGTTAAGCTTAACTCAGCTTATTAGAAGAGGGATCCACCCTCTTCAAACTCAACTATTTTAAGTAAGCGTTAAGCTTAACTTAGCTTATTAGAAGAGGGATCCACCCTCTTCAAACTCAACTATTTCAAGTAAGCATTAAGCTTAACTCAGCTTATTCGTGCAATTCTGGTTAATTGAAAACTAGAGGTGCATCCATGCTTTGCCACAGGATTTCAGGTAGATTTTAAAAATTAAACATGTGATAAATGGATTTCAACCGCCAATGCGAATACAATTCCAAAAAAGAATCATGTGCTGCAATATTGATATGGAAGAAATCTGTTGCTTTGGCTTGTGACTTGAAGCTTATTTGCATCATAGTGACATATCACACGTATCAGCTGTTCTATGAGCTTCCTGCATCTTAACACATTTTAAAACAGTGATAGTGCCCATAAGAGAAATTTGAACATAACTTTGAAAAGACTGAAAGGAAAACAAAAAATCGGGCATTGAGGTGCACTGAATCGAGTTTAGAGGAAGCTATGTGACAAATTTAGTGTTCCAAATCGTTGCTGTTTTTGTGAAATCCGTAAGACAAACTACAAACACAAACACACCCCTACTCTCTCTTATGACATAAATGACCTTTTTCTTGTACTGAAATATTTTGGACGTCATAGGGAAAACAGTCTCTCGTGAAAATTTATACAGTTATAAAAATCTTTATTTTTTCATTCAATACACATACAAAATTCATGAGTATCTAGTTTAGAAAAATGCATTACTAAGATATCAGTACAAACTTCTTAGGCAATGCGTGAACACCAGAAAAATGATCATAAAAACGTTGACTATTTGTTTCATTACAGATTGAAGTTTCTGCTCAGAAAAATATAAAATAGTTATTCTGTTGTGTAGGAACTTCTTGCAGTTAAAATAATTGGAGTAGCCTAATATCAACATGCACTCACAGCATTTAATAAAAATATTTATACTATAGTACTGAAATGTACCATAAATATTGTGAAAAATTAGATTCCATGAATAATACAAACTTTCTATTTCAATTGAAAAGTGTAACAGAATTATCAAATGCAGAGGCAGTCGGGAAAAGATTACTTAATTTAATATTATAACTTATTATAACTAAAACTAAACTTAAACTATTACTAAAACAGTAATAGTGTCCATAAGTGGAGTTTGAACATTAATTTTGAAAAACGTAAAAAGAAAATGAGAAATCGGGCTTTGAGTTGTACTGAATTGAGTTTTGAGGAAGCTTTGTGCCAAATTGGTAGAAATTACAATCATGGCGGTATTTGATTATAGAAAACGGCGGCAACGCCACAGGAAGGTGTTTCATTTTGTGACGTCATTTTATTTTTTTTACCCACAGAAATCCACATCATAAGCAAAACAGGAACTTGGCCGTTCTTAACCAACAAACAGTATGACTTTGAAACATTTTTTTTTAGGATGAAGCCCACATAGGTCTGAGACCTGTGCGTGGGTAATGAGTTAGACCTACTGTTTTAGGTGGGTTCCGGACCACCGGGAAGTGATTTTACAGCAGAGAACAGTGTCTTTAAAATCACTTATCACAAACATAGAGCCTTATGAATAAAAAGAAGTACTGTAGTTTTCATATAACTTGGCAGCAGTATGTTGGGTTCAGATGTAGCATGTCCCATCTGCTACACGCTGCCAAGTTATATGAATACTACAGTAAAACATTTTATTTGTTGTGGGTGTGATTGAGATTGATAGTGGTGTGACAACCGGAACTAGTATCTCAATAAATGTGGCTGTGACAACTTCGTCTTATTATTCATTATGTGGATGGGTTTTTTTTCACTGGTTCAGAGTCATGGGTTGCATTTATGGACACACAGCCCATCTCAAACAACTACTGCTGTATCAAAAGAGAGCAATCAGAGCTGTTTATTGCAAGAACCACGGGATTCCTGTAGGCCTCTGTTTGTCCGTCTTCATGTATTGACAGTATTCAACCTATATATACTGTGTTCAGTTATTTTTATTAAAAAGAACATGTCTTCTTATGTTCAACGCTGTCAGGTTCATGACTTCAACACACGATCTAGTCAGATGCTTAATTTACCAAGATGCAGAACAGACAAGCATGCCTTGTGAATGGAATAAATATATTTAATAGACTTCCTGTGGAAGCCAGGCATGTCTCAAGTAATGTTTTAAAAAGAAAATTATTTAATTGGTTGGTGGAAAGGCCATTCTATTCATTGGACGAATATGAACTCTATCTGTGATAATAGATAATAGATAGCCATTTGCACCTTGTTTTACCTTATAGTGATAACTCTATTTCGTTGTGTTTGTATCTGTGACCTGAACAATTGACAAGATCTTATATTTATGTATGTGAATGTATGGATCTAATAAATTATTGTTATTACTTTTATTTGTAGTTTTTAAAGCAAATCCCATATGAGTATGCAACTGATTTGCTTTAAAAACTGCAAGTAAAGGTTTAGGCTACTTCTTTTTATTTTTATAAGACTCAATGGGTGGTGTGAATAAAGTTGAGTAAGTCGACTCTGTTGAGTGACTGGAGTCGACGGGAGTCCGATAGGAAGGATCTAACCCATTTTTTTAAAAATGCTGAAATTCAACATTAATTGTGAAACAAATAATTAGAAAATGAGGAATCAGGCTTCGAGGTGCACTGAATTGAGTTTAGAGGAAGCTATGTGCCAAATTTAGTGTTCCAAATCGTTGCCGTTTTTGTGAAATACGTAAGACTGACAGACAGACATATACACTCACAGACACCTACTCTCTCTTATTATATGTATGTTGCATGCCATCTAGATCTAGACTAATCGAAATTGATTTCTGTTTACAGTGAAACAGCCTTTTTAACGCAGAGTTCTCAGCTATACCTGGAAACGTGTATACCAGCATTGGGCGATGTGTACTGTATTGCGCAAAGTTACCGCGCTGAGCAGAGCCGAACTAGGAGACATCTTGCTGAGTAAGCTAAAAAATTATAATTTTAATCAATAATAATTTCGAGTGACCTGGCTGGCTCAGGTCTGGTGCCAGAGTTATCCGGTCGTACCTGAACAAAGTTGAGAGCCTCTGACGTGTCTTAACGGCTGATTTCAGGACTTACGTGTCCTCCGAAACACGTGGCATGATATCCGACAAATTTAAAATATATATTTAAACGGGGTATCCAAGGTCCCGACGAATTTACATCAAATAATAATTATTATTATTATCAGTTATGCTGATATGTCTATGCACCATTTAAATTCTTTGATTTCTATAAACATAAGATGCTTTCTGATTGATTTCCTTTCTATTTTATTATTAATGGGAGTCATTCTTTTTAGTTTTCACAAAAAACTGCACATCGGTAGTTCTTGAAAAAGCGTTTTGTTTCTTCTTCTTGTTCAACAAATCTCATTATATATCATGCCACAATATTTTCTCTCTGTTCTTTTTTAATATGAGGATTTAAAATAATTTAGGAAAAGATTTCAACACAAAAATAAAAACGTCTCACTTGAACTGTAAAAATATAGTGGATAATTGGGCTAAGCAGCAACCTATCTATATGTGTTCAGAGTATTAAGAAATTTTTTTATTCGAAGAGGAAATGTGTAGAGTAACTCAAAAGTGTACTCTAGTCGTTTAAGGTTGCAGAATAAGGTTTTTTCCACTGAAAGCGAATATTGAAGCATTTCGTAGGTTTTATTCTTTCTGTGCATTAATTTTTTTCAATCATCTACCTTTCAACGATTCCTCAAGTTTAAATTTCGTTTTTTTTCTCAGAGAATTGAAGTTTTGTTTGTTTTTGCAATATGATGTTGAATTCTTGTTTCAATAAGAAAATGGTTAGGTATTCTAGTTTTGATCTTATTGCTGTTTATGATTTTGCCAAACAAATTAAACAAAGCCAAAAATTTATTTATTTGTTAAGGAACAGTGTTTTCTAAGTACTCTTTATTAATTTTCATGCATACTTCTAAACATGTTCATTCAAGGATTATTTTATTTATTTATTCATTTAACCAGCATACAATCAGTGTGAATACAACAGGCTATTTTACTGCTTTTTACAAACTGCTTTTTACAAAATTTTAAAGTAGGATCAAAATCTTAGGTTAGGTCGCTGTTTCACTTGAAATTTCACCGTGAAGCACAATAATTCAAGTCTTGCAGATAAAGAATATTATTTTTTTCATTTTTTTTTTGAGGATGAAGCCCACATAGGTCTGAGACCTGTGCTTGGGTAATGAGTTGGATGATGGTGATTTATGAGTTGGACCTACAGTTTTAGGTGGGTTCCGAACCACCGGGAAGTGATTTTCAGCAGAGAACAGTGTCTTTTTTGCTGGCCAATCTAATCGGTCACCGTTACAAACAGGACCTACGAGAACGCAGCTTATCTATCTGATTGAACAGATACCTGCTACGGCTCGCGGCTATCAC
Source organism: Conomelus anceps (assembly GCA_948455865.1). Classification (NCBI taxonomy): domain Eukaryota; kingdom Metazoa; phylum Arthropoda; class Insecta; order Hemiptera; family Delphacidae; genus Conomelus; species Conomelus anceps. Next base: position 161,070,903 of record OX418216.1, read on the forward strand.
TTCCAAACGAACATTTCAAACAAACATTATCACAATCCGAAAAAAGTTGATATAATTTTGAATTTTGAAATTTTTAAGCCAAAAATTTCCACTAGTTACACTCATTACCATAGTTACAATATAAACTTATACTGATATTATATGGTTGGTGTCCTTATTCCTTGTAAAAATTCCACTATAAATTGACCGGTGATTTCGATTACCACAACAAACACTGCTTTCTCTAAGATATTTCATAAAAAAATTTATTAAGAAGTAATTTTGCTACTATCTGCAAGGAGCAATACAAAAAAAACGTTATAATTTTTCCATATTTTGTGGAAACCCGCACATTTATACTTTTAGCTCGGCTCTAGGCTTTTCTTTATTTTTTTTTAACGTGATGGTGCCTCAACACGATTTTCAATGAGGTTACCTAACCACTTTTTCCCATTTTGTATTGTTTCTATATGTTGTATTATTTTATTTTGGAAACTGTGTTTATATAAATGAAATGAAAAAACCTTCGTAATGTTTTTCAATTTTATTTGTATTCAAAATGAACCTGCTGTAGTATTTTTCGATTTACGCTAACCAAAACTAACCTAGGGCCAACAATGGATATCTGTTTTACATTATAATTATTTTTATATTCGACCCTCAAACTCCAAAATCAATAGTGATCTCATTTGGATTATGAGGAAGCTATACAGCAAGTTTCGAGGTCTTCCTTTCAAGAGTTATAGCACGGACGGACGGACAACGGCACGATTTCAATAAGGCCAGGGCCCATAAAAATAACAATTTTTATTGTGATAGTGCCTACTGAAACCCATCAAGCTATTGTATTTTGTAAATTTTCTTGTTAATAATAATTTGTTTTGTTTGTTCTCCTAGATACACTCATGTGGAAGCTGAATGTCCATTTATAACTTTTGATCAACTTTTAGACAGAATTGAAGATTTGATTTGTGATGTAGTGAAACGAGTATTAGAATCGCCTGATGGAGAAATTGTCAAGCTTCTAAACCCGGTAATTTTGAATTCATTTCTTATGTATATTGATATTCGAAAGCGCTCGGCCAGATTAAGTGAGTTATTATACTTATTCTTAACAAATATTTGACTGCAAGTCGTTAAATTTCACATGAAAAGTTAATATTAACAACGCAGTTCGTCATGGAACAAGAAATCCAGGAAGTATATTGATATGCCTCATTGTGGCTTGATGTTAACTAAGTTTTTTTTATCTCGAATGCAAAAATCAATTGTATTGCAATTGTGTCTCTGTTGGATGATTGCTTGGACGCAGCATGTAGCTCAGAGGTGTGCCGGGTAGTATAGGCGATCAGAAGTTGGCTGAAAGATCGATCGACGCGACCTCTGGGTGGCTGCAATCGCAGCCAATTTTTATGGCTTACTTCTTTCTTAAAGAATTAGTACTATTAGTTGATGTTATAAACTGGTTTTTGTATTTTTCAGGATTTCAAAGTACCTGAGAAGCCGTTCATGAGGATGAACTATTCTGACGCTATCAAATACTTGAAAGAAAACAATATTACTAAAGAGGACGGGACGTTTTACGAGTTTGGTGAGGTGAGTCACCAGAAAATAATGATTTATTTTTGGCTATATTAAAACTATATTCACCCCTCGAAATTAGAGGCGGCTCAAAGAAATTAAGGTGTAACAAATAAAACAACGACGGCGGTGAAAAACTATATTACTGCTCGCGTCACACTAGGCAACACGGCAGGAGCAGTGTTGTCAATTCGTGTATTGAGGTTGGTTGCTCTCTACTATCAGCTGCTGGCATCATCCCATATATCTGGCAATTTTCTAGAGCTGCCTAATTTGCTGGCGTAAACTATAATAAGTCATCTAGACTAACCATTATTTTTATTCTTGAAAACTATCATTTATTTAATAATGGTTGGGGCTTTCAATAATGATACTAGCTCTATACTTACTTCTTAATAATAATAATTATAGTAAATCTTATACTCTTTACTTACATTTTAATAATAATATTAATGAACGTCTCAAGTTGAACAATATTCTAATATAGAGACTGATATGAGGAAAAGACGCCTTAAATTTTATGGTCACATCATGAGGCTTCCAGACAATAGACTAACAAAAATTATTGTTAACTATATAGCTTCACTTGTCAATGGAGAAGAATGGATACGAAATGTTGAAAAAGACCAAGTACTGGCCGAAATAACCAACAAAGAAATTTACAATAAAAAACTTCAGAATAAAACTTTATAAATGGGAAGTTATATCAGAGACAAAACCTCCAAGAGTTGGAACAAAATGGAGTGAAGAGAGAAAAGCTGAATTCGCACAAAAAATGAAAAGCTGGTGGGCAAACAAGAAGAAAAGTCAAAAAATGAACCATCTTTAATCAGCGTCTTCCACTTTGGGAGTTTTACGTCTAATAATAATAATAATAATAATAATAATAATAATAGTAAATTAATCTTGTTCTTGCTCTTAAACTACCAGTAATAATATTATAATGATGTGATATTTCATAAGTAGCCGTTGGATATTGTGATGTACATTATTTTATTCATTCTGTCATATAAATACAGGAACTAAAAAGCATATTTATCTACGTCTAATTTTTAAAGTAGTTATTAGAGCTCAAAAAAATATTAGTCATAACTGCTGACTTTATTCATGCCTACTCAAAACTGTTTCGGTTTTGATTATGAAATGGAGAAATAAATTTTAGCACTTACCACTTTTAGAAACAGGCTTTAGACCAATCAGAAATCAGCATTTCTCCCAATCTGAGCTGAAATAAACATTGTTTAACTTTCATATCAGCTGATTTAAACATTTTTAAATAAAATTAATTTGCTACAAGATGACGTTTTTAGCCTACTTTGTTATTTTTATAACTAAATTCTTCAAGAAGTTGCTTGGAAATTTCAGTATATTTCTTTATTTAAGAAGATGCCCACATGAGTCTGGAGACTTGTGCGTGGGTAATGAGGTGAATGGTTGATTGATGAGAAACATCCATGGTTGAATGAGATTCGAACCCAAGGCTGTAGGAAACGAAACCAGCCAGAACCTTATCTTATCACAGACAAGCGTTCCAAGAGCAATAATATTTCTGAAATGTTTGTATTTTGCCAATACTATGTCAATGTTTGATTTGCTTGGAAACTACTTTAATTAAATAAATTTCAAATTTGATTTCAAACAACCAATTATGTTAGGTTGTGTTAATGGTTATGTTAGTTTGAGTAATTTAAGCAAGTAATTAGCAAGTGAAAGTTATTATTGGTTGCCTTAGATGAAATAGTGTATAAAAACGATTGTATTCAACCTTTAAGCCACGAGCGAAGTGGGTTCTGTTTAACTTACATCTCGCTTGTGGCTTAAAGGCAGACATGATACAATCGTTGTCTAAATTACTATTTTCAATGAATAAAATTCAAAGAACTTGAAGAATTTATTTAATCAACTACTATTTACTATTTTCTAAAAATAAATTACTAAAATCAAGAAATTACTATTTTTAATAAATAAAATTTAAAGAACTTTAAGAATTTATTTAATCAATTGCTATTTATTGTTTTCTAAAAATCAATTACTGAAATCAATAAATTACTATTTTTAATAAATAAAATTCAAAGAACTTTAAGAATTTAATTAATCAACTACTATTTACTATTTTCTAAAAATAAATTACTAAAATCAATAAATTACTATTTTAATAAATAAAATTCAAAGAACTTGAAGAATTTAAAAAAATTAAGAGTACATCTACAACCAAATTACCAAATACTCATGGAGTTGAATTGAAGGTGATTTGTATCACATATTTACAATATTTACATAAATACAATATTTTTGTATTTGTAATGGTTTTGTTGTGACAAATTGATTATTGGTGGATTTTGTTTGCATCAGGACATTCCAGAAATGCCAGAAAGGAAGATGACTGATAAAATAAATAAGCCAATAATGTTGTGCCGGTTCCCAGCTGAGATCAAATCTTTCTACATGCAGAAATGTCCCGAAGATGCCCGGCTCACCGAATCTGTAAGTATTTTGTGACCATTAAGTGATGGTTCGGAGCCCACCTAAACTGTAGGCCCATCGTTACCATCCTCACATCACCCAGGTACAAGTCTCATGTGGGGATAATCAGCTCAAAAAAGTGCATAATGGAAAAAAATATGTAATAACTCTGAATGTTGGACATCTTTAAGTGATGTTTCGGAGCCCACCTAAACTGTAGGCCCATCGTTACCACCCTCTCATTACCCAGGTACAAGCCTCATTTGGGCATCATAAGTGGAAAAAAGTGCATAACAAAAACATTATGTCAAAATAAATTATGTAATCTACATTTTGCGCATGCGTTGATCGCGTGTATAAATAAAATCAATCATTTGGCCTCTAGCCGTGTTTGAAGTAGTATCACATCAATGCGAAATGGCAGTCACTCATATACATTATTAAGTGTTTACATTCACTGATGTCACCTAGCTTTCTAATTTTGAAACCACACTCTTTCTCTCTCGACCAGCCCAAAAAGTATTTCAGGGTTTATTTGTTTAAATATAGTTGTGAAAAAGAATTATGAAACTAACATCAAACTAAAGAGGTTATTACATTATTTTTCTGTTCATGCCAGATGAAAATACACAGTATTTTGTAATCAATAAACAGTACCAGTAAATAATGTTACCTACAGTTATCTAACAAAGTGGCTATTTATGCACTCATTATAGTTCGCAATTTCTGATTCCTGCACTTTGTCGCACTCCAGCTGACTGTCGCACTCATTTTACTTTAACGCACTCCAGGTGTGCCAACTGTAGGAAAAATTTAATGTGTAACTCGTGCTGAAAGTATCTTTGATGCTCTCGGGAAACTATTCCGCACTCGCCTTCAGCTCGTGCGTAATGCACTTCTCTCCTGCAGCCAAGAGCTACTTTGCGCACTAGTTACACAAATAACACTATTGATTGACGCTATGGAACGCCATCTATAGGTAAGAATAGGTCAAGTGTAAGAGAGGGTCACCGTTCCTAACTTCGCCTTTTCATGTAAATGTATCAGCATGTTTTTTATATACCAAATTAATATCATTTCCAGCCATAATTTCATGTTTGTATATATTTAAACAGTTTATGTAATAAGTAACTGATAATGTTTTATGTAATAATATTTGGTGATGCCTATTTATTGTATTTTATACTAGTAACTGTCCAACTATTGTTTGTATGAATAAAGCAATTAATCAATAAGAGAGAGTAGGTGTGTGTTTGTCTTATGAATTTTGACAAAAAAGGCAACGATTTGGATCACCAAATTTGGCACAAGGCTTCGTCTAAACTCTGTTCAGTGCACCTCAAAGCTCGTTTTCTCATTTTCTTTTTATAGTTTTCGAAATTAATGTTCAAATTCACTTTTACTGTTTTAAAATATTTTTAGATGCAGGAAGCTCATAGAACAGCTGATACATGTGATACGTCACTATGAATCTATGATGCAAATAAGCTTCAAGTCAACAATTCAAAGTAGCACATTTGTTCCGTATCAATATTGCTGCTCCTAATCTCCTTTTTTGGGATTGTATTGGCATTTACTAATACAATGAAATCCATGTATCACACGCATAATTTAAAAAGCCTACCTCTAATCCCGTTGCGCAGCTCTTGCAAACCAGTAGTTAGATATATTTTATTAGATTATTAAATACTAGCATTTTATCCGGTTTAGCCTTGGAATCCAGTTTGGAGTTTCTCTTTACTGGTAGATAACTTATGGTAGCCGTCATAAAACTACGAAATTGGGAAGGGTGAGTGAAATTTCAGTGTTGCTAGCCATACAGTTCAGCAATTAAAAAGATAAGTGTACAAATAAGCTGTGTTTTTGACACTGGTTTAATTAGCAGCTGCAATATTGATTTTCTTTGTAGTGGTGAAGGTGATATTGTGGAAGGTATCCATAATGAATAATAAGACGAAATTGTCACAACCACATTTATTAAGAAATATTGAGAAACTAATTTCGGTTGTTATACCATTATCAATCTCAATCAAGCTAAAACTAAAGTACAGAACTAACCTTTTGCTTTGGCTTGTGACATGTCGGTGTATCATTTATATCAGCATCATAGTGATGTATCACGTATCAGTTGCTCTTTGAGTTTCCTGCATCTTACCCTTTTTACAAAAAGGCTGAAATGGAAACAGTAATTTTGAAAAAGGTGAATAGAAAATGAGGAATCTGACTCCGATGTGCACTGAATTGAGTTGTGAGGAAGCTTTGTGCCAAATTTGGTGTTCTAAATCGGTGCCGTTTTTGTGAAATCCGCAAGACTGACACACACCCTTACTCCCACTCTCTCTCTCTCTCTCTCTCTCTCTCTCTCTTATATAGATTTAGAGGATGGGACTCAAGCCGTGTAACGCGTCCAATCTTACTCACAAAAGTAAGTCCTGTTGTAAATACAAGTTTATAATCGTCATTAACATTCATAAATAAATTGAATTACGGTTTTTTTAGGTTGACGTATTACTACCTAACGTTGGTGAGATAGTAGGTGGATCAATGCGTATTTGGGACTTTGACGAACTTATCGATGGTTATAAAAGGGAAAATATTGATCCAACTGCCTACTACTGGTACACCGATCAGAGGAAATATGGCACTTGTCCCCACGGTGGCTACGGTCTAGGTTTGGAACGTCTGCTGTGTTGGCTGTTGAACCGTTACCATATACGGGAGGTGTGTCTGTACCCTCGTTTCCTTGGACGCTGCAAACCATGAAATGGAAATGCATCCATAAAAAACAATTTCCAATGAAATCACTCATCGACCATCACTGCAGCTCATATTTGCTTACTGTCACCAGAATAATTGCATCTCAATATCAGTTACCTTCAAGGTATTACTGTTCAACATTCAAAATAATGAATCAGTGACGTAAAAATGTATGTCAGCTTAAAATATACAATGACATAGTATTAAATGGTTTTATTGACATTTTCCCTTTCTACCTTACCCTACCAGAGACGGAGTTCAAGTTTATGGGAGCCTTTCCGTTTACGAGTAAATGCAATTTTACCGTAAACTTAGTCCCTTCGTTGGGTCAATTTGAACGTTAGACGTAATGTGTCCGGTCAGCAGAGGTGAGCTTCAATAGGGATTACCTCAGAATCCGCTCAAATACCAGAATAACTTCATTTATCGGTAAACGGTAATGCTTCCATGATCTCAACCATTGTTACTTAAATTCTAATCTTAATTGTTTGGGCGTAGGCGTTATCAAAGACCAAGTTATTGCCAAGTCTCAGAATTATCAAATTTCTCATTTTCATCATCTAAGGCGAGAATAAAGCTACATGGCGGGAGGGCTATAAAGTTGTGCTATACATTAGAGCTAAACAACCAATCAGCTTTATATAGATCCAACAGCTTTTGTAGCTCTGCGTCTGCTTCAAGTTTAATTTGCTTCTTGAATTTCTTGATGCATACCGATCTGCGTTGTTAATATTATTAACTTTTTATGTGAAATTTAACGACGAAGTCAAATATTTGTTAAGAATAAGTATAACTCACTTAATCTGTAAGCCGAGCGCTTTCGAATCTATGAGATCCATCTTCAGAGACTCCTCGTTAAATTTCACATAAAAAGTTAATATTAACAACGCAGTTCGTCATGGAACAAGAAATCCAGGAAGTTAATATTATCTTTTCAGTATAAATTCAACGACTTGCAGTCAATTTTAATAGAGAATAAATAAATATTTACTCACGTAGGCTCAAACGTTTTCGAATCGTGACGATTCATTTTCGACATTGAAAACATTTTCAACATTACGCTATTAAAATTGACTGTAAGTCGTTAAATTTATAAGTTAATTTTATTTGCTGTCAATAGGACAGCTGCTATAAAGCAAAATTTCAAAGACGATATTTTTACTTGCAGTAGAGCTATATACAGAACTACATTAAACTTTGCCATATAGTGCCAACTCAGCTAAGCATCAGTTGTCTATTTACAAAGCTGTTTTTGTGACTTTTGAAGATGACTTTCAAAATCAATTTAGAGATGGAATTATTACAACTCTGTAATTACCATGTACAAACTAGAAATAAACGTACTATGCAGAACTAATAAATTCATTTTAAGATTTTACATGACAGTGTAGACTGAATCACAGTCAAACGATGCACAGCAATCGATTTTAACAGTCGAGGATCGGAAGGGCTCTAAGTTATATAAAGCTAGAAATATTCAATTGTTGAACAATTGAATATTTTTTAAATTGTTGAGTGGATATTTTCATACCTACGCCTTTAAGTTGGGGTAACTTGTTGTTAAACAAACTCAATGTCTTTGAAAGAAGAGTTTATTATGAAAGATTTAAGGTCCAGTACGACAGGAATAATTAGAATGGCGAATTCGTTCCAATTGGAGGACCATATATATTCAAGGGCAGAGTATAGTTACATTCAGAGGATCAGATGGCTGCGTCATGTGCAGAGTATGAATATTTCTAGAACCCCTACAATTTTAATGTGGAAAAAGACTCCACAACAGAAGACAAAAAGGAAGACCCATAAATAGATGGTTGGATGAGGTCTTTAGTGATATTAGGGTAGAAGCCTAGAAGGTGACATTCTAATAGCAGGTGTGTGAGGTTGGAGAGGGATTGCTGCTGATAGAGATGCTTGGAAGTCGGTTGTTTTGGAGGTCAAGGCTCACCATGGTCTGTAGCGCCTTACAAGAAGAAGAAAAATAAGAACTTGTTAAATTTTCGACCAATAATTACAATGTTTTGGTTGCAGTGTTCGATTAACATAACCTTACAAATGGTGATGAACTGATTATTGATGATCAATACATCAGCTGAAAATAATGCCTTCTCGATATAATCATGCAATGCCAATGAGCTTCTGAATTATAGATTTTTCAAAACTACAATGTGAATTGTAAATCAATGTACATCAATATTATTGAAATTAAAATTTAAAAAGGGCTTTTAATTACCTAGTGAAATTCCTTGTTCAAAAGTTTTTTTTTTTTTTTTTTTTTTTTTTTTTTTTTTTTTTGTAGATTACGTCTTGGAGACTCCAGTTAAGGAGTATAAGACAAGTCAGATCAACAATATTATACACTAGATACCATAATTACTTCAATTAGTTGAGGTGAGGCTTAATTTTGATGTGAAAGGAACTCTTGTACACTATAAAAAGCTTTATCAACTAAATATTTCTTCAATTGATTTTTAAATATTTCTATATTTTCAAGACTCTTCAAAAACTGCGGTAGCTTGTTGTAGAATTTCCTACCAATATAACTAGGTTTTTGATTGAATAGGCTACTATTGTGACTCACCAAGTGATAATCTCCTCGGCTTCTTGTATTATAATCATGTACATCAAGATTTTGGTTAATATCATTCGTTTTTACATATAAAGTAGCTTCATACACATATAAGCAGGGTACAGTTAGGAGACCAAGTCTCTTGAACAACGGCCTACATGAATCTAATCTATTTACTCTTTCTATACACCTAACCGCTTTCTTTTGGATCTTAAACACCCTATCAAGATTTTGTTTTGATGAATTACCCCATACTAAGATAGCATACCTAATATGTGACAGTAAGAGCCCATGGTAAGCTGTAAAAAGTAACTTTTTGTCATTCAATCTAGCGAGCTGTCGCAGGACAAATACCCCAGATGAAATTTTACTACATATTTTCTCAATGTATGGAGTCCAGGTCAATCGTCTATCCAACGTAACTCCTAGAAATGCAATTTTTCTTCCTGGTCTAATTGATTATCGTTTACAAACACGTTTATAGCCCTATCTTCATTTAAATTATGTTTGTTTTTGAATTGAAGGTATTGGCATTTTTTACTATTTATAGTTAATTTCAACTGGTTTAAAAATTGGACAATGGACTGCACACCTATATGGGCACTTATTTCTAAATTATCTAGAATGGAATTGCTGAAAATGAGTGATGTATCATCAGCAAATAAGAGGGCTCTACCACTAATTAATTCTTTAGGTAAACGGTTGACATATAACAAAAAAAGCAATGGACCTAGTATTGACCCCTGAGGCACTCCAGCTTGCACCTCTAATTTATTAGATTTATTCTTTACTATACTATTACCAACTACTGTAGTTAGTTCTACACATTGTTTTCTCCCAATAAGATATGATTCAAACCATTTCAGTTCAACCCCATTTACACCTACATTTTGCAGTATTTCCAATAAAGTTCTATGATTAACACAATCAAATGCCTTTGACAGATCTAAGAAGATTGCAGTAGCTTTATCACCTGAATCTAATATATCTATTAGTTTTTCAACTAGAGAAACTATGGCTGTTTTTGTTGATCTCCCTTTCTGGAAGCCATGCTGTTCATCACAGATAAAGTTAGCTTCTTGAAGGTGCAGAAGTAACCTATTTAGAACTACTCTTTCAAAAATTTTACTTATTACATTTAAAATACTAATGGGCCTATAGTTTTCTACCTTTTCTCTATCGCCACTTTTGAATATTGGCAAGATCTTCCCCTCTTTTAAATTATCTGGAAAAACACCTTGTTCTAATGAATGATTGATCAGATGAATCAAAGGGTCTAACAATTGATCTTTACATTCTTTCAGAATTTTACTGGATACCCCATCCATTCCTACAGTTTTTTTATTATTTAAACTATCAATGATATTTGACAACTCGTCTTGGCATACTGGGTGGAATTTTAATTCGTTCTGAATCCCCTCAGTATTCCTCATGTTTGCATCACTAATACCTGTATTAAGAGATTTTTGAAGATCCTTAGCAACCAGTTGATAATATCTGTTAAAGAAATTACAAATGTCTACACTATCATCAATATATTTTTTATTTTCGTTAATTATTCTGGGGACACTAGTATAAGCAGCATCTACATGAGCTACTTGCCTATTTTTGTTTATTACATCCCACACTGCTGTGTTAAAGTACACACTATTATTCAAAATTTCAGCTGTTTTCTTACATTTCGCTCTTTTCACTTTTTTCATATAGTTTTTCTTTAGAGCTTTGTAATTATCTTCACTTAACATATTTCTAGATAGTTTGAATTCATCATATGCATCTTTAACCCTATTTCTTTCTGCAAGGATATCATCAGTTATCCACTCTTCAATCTTGTCTAATTTGTTCTTTACAGGGACTTTTTTAACTGGACAACTCATAGTAATATGAAACCTTAAAATATTAATGAAACTATCATATTTGTCATTTAAACTATTGCTATTGTAAACCCTACTCCAGTTTTCTTGTAGCAGATTCTGCTTCAAACAATCGATATTCCCCTGTTCACATTGTTGAATTTCTTTCATTACTCTACTCTTTTTAATTGATTTATGACCTTGCAACCCCACCTCTAAGATTTGATAGTCATGATCAGATAGTTCCGAGCCGCCTAATCTTGTTTTAGAGTAATCTATATTAGTAAGGATGTTATCAATTATAGTTTGTGATGTTCTTGTGACTCTGGTATATTCATGAACTTTTATTTCCAAGTTATTCATGCATATAATATCCTTTAAATCTTCTGTCATTTTATTCTGTGTTGCAAAGTCTGTATTGAAATCTCCCGCTACAATAACGTTTGTAAAACGAGTAGTAGTAATCTCTAAAAGCCTATTGAATAGTTCACAAAAATTGTTCCATTCCCCATTTGGTGACCTGTAAATACCTAACACCGCTACTTCGAAATTATTGTCGATTTTTACTCTCAAACCAGTAACTTCTAAATCCATTTCCACAGCAAATTTCTCTGCATATTCTAAATTAAATGTTTGCATATTCTTAGCATTTTTAGTGAAGATAGCTACTCCCCCACTTCGATGAGATGTCCTGCAATACGACGTTTTCAATGAATAGTTTGGAATATTAAGTTGTGACAATTCATCTTCTTTTAAACCATGCTCTGTGAAAATAGCTATATCAGGAGCCTCTTCTTTAAAAAATACTTCGATTCTATCTATTTTGTTACGAATGTATTGAATATTCTGATGGAACACAGTGAGTACCGGTACTTCCCTATCATCCCTTATTACTTTATCGTTGCTTTTGCATATTGAAGTAGATTTACTTAATCTCTTAGAATCTTGAGAGCCTATCAGATTGCTACAAGAGTTCCTTCCACTAATGCTATCCTGATTTTTTGATCGATTAACGTCTTTTAATACAATTGAAGATATGAATTTATCATCTGAAACTAGTTTCCCTTCCCGGTTTTGAGCCATTTTACTAAAAAAGGTTCGTTAGATGATTGTTTAGGAGAATTATTGACAGTAGATTGCAAACGACTTTCAATCAGCTCTGCCAGCCTATTACAAAATATTACTTTGCCAGATTGATTTAGATGTAGACCATGATTAGTGAAGTTTTGTTTTTTCAGCCTTTCATTTAGAAAACAAATCCCCAACTGCTTAGAATTCTTATTTTTTAGGCTGTTGATTGTATTATGAATTGATTTATTTGTTGACTTAATGGCTTCATTTAGCTCTGGCCTATCAAACCTATACGGAATTGTACTTATTATTACATTAGTTTTTTGGCTGAGTGGCACAATCTCTTTAATTTTTTCATTTATTTCAGGAAGATGTTTTAGATTAGGTTCATTTATATTGTTTGAGCCACCCAGTACTATTAGAAAATCGTTTTTACCAAAATCTTTAGTTTGTTCCTGTGCTGACTCTACGATAGCGTTTATAGGGGCACTTGGTTTGAAAAAGCTCTGAACTTCATACTTATTTTTTAATCTTTTATTTAGTAGGTCACTACAGTCTCGTCCATGACTGGATGTCAAGAGCAGTACTCTACCTTTCCTATCATTATTTGCCCTTACTTTAGTTTTGGTTGCTGTTTGCAAAACCTGACTATACGTTTTTGTTTGACCATTTCTATTTAATTTTTCCCCATTTGATTTAGGTTCTACTTTTTTTGTATTGATCAGAGGTTCAGATCTTACATTAGCCAAGTTTATTTTTGATTTTAATATTTCGATTTCCTCTGACATAGACCTACATTGACTCGTGAGATTTAGTATTTCAGTTTTATGGTCTTCCTGCTGCAATTTTACAATAACTTCCAGAGATTTTATGTGATCCACTAACCCTATTCGTTCTTCCTCAGAATTCTTTAGTGATGTTTCTAATTTTGTTTTCAATTTGGTGTGATCACTCAATAGTTTAGCAACCTTTTCTTCTACATCTACAGTAGCTTTAAGAGCTGTTGGAGATTTTTTCGTTAATAATTGCTGAGATCGCGTAGCTACTTGAGTTTTAGTTGAACAATTAGATTTAGATGCCTTGTTTGGACTCATTTTCCTAGCTAAAAATTGTTTTCAATTGATTTTAGTTAAATGTTTAATGAATTATTACTTAATTTATTACAATTGTCAACTTGAGACTATTTAATTACAAGAAAATTTATCAATATCGGTACACCTAACCTCGAAAATAGAATTTGACTTTTTATTTAAATACTTTAACTTATATTAGACAAGTTAATGATGTAAATTATTAAGATATTATAAATACTAATAATAATAAACAAAAATACTACTTATCCGTTCGAATTAAAATTCTATGCTTCAAGATTCGCAGAGCCTGTTCAGACAACGTATGCACAGTACCACTGCTACCACTGCTAAGTGATAAGGTAGCTGAGAAACAAGCGTTTAACGATTTCAAAGTACGAAAGTCTCATGTTTTAGGAATCACTAATTGAACAAACATAATTTTTCTCTCAATTTTTAAGAAAGTTTCCTATTCCTTATATCTCCAAATTTGAAAATAATTATTTATCGATTTCATTTTCAAAGCAACAATACAGAGCGCTATTCATGTGCTGCTCCTAGCGGAAGATTTATAAAGCTTCATTTACCAACTCTGTGTTGAGTGTTGCTGTTAACAAAACAAGATGGCTTTGTGTGTTTGGTGCTGTTCTGTCTGAAACGTATGATATTCTGTGAATTTATACTTGCGTGATCTGTTTCAACTGTGCCCAATAAAACTGGACTAATATCGTAAGTAAAGTATAGTATTTGCGTGTAGTTGATAATCGAAAATGATTCCGGAGTAATGCACGGTTATACAGTCACTGATAATACCTGGGCATGTATTATGCATATCCACCGGTTTATATATTAAATAATTTAATTTTACTGTTTAAGCCCTCTATATCTCAAAACTAGAAATTCATGTGCCTGTATAGAATTCCCTTATTCATTTGTAGAATATTTCTTTGTTGGGGTGGGGTGAATTTTGATTTGCCTCCATACTAACGTATTTTTCTACCTTTTGAAAATGTTATGTCAGCTTCTCAACTGATATTTTGATCCTGAATTTTTGCTACTCGTGAAGTGTCCATACAATAAACGTCTGTAGGAAATTTTAGCATGAACTTGATTAAGTACTTTGTAACTTGAGTTACTCCTGGATTAGCGCTTGTTTGGCTGGCGTTTTACATAGATTTTTCACGGTAAGTAATGCAGTTCATTCCTACTATTTGCGTATGATAATGAAATATTATAAAAGTATTAAAAGTCTTGTTTTGAGATGATTCTTTTAAGGCGGCTCAAGTTAGAAAACTTTGAAAAATTGCAGTTGATCGGACTTACCTCCATAGACTGTCAAACTTGTAAGATTTCACTGAAAGCTCCACCACACCAATCATAATTTTTGATGGACCGGATAAGTTTTGGGTAATCCAAAAAGAAGGAGATTTCAAACATATATTCAAAACTACAGAAGATTGAAACGTGTTTCCAACCGATAGATAGGGGAAAGCCTATGCTGAAATTGGTAAATGCCTCCTATTTGTAAGCTAGTTATCTAGAGCGATTTCTTTCTAAATATTGATTCCATTTTATCTAGAATTTTTGAAAGCGAGTCGTACCACATGTTAGCTCCAAACATGTAATTCGAGAGTGAAGCTTCTTTATCACTCCCAAAATTACCAAAATTAATTCTATTCGTCGTGCGGTAACTGCTTAGCTCGAGTGATAAAGTCGCTTTTTACGCTATTAGTATATAAATAACTATTAACAAATTGTTTTTATGTTTTTCTATACAGGGTGTGTGCTTAATATGAATAAAAGACGAAGAACATCGTCGGTGGCCAGTCGAGGCCTGGAGGAGGATGATGAACCACAGCAGGCTGAGCCATCTCGCAAAAAGAAGAGACTCGATCCGGTAATCTCAACCAAATAATAGTACAGTAGTTCTGTGAACAGTAGACCACACGCCCAAAAATAAGGGTCCTTGCACAGAAGAACATAATTGATGTACTCAATGATAGAATCATCATCGCAAAATTAAACACAATCATCAGAATGAATATTAATACGAAGTTTTTCACAACCACATTTATTGAAATACACAATAAATGTGGTTCTGACAACTTCAAGTCTTATTATTCATGATGGATATGTTCCATAATATCACCTTCGCCACTACAAATAAAGACAATCATTAGACCTTACCTTTAATTCAATTTGCATAGTCTATTTCATGTCTGTCTGCCACAAAAAGTCACTTTGTTGTACACCACCAAGGCTGTTTCTATTTTCCAGACAGCCGATTGTTCAAAAAAAGAGATCAGATTTCACAAGTCTGTTGAATTAATTTATATAATCTGTGTAATTATCTTAAATAATTTATATAATTAATTAATTAATTATTATATACTGAATTAATTTATATAATCTGTGTAATTATCTTTTACTTAGTAATTACTTGCTATTTTACTTAATTGGAATATTAGAAATGATTTGTTTCTCTCAAAAAAATATTTTATTCTCATGAATGATAAATTAATTCATATGAAGGTTCAATCAGGCGAATAAGAAGACCCAAGGGCTGTCTTTAAATCTGATTCCAATCGCATATTACGGAAAAGCTCATTTCAAAAATTATTTCTCCTATAGAAGAAGCCCAAAGTGTATTTTTTAAATATCCTTTAATCTTCAAATACAAGCGAAAATCGAAAATCCTTACACGTACATCGCTGGGCATTCCTTAAAGGCATTCCATCCATGCAAAATTTCATAAAATTTAGCCAATCCTTTAGCCGTAAATGTGTTACAGACAGACAGACAGATACAAAAAATTACTACCTCTAGATTGATTGCAGTAGCTGCTAGAGCAATTTAAAAAATGTCGGATTTCCAATTTTTGACTTGAAGCAGAGGTTTCTCTGAAGTCACAGAGTTTAACTATAGTAATTAATGAGATACCGGTATTCTACCAATATGCAAAAATGTCTATAAAACACGCTTTTTTATGTTTAAAGTATTAACTTCCTTAATCGTCAATGAATCAATATTTTTCCCAATGAACATTATAGAAAATAAAATGTTGAATCACTCAATAGCCTAAACTCTACCCAGAGTTCATGAATCATGGCTTTATTGGATCAAAACACACAAGACAAGAATAACAAGTTGAAAGCTAAGTAGTTTAGAATAGAGAAGGTGGGTTGGACTGAAACAATTATGCCTTGATGACGTAGCCTGCAGTCCAGCAGCTGATTGGGATTGCAGCCTGTCCAATAGGACTGCAGCTACAGCTGAGGACAGCAGCTATGTCATCAAGGCATAATAGTTTCCATGATAATTTCCTACGGGTGTAATCTGATCGCCTTGGTTGAAATCAGGCATGCAAAATCAGTGTGTTTCGACCAATAAAAACCCCAAATTTGGTTTTGGGTATCGGGTGATTCGACATTTTATTTTTAGAATTCACCTTTTATCATCTAGACTGATACAGTGCAGCTCTCATTAAATGGTTCTACTAATTCAACTGTATTTTTCTATTATAGATTTTTTAGAGTGAGGAAAAATAATTTTGCCATTACTTTCAGGCGGAAATTGTGCAACTAGTGTATGATACGATACGTAACCATAAAAAGGATGACGGCTCTCTCTTGTGCGATGCCTTTATTCGTGCTCCCAAACGACGACAAGAGCCTGGATACTACGAGGTAAAGTTTCAATCCACATGAACAGATTTAGATCCATATTTACGATCTTACTGGTTTCCTCAACTTGGATATAGGCTTGAAAATATGGGAAGTGATAGCCGCGAGGCGTAGCAGGTATCTGTTCAATCAGATAGAGATAAGCTGCGCTCTCGTAGGTCCTGTTTGTAACTGTGATCGATTAGATTGGCCAGCAAAAAAGACACTGTTCTCTGCTGTAAAATCACTTCCCGGTGGTTCGGAACCCACCTAAAACTGTAGGTCCAAATCATCAATCACCATAATCCAACTCATTACCCACGCACAGGTCTCAGACCTATGTAGGCTTCATCCTCAAAAAAAAAAAAAATACTTTTCAGTAAGCCTCTAAGTAGGTTCATAAAAATGTGGGCCTTAAGCGGCCCATAGACGACCAACCTTGTCGCCAACTCAATTTGTCAACTTGGTGTCCTTGGTTATGTTGGAGTTCATGTTGCGTGTCTGTGGCTAGGTTGGTGGTTGGAATTTTGGTTGGAGTGGAGGTTGGTGTTGAAGTTGCAGGTTTTTGAAGTAGGTTAAAAACTTTGGATTTTCTGTGGGCGGAGCTTTATGTTGGCGAACTTGTGAACTTATGTTGAAATCTCGTGTCATCTCCATACAGTTGTTGTCCTGTTTCTTGATAGTTACACATTGCAGTTTTATATTTGACGATAAATGTGTTGGTTATTTTTTACTTTTTAATAATTAGTTAGTTTTTACTTTTTTTTAAATTTAGTTAACTTTTTTCAATTATAATAAAGACGACAATTCCAAATAATGAGCTTTGGAATGATTTCTTTGTACTGCTGAAGAGCTTCCAGAACTCTGGAAAGTAAAGTCAGTCGTTTTTAAAGATAGGTTAAAAAAGAAAAATGCGTGGGAGAAACTATTGCAAGTGTATATTAAAATCGATCCTGCTGCTAATGCAGATAGTTTAAAAAAAAGATTCGCCAACATTAAAACTTGCTACCGTAGAGAACTAAAAAAAGTGAATGCAAGTGTCAGGTCAGGTGCTGGGGCTGAGGACGAATACGTGCCCAATTTATGGTATTTTGATCTACTTGACTTCCTCCATGACCATGAGGTCCAAATACCTGGATTCTATTGAATTTAGTAAATTAGAATGAGAAAACTCAGTACGTTGGTACCACTCTTTAATCCACATTTTTCTTTTTTTCTTGGGCGAATCTCTTCATCATCACACAATTCATTCAAAATAAAAAATAACAAAGGGTTCTGACTCATTACTGTGAAATAAGACCGAAATATAATTTATTATTACGTATTAATAATAGGCCTACTATGTTAAAAACGTTAATTACTTGCAAGAAAGCTAGATGGAGGAAAGGCTAATTTGACCCGAAGTGATGAGGCAACTGAAGTTGACAACAAAGTTGCAAACCAGGTTGCAGATTGAGTTGTAGTCTGTGGTGTCCAAGGACATCAAGTTGACAACTTGAGTTGGCAACAAGGTTGGTCGTCTATGGGCCGCTTTAGTGATAATGCTTTGATAATACTCATATTTGAGTTTAATTTACATAATTACTTTTTCTCCACTTATTAAATCATTTTCTAAACGTGTGATTTTATTAATGAACTGCATAATCAGTTATTTTTTTTGTAAATTTGCTGAATCAAAAAATTATTCACAGTTTGAAAACTGTTCACTGTGATTGTGAATGCTGTGCAATAATAGTTTATTTATATAATGATATTAAATGTGTTAGTGTTCTAGTGAGCTTTAGTGTTGAGTCTTCTAAACATCTTACGATTTGCTTCAAGGCGAAATACAATCGTTGCAATATTTTAACTCCGACTACCAATAAATAATTATGTTTTATGTAACTTATCAATGCTTCAGATAACTTTCCCAAACTATAACATAACCTTCAATGCGTGATAGTTCTCGACAGCTGTTGAAATCAGCTGATGTGACTTGCATAACATTTATTTCAACATAGTTTTGAAGAAATCCTTAATTCTGATAGACCTGTACTGAAAAGTGACAGTAGTGTTGAACTAGCTTAATTATGCAACAAGTTAGATAATCCATGAAATAAAGTAAGCTGTATTTACATTGCTCTCCAACTTCTTATGCCGGGTCTTTTGCACTATAACCCCGCATTTTAAAAGAAGTGTCTTTGAACAGTAGATACCTAATTAAGACCCGGTTAGGTTAGGTTAGGAATCTTGAATAACACTTAAAAATGCGGGGTTATTGTGCAAAATACCCTTCATGTCTACTTTATAACGTTTACAATACTGTTAAACCTCTGTGTAACAAAATCGATTATCCAGGCAAAAAATTCGTTCTAGAGAGTTATTCGTTAATGTTGCAAGACTGCGCTTGGATGGGTGACCGTGCTTCAATGACTTGATGTTACAAGCTTTATTACCACTAACCCGGTGGTTCGGAACCCACCTAAAATAGTAGGTACACCATGTTCCCCTTAACATGACACAAACGGCGTGGTGGAACTACCCGTGAGGGTCTCGCCACCATTAAAAGCCATACGCTTATTATTATTCGTTAATGAGAGGTCGTCTTGCTTAGAATGCAATATTACTGGGGAAAATTCTTTACTTGAAGGATTTTGTTATTCGAAACAAGTTTGACTATATCTTCTCTATAATGCAGCATGTTTGAGATATATGTGCCACAAGAAACCCGCCTCTGTATTAACTCATAGACGTATAGAGTCCAAGAATGTTGAACTAATGTATCCAATGTTATTGTATTGACAGGTTGTTACAAACCCAATAGATTTGCTAAAAGTTCAGCAAAAAATAAAGACTGATGAATATGAGAATGTGGAAGGACTGCAGGCGGACATTGAACTTTTAGTGAACAACACCAAAGCTTTCTATAAGGTAAGTTGGCAATAGTTCTTTTAAGGAGATTAATTACTTTTTTCTAGGTTGTGCTGTTATTCAATGGAAAAAAAAACTAGAAATAGAGATTTTGGGGCCATCCATTGAGAAGGGTTGAAATTGAAGGGATCAAAAGATAGATGAGTTGGCTATTTATCCTGGAAGTTACAGATTTGCTTTTGCTAACAGTAACAATTTTTTTTCTAGTAAAATTTTCTAGCGAACTTGAATTTTTCTTGTGAACTAACATACAAAGAAGTCCAAAAAGTTGTATAATGAAGTCCAAAATTTGCGAAGAAAGAGTTTTGGGTTTTAAGCCTGTAGCTTCTTCATTGTACAGTATTTCCTTTTTTAAATAAATGAATAACAAGTTTCGTATTTTGAATAGTGTACTATACCCCAGTTACACAATAAGCAATATTGTCGATACTTTCCATATCGATTGTCAAGTGTGGGTATTAGATGTTTAGTAACTTTGAAAATGTGAAGTGCAACCTTGTAAAACAATCCAGTGCTTCAATGGCTCTGGTAGCGCAGTTGGTTGGAGCGCTCGTCTGTGATAAGATACGGTTCTGGCTGGCTTCGTTTCCTGCGGTCTTGGGCTCGAATTTCATTCATCCATGGATGTTTCTCATTAACCTAATTACCCACGCACAAGTCTCCTTACTCATGGGCATCATCCGCAATAAAAAAACGTGAAAGAAATAATCTGATAATCAATAATACTGTTTTGTACCACATGAGAAGAAATAATATAATCCAAAATGGCGGAGTAGTCATTTTCAACAGATTGAAATTAAATTTATTTGTATTTTTTTCTGTTGATACCCACATGAGCCCTATGGCTTGTTTCACATATACCCGACATTTGAGTAACCGGTATTGTTTAACCAGCTGTTGAGAGCACTTCACACTTACCCAATTTTCGCAATCATATGATAAGTATAACTATGCCGGGTAAACAACACCGCTTACTTGACTACCGAGTATGTGTGAAACAAGCCTTGGGGTCGCTATTGAATCAATATTCGCTAAACGACTGAGGGCAGTAGACTTGTGCGTGGGTAATGAGGAGCATGTCAATGTGCAGTTTTGGTTTTATTTAAACCTAATAAATCTAAATTACTATTCTATTGTGTTGCTCAATCATTGTAACTCGATGAAATTTTGTTTCTCGAATATTTTCAGCGCCAATCAGCAGAGTACAAAGATGCTTCCGAGCTGATGGACTTGTTTTTAACGACAAAGAACAAGCTTCTAGAGAATTCTCGAAGTACAGATGATGGTGCAGTTGATTCGAAGGGCAAGATCATTCTCAAAGTGGGCAAGATGGTGAGTAGATAGCAATTTGGTATACAACTAAAATACTTTTTCTACAACTGCTTGTAAAGAATCAGTTTACATGCTGAAAACTGATCGTAAAACAGCTGTTTACTATGGAGCCAACAGTAATCTACTTGACTACTCGCTGGATGACGTCATAGCTTACATTTTTGCTTGCGTGTTGCCAACCTTGCATTCTACAAATTGTCGTACCTGACGTCGAAAATTATCGTATTTATCAAATATTTTACAATTATTTCGGCCAGTTGCACAAAAGAAAATTAAATTTAACCATCATAAGATGACGTCATTTTACGGAGCTCAATAGGGAAGTCGTTGCACTATCTCTTTTCTTTCGTGTAACTGGCTGTTAGTCTTTCAATAAAAAATAGCTTTGAAGCTAATTACTTTTTTTTATTGAGATTTATTGTAAAAAAGTATTTAGCAAGCCAGATCCTTCATCATACAAGACTGGGCATTCACGTTCCGATTTGCAGTACGACTAGTAGTACTGCTAGTTGGATAGTCGACTCCACTCACGCTCCTACTTACAATCCAACTTTATTCCTAGTCAGCTGTGAACGTCGCTCTCGAGCCGAAAAATGTAAAAATTACCTCAAGCACTGACTGAGGTAAGTTGGACGACTTTGATCCGACTCCACCACTCACGCTCCAACACCGTCGACAGTCGGAAGTCGGACCTTCTAGTCGTCCATCTATGCTTCCAACTATCCAACAAGCCCATTCACGTTCCAATATCGGATCCAACCTTGGAGGTTGGACCACAAGTAGTACTGCAAATTGGAACGTGAATGCTCAGCTTAATTATCGAAGAAAACTATAATAATTGATTATCATACGGCTGTCAACACTAAAGCTTGCCAGCTGATTACTGCCACATAAATTTGTCATAACCTAAATGATGGCGCATTGTACAGAAATGATAATTTCATATAGATTTAATCCAGCATTGGTGCGGAGGCTCAAAAGGAAGAAACCATTTAAACTAGTGCTGTACTTGGTCCAGTGAAAAAACAAAAATGAATGAATGGAATCTAGCTTATAGTGGAGTTATCATGTGTACATGAGAATTCTTAAATTTAGTAAGAGATCCTAATGAGGATTTCTTTGATTTAGTTGTACTGTACTTGTAAGTTGGGTAAGAACAAATTTGCTCATTAGTCCCTAACTAGATAGCTATAGTATTCGCAAAAAAATTATTAATGTTGTGGAATTCTATCTATATAATAGAGACAGTAGGTGTGTATGTGTTTGTCAAAGGGCACAGGTGTTGGTTTGCCTAACTAACGTACTAGGGACACACAATAAGCTTCGGTTGACGTGTGAGGATCTTTGAATCTTCTGGATCTTTGAATCCGTCCCTTCATAACATAACATAACATAACATGTGTTTGTCAAGTCTTAGGGATTTCAGAAAAACGGCAATGTTTTGGAACACTAAATTTGGCACAAATCTTCCTCTAAACTCGATTCAGTGCACCTCGAAGCCCGATTTTTTATTTCCCTTACAGACTTGTCAAAATCAATGTTCCAATTTCCCCTGTGGGCACTACAACTACTGTTTTAAAATGTGTTTAATTGCAGGAAGCTCATAGAACAGCTGTTTCATGATACGCCCTTTATGATGCAAAAAAGCTTCGTCACATGCAAAAGCAACACATTTGTTCCGTATCAATATTGCAGCTCCTTTTTGGAATTGGCATTTGGTGTTGGAATTGGTGGTTGAAATCCATGTATCACATTTTTAATTTAAACATCCCGTTGCAAAGCACGGGTAAACTACACCGACTTTATATAGACGGTGTGGCCATTGCTACCAGCCGCTATAATATTGTCTCCATTTTATAATTGACTAGCTGGCCCGACGCGCGTTGCTGCGTTCGTATAAAAAATTCTTGATTTTATTATTTGCCACCTGCCACTGAGGTTACATTTCAAATTTCAACCTTCTAGGACTATTAGGGAAGAAGTTATTCCTAAGGCTCTTCCAACTGATCAGAGGGGCCTCCTTCGTTGTTTTCTTACACAGTAAGACCTTACTCACCACCTCTCAATGAACATTTCAAATGTTTGAACATTTCAACCTCCTACGACTATTTGATTTTATTATTCACCACCTCCTACTGAGACTACGTTTCAAATTTCTAGCTGCATTGGTTAACAGATGTCATCAACCCGGCATAATTTCATTTTCCAGTATATGGGTATGATCTCAGTCATATGTTTCCTACAGCGTGTACAGCAGATCGAAAAATTTCAAATTATGTTCCATATGATTAAAAGATCCCAGTAAGCTAGCTAGCCATGTACCCGTACTTTGCATAGGCAAAATTTTAACTCCCTAAAAACACCCCTAAAATTGCGAATTTTGAAAAATCCTTTCTTATTGCACGGTGAAATCCTATAAGGATTGTTCATACGAAATTTCAAGTTCATAGGCCTAGTAGTTTTGGCTCTGCGTTGATGAGTGAGTCAGGGTATCATCCTTTTATAGATAGAGAAGACTATATATATATAGGCTTCATATTAGATATCTATTATAAACATATGTTTTCCACGTGACTGCATGACTCAGACTACACAGCACACGTGCAAATCTTTGCGTTCCCGCCAGCTTAACCTAAATACAATAGGATATCATATGGCTCATACTACATTGACTGTGAAGAGGTAAAGAAATAGATTTCAGTCACTGTAATCAACACTGAATTTTGATGAAATTGTCACAACCACATTTATTAAAATATAATGAGAAACTAGTTTCGGTTGTTATACCATTATCAATCTCAATCAAACTAAAACTAAAGTGCAGAGAAACTTGATATATCTGTACCTTAGAACAAGAACAACCAATGTCACTAATTTACGAAATCGAGTTGAATAACTCATAAATAAATGTGGCTGTAACAATTTCGTCTTATTCATCATGGATACCTTCCACAATATCACCTTCGCCACTACAAAGAAACTTAATTTTGACACTGAATGGCGAATTTATAACATGTGGCCGAATTATCCAATCAGAAGCGTCAAATGCGGTAAACCATAATACTGTAGTTTTCATATAACTTGGCAGCAGCAGTTGGGTTCAGATGCAGCATTTCCCATCTTCTACATGCTGCCAAGTTATATGAATACTACAATAAACTACTTTATTTTATAATTATTATTATTATTATTATTATTATTATTATTATTAGACGTAAAACTCTCAAAGTGGAAGACGCTGAGTAAAGATCGTTCATTTTTTGGACTTGTTCTTCTTGTTTGCCCACCAGCTTTCATTTTTTGTGCGAATTCAGCTTTTTTCTCTTCACTCCATTTTGTTCCAACTCTTGGAGGTTTTGTCTCTGGTATAACTTTCCATTCATAAAGTTTTATTCTGAATTTTTTTCTATTGTGAATTTCTTTGTTGGTTATTTTGGCCAGTACTAGATATTTTTTAACATTTTTTATCCATTCTCCTCTATTGAAAAGTGACGCTACATAGTTTACAATTCTTTTTGGAAGTCTATTGTCTGGAAGCCTCATGATGTGACCATAAAATTTAAGGCGTCTTTTCCTCATATAATTTATTTTATTATTTATTTATAAAATACAAAACATGCTTATACAAGACATGCAAAAAATGAAAAATATTGAAATACAAAAACGGAAATCCAATATTCTTCTTTTGTTTTAACCCTTGAGTTGGTTGGCAGCAGACCTCTATTCCTCTCTCCTTTGAGTCTTCCGTTTCAGTTGGTGGTATGCTCTGCATTTCATATCCTCCATAGTTTGTGTCATGTAGTTAATAGTATTATATAATATAAACTTAATAAAACAACTTTTGAATGGAAATTAACTCACGTTATGGCGTGATGGCCGTTTCGCTCTGTTGTCTAGAGCATCGTCAGACGACCCACAGTACACTGAGTATACTATCTATTATAAACATATGTATACTATCTATTATAAACATATGTATACTATCTATTATAAACATATGTTTTCCACGTGACTGCATGACTCCGACTACACAGCACACGTGCAAATCTTTACACTGAGTGTACACTGAGTGCACTGAGTGCAACAGTACACTGAGTGTACTGTGGGTCGTCTGACGATGCTCTAGACAACAGAGCGAAACGGCCGTCACGCCATAACGTGAGTTAATTTCCATTCAAAAGTTGTTTTATTAAGTTTATATTACATATTAGTGGAAACAAGATGGATCTTCAACATCATAATAGTATTATCATTCAAAAGTAAAATCCATAAACTAATTTAAAATATTAATACTTGTGGGCACACTTTCATCCTTGTTAAATTCTATAATGAAATTTAAATTTGTCTAATAAATTATTTTTCTTAGGGCAAGAAGTCGGGCAGCAGCGATCCGCCAGCCCCGCAGCAGCAGCAGCAGCAGCAGCAGCCACAACTGTCGGCCCGGCAGCTGCGACTAGAGGAGCGAGAGAGAGAGCAGCGGGAGAGAGAGGCGCGTGAACAGCGCGAAAAAGAGAAAGAGCAGAGGGAGAGAGAGCGCGGTGGAGAGGATGATGGAAGTGGCGAGAATTCGGTGGAGGATGAGCTGAACATGTGCGAGGAGTTGTTTGCCGCTGTTATGACGGCCACCGACCCGGCCACCGCTGACAGCAGGCCGCTGCATCTCATGTTCCAGTTGCTGCCTTCTGTCAAGGTCAGTCCGATTCAATTATTCCATCTAGTACCTCACATAACCTAATCACAAATTTAATTTTATAAATGTTCTGGCAAATAAATCATTATATATATATATATGATATAATTCAATAGTTATATTACACATATGAATAGTTCTACTGCAGTTCACGAAAAATGGATATCCACAAAAATAATTCAATAGTCTCATTCTTCTTTTTATTTCCCTTTACTCTTTCTTCTTCTTTTTATTTCCCTTTACTCTTTCTTCTTCTTTTTCTCCCTCTTCTTCTTCTCCATTTTTTCCTTCTTCTTCTTCTTCTTCTTCTTCTTCTTCTCCTCCTCCTTCTCCACCACCCTCTCCTTCACCTTCTTCTCCTTCTCCTCCTCCTCCAACAACCTCCTCTTACATCTTCCACCTCAACTTCCTCCTCTTCCTTCTCCTTCTTCTTCTGTCTTCTGTTTTTTTTCTTCTTTTCCTTCTTCTTTTTCTTTCACTTCTTCTCTTCCTTATTCTCCTCCTTCGTCTTCTTCTGTATTTTCAATAGTCTCATTCTTAATTTTATTTACCTTTTCTTTTTTCATTGCTTCGTCTTTTTCTTCTTCTTCCTTTTTCTCCTTTTCATCTCCTCCATCGTTTTCTTCTTCTACTCCTTCCTTTCCTTCTTCTCCTCCTTCACCTTCTTCTCTTCCTCCTCTACTTCCTCTTCCTCCACATTCTTTTTTTCACTTCTCCTTCACCTCCTCCTCTTCCTCCACTTCCTTCTCCTCCTTCTACTTCTGTCTTTTTTCTTCTTTTCCTCCTTCTTTTTTCACTTTCTCTTTCACTTCTTCTCCTCCTCCTCCTCCTTCTTCTTCGTCTTCTCCTGTCTTTTCTTCTTCTACTTTTCTCTTATTTTTTGTTTTCTTCTGCATATTTTTTCAATTATTATTCTTACTCTATTTCTTTGTATTTTTGTCTTCATCATCTCATTATTTCTCTTCCCCCATCTTCACTTCCTTCTTTTTCTCCGTCGACCTTCATCTTCCTTAATCCTAAATTTATTCTCATTACCCACCTCCTTTTCTCATCCGCTTCTCTCTATCTTCTTTCTTTTCGACACCTTTTTCCATTTTCTTTTTAATCCCTTCCTCTCCTCTTCTTTTCCCTATCCGTCTTTTCCTTCATCTTCATCGTTTTTCAACCTTCATTCATTTCCTTTTATTCTTCTTGGCCTTCTCTTTTTCTACTCAACCATTTTTCTTTTACTTTTCCATACATTTTTTTCATGCTCTTCAGCTCTTCTCAAGTTTTTCTTTTTTCTCTACTCCTCCTTTTTCATCTTTACAAAGTGCCGTTTCTCATATATGTAAAGCAGAGTAAGTACTGATTACCTAAATAATGATTTTTTTAGATGACTATATTTCAGTAGGTAATAAAATTGATTGAAATTCCAATATGCCAGAACACGGGGATAACCCCATTAGTTCCCCATTAAGACACAAAAGATTAGACACATTTGCAATAACAAGAAATAGGAAAGAGTTGAAAAGTGTATGTATCGTTAGTAACTCAACAGAAGTATTTAAAATAGAATAATGTAATGAAAAAATAACAATCCAGCTACAATTCT
This sequence comes from Conomelus anceps, assembly GCA_948455865.1. NCBI lineage: Eukaryota > Metazoa > Arthropoda > Insecta > Hemiptera > Delphacidae > Conomelus > Conomelus anceps. The sequence goes on from OX418216.1 coordinate 161,098,434, forward strand.
CTATAATAGAGATTTTGTACGAATCTATGTAGCTTCATTAATCATTTTATTAAGGGTTAGAAAATATAGAAAATATATAAATATAGAATGGCAAATGAAATCCTGGGATTCTGCGTTGCAGGTTTTATTATCTCTTTTGCTATTGTTAATCATAAACCCTGATATTAAATTAATATGTTTAGTTTTGGCTCTAAAATCTCAAACGAAATTTAAAATTATACCTACTTTCTGTAGACTATTGAAGGCGTTGAGCATCTTTTACAAAGTAAACTAATATTCTAGAATTGATAAAAATTAGTAACTGTACTTCATAGTGAAATATCTAGAAATACAACAGCCTGCTTGATTGTGCTTTTGTCATAAATAAATGAATAACTTGAAAAACACTTTTAAGTGGAAATTGTGACTTACGTTCTGGCGTGACGGCTGTTCACTCTGATGTTGAGAGCATTGTCAGACGACCCACAGTACACATTGTTTAAGTTTTTATTATATATTAGTGGAAATAAGATGGATCTTCAACATGATAATAATTAATGTTTTGCAGCGTTATCCGAAATACTACGAGGTGATTGACAATCCAATAGACCTGCGAACGATAGCCAGGAAGATTCAGGACGGAAAGTATTCGTCACTGAGCGAAATGGATCGCGATCTGACTCTGATGACAAAGAACGCCTGCACGTTCAACGAGCCCGGATCGCAGATCTACAAAGACGCCAAAACACTCAAGAAGATCATCTCCAGCAAAAAGATCGAAATCGAGCACGGCAAGTGCGCTCGGGAGGGCAAGACTAGCGAACGTATTAGGTATGTAGCTGTCATGCATTATCAACTCAATCATAAATTATTATGGAAGATGCTATGTAATTCCGGTTCATTTTCTGGACTTGTCCCTTTTGTTTGCCCACCAGTTTTCCATTTTCTGCGAGAATTCAGCTTTTCTTTCTTTGCTCCATTTTTTTCTGGCTCTTGGAGCCTTCGTCTTTGATTCAACCTCCCATTTTTCAATTAGAGTCCGAGACGTGTGCGTGGTTAATGAGCTGGATGATGGTGATTGATGAGTTGGACTTACAGTTTTAGGTGGGTTCCGTACCACTGGGAAGTGATTTTACAGCAGAGAACTGTGTCTTTTTTGCTGGCCAATCTGAATTTGTTCCTTGAGTAAATTTCTTCTTTGGTAATGTTTTCCAATTTTAAATCTCTGAACATTTCTTATCAATTCTTCTTCCCCATTGGCAAGTGATGATATGTAAGTCACTATTCTTCTTGTAAGTCTGTGGTCTTGGAGCCTCATTATGCGGCCATAAAATGTGAGGCGTCTCTTTCTGAAGTCCGACTCTTATGTTAAAATAATCTTCAACTTTGAATGTTTTCTGTATCTGTATCCGTTTTCGGTCCGTCTTGGTCCTAGAATTTTCCCTATTAATATTATCATTATTATTAATGATTTATTATTATTATTATTACTAGCCGTAGAGCTCCCGAAGTGGAAGACGCTGAGCAAAATGATGATCACTTATTGGACTTGGTGTTGGTCCTCCTGTTCGCCCACCAGCTTTTCATTTCCTGAGAAAAAGCAGCTTTTCTTTCTTCACTCCATCTTGTTCCGACTCTTGGAGCTTTAACCTCTGGAATAATTTCCCATTTATTAATTTTTGTTCTAAAGTTATTTCGATTGGAAATGTCATTATCAGTAATATTTGCCAGAACTATATCTTTTTTAACATTTTGAATCCATTCTCCTCCATTGGCAAGCGATATTTTACCAATTTTTTTTTGCAATTCTATGATCAGGAAGCCTCATGATATGACCATAAAATTTAAGGCGTCTTTTTCTCATGTCTCTTGCTATATTAATGATTTATTATTATTGTAACTAGCAAGTTCCCGATTCAATTGAACTGGAATATGAATGTACTGTATTTTTTCTACTATTTTTCTTCCACTTCCACTCCTTATCGTTATCGTGCTCTTTTTGTTCTCTATCATCACCGTCTTTTCCTTTTTTTATATCTTTATTCTCTCCTTCCTCTTTCTTCTTCCTTTTGTCTTTTTTAACACTCCCTCTTCTTTTTTCTTTGCCATCGTCATCTCCTTTTTCTTCTCCTTTTTTTGTCCTTCCTCTCTTTTTTCGTTTTCCTTCTTCTTCTCTGCTTTTCTTCTCCCTTTTTCCGTAACCTTCTCTTTCCTTTTCCTTCTATTTTCTTCCTCCATCAACTCTTTTTTCTTCTCCTCCTACTTCCTCTTCTTCTTCTTCCTACTTCCTCTTCTCCTTGGCGGGCCGTCGTTGGTTGGGGTGTCGCAACTTCAGCTTGCTGTCGTTTCAGCGGTTGTGGGTTCGAATCCCGCTCCACCGTCTGGCATCTATATGTGTTATCATTCACCTCATTACCCACGCACAAGTCTCAAACTCATGTGGGCATCCTCAGCAATAACAATTGAAAATAAATATCCTTCTTTCATGTCTTCCAGTACAAAATGTATAAAGTAGGTATTGTTGTGACATAGGAACAAGAGGCTGCGTGGCGGACAGTCGTTGTCGGCGATTACGGCCGCCCTGCCCGACGAGGAGGACGATTCGGAAGAGGAGGAGGCCGCCGAAGACAACGAAACCGACGAACCGGACAATCCGCGCTGGCAACTCTTCCAGGCCGTCAAGAACGCCACCACTCCACAAGGTAACACTCACTTGTCCGGTTGTCTGGACTCATAACTGCTTATCCAGACTCATGTCTGTGAATTGAATTTGAATTTCTTTATTGCCAAAAAACATCATACATCATAGAGAAGTGATAGCAAGTGAAGCAACGCTCTCCCGGGCCCTCTCTGTAAGGGTAACCGATTGGATTGGCCAGCAATTGATGCTCCGTCCGTCCAGGCGAAAGTTGGATTTACAGTTTTAGGTGGGTTCCGAACCACCGGGAAGTGATCTACAGCAGATAATAGAGTCTTTTCTGCTGGCCAATCCAATCGGTCGCCCTTACAAAGAGGGCCCAGGAGAGCGCTGCTTATCACTATCTGATTGAACAGATACCTGCTACGACTCACGGCTATCACTTATCTTTCGTAAGGAAGACTCTAGGCTCTTTGAGCTTTTGCTACCACTAGTTATATTCACAATAAAAAAATAAGGAAAGCATATAAGATAAAAACTAGATAAAAAGTTACATGATGCGACCGCTTAGAATAATAATAATCTTAATAATAATAACTTCAATTTATAAATAGCTTATGTCTAGCATATTGGAGTTAATGTTATAAATTTGGCTCTTCTGTAATATTCGTGAGTGATTGATCGCTTATTTTCATTTATTAATTTATTGCAGGGGCTTTTTTGAGCGAGCCGTTTTGGAAGCTACCCTCCAAGCGATACTATCCCGATTATTATAAGGAGATACGCAATGCGATTTCTCTCATGCAGATTGGCAAGAAGTTGAAGGTGAGTGTTTACAAGTCGACTTGAATATATTGAACATATGTCACAACCACTTGAATTATCAACACGCGAGATACTATAGTTTCGTTTTAAACGTCATTTTGAATCTCAATTGAACTATTCCTTATGGATATCTATCACAATATCACTTAACATTTTTGAAATATCCCGTATTGGCCGATCAGCTGATCTATACAAATTGAAAAATGTTGTAGCTCATATGATAGGGCGTGTACACTAGACCTTAGCCAAAGACCTGCTCCTCTCCTCAGCGCCTCCAAGCGGCAGACTAAAGAAGTAGCTTTTTTCCTGCATCTGACTTTTGACGTTAGCCGAAGCCATAGACCTGCTCCGCTACTCAGCGCCACCTAGTGGCAGACAAAATAAGTAGCTTTTTTCCTGCCACTGACGGATGCTCGCTGCAATTCTTATTTTTCTTTTCAATTATTATTTTCTGGTAACTTTACAGGCCAATGTCATAATTCACTTGATCTATGTTGTTTAATGGTAAATAAGCTTGACGTATGTTTTTTATGCATCAAAATAAAGGTATGAGGTGGTTCAGTCACATCTAGCCAGGTTAGGTTAGGTTTGGTTATGCGCGCTTCGCGCGCACTGCATTTGGGGGCGGTAGTGTTTTTGAAATGTTATATTCACTTGGTTTACATTGTTTTAAAATTTGGAACTCCTCACATGTTTGCAAATAATGAATTTTTCAAATGAAAATATAAATTTTCATGAAAAATGATTTTTTTCGAAAATTTCAATTTTTCTGTGAAATAATCGCTACCCCCAAAAAATTTCAACGGATTATTGCTTCCTGGGGTGTGTAGATGTCACGAAAAAAATCACCACAAAATTAAACAAGTAACGTTTCTATATAATTACCCCAATTTTATTTGATTTAATTCGATCTAATATTATCGAATTGTCGGAACTACCACTTCAAAAAGCATGACAAAACAAGTAAAAGTTAAAATTTTGTTTTTTGTTTTACGATAATTTTGTTAGAAATTTTACGATATCTCATAACCTCAACAACTTAGTGTTTACTATAAAAATATACCGTGATTGGCTCCATTTAGTTGTTTTATCTGCCGCTTGAATGCGCTGAGGAGAGGAGCAGGTCTTTGGCTAACGTCAAGTGGGCATGTACTAGTCATCGCTGATCAGAGATGATTTTTTTATTACCCATAAAACAAATAATTTTTCATTGGCATGGTCAAGTATATAACATAAATAGTTGTCAATAGTTGAACGAGCGAAGCGAGTTCTTCCTTTTGACTTGAGGCTTGAGGCGTTGTGTGTTTGTTTGTATGTTCCACAATAACTTTCGAACGCCTTTATCAATCACCTTCAAATTTTAAACACAGATTCTTGGTATCTTTAGACAGGTCAAGTTCGTTTGCCAATGAAATTGACCCACTCCTTCATCCTTTTTGAGGCGAAACAAAAGGATAGGTTCTCATCCCTTCATTAATATATCTATATATTACTATATTTAAGAAAATAGTTGTTTTCACCATATGGAATCCGCAATAGATTTCAAAATATATTTTGAGCTATTATCAGCTGTAGGTGAATAAATGCGATCAGACTTTTTATAGGATCTCTAATTTCATTCTTCCAATTTCATTGCCCTGATATATGGATATATAAACACCTGTTTGCCCTGATATATAGGTATATGAGTACAGTAGGTCTTTTTTGTGGAAAATAAATTTGTGTATCAGAGCAACAATGAAATTGAACTTCAAGTGATAGATGTCTTGTGAATTTTATCTAAATCATTATTTTCAAAACAGCCGTTTTTCGTTACCACCTGCCCCTACGATAAGCTTCCCAAATGAGATTCCCTTTCCAAAATTAGTTGTTTGCAAGCGAGTTCTCCAGCCTGTTGGGCTCACTAGTATGTATTACAAAACACTGATTATACGAATATTTAAATTTTCGTAGTTCAAGTCCAGGAAATCATCTGACTTATAAATAGTCATAAATAGGTGGTTGGGAGCGGGTTGCTGATTTTCGCTTCCAACCACCGCACACCATAAAAAATAGCATATCTCTGTTAATTGTTGGCCAATCTTGAAAGATGAGGTATCGTTCGATTCGCAATAAAAATATCTAAAAAACGTTATTCTAGTCAAGTTTTGATACCATTAGCCATTATTAATTCAATCATGTTCAAAGATTTAAAATGGCGGCCTTTTTGTTTTTTGATGTCGGAAAATTTTGATTAATTTTTTTTAGATTGCTTTAATTGTTATAAAGCTGTATGCAAAATTTCAAAATTATACGTTTAATGGTGTTTGAAAAAAATGGTGTGGAAAAAACAAAATGGCGGCTGTGTGAGTAACTGGGGACTTAAGAAAATTTTTATTACGATATTTACTTTTGTTAGTGGTTTAGAAACACTGCCTAGAAAGTATTGGTAGAGAGTTCCGAAACACCCTGTATAATGTACAATATTTCAAAATAATATAAACAAGCTTAGGCCTAATATGAATGGCCAATACTAGTCACTAATACAAGTATTATTTATAATATTTCAAAAAGCTAATTTTCTCTCTAAACTATATAAAAATATGATAAATTCACATCATTCAATACTAGTGACTAATACAAGTATTTTATAATTGAAAAAGCTAATTCACTCCCCAAACTATTTTAAAATATGTTTTATTAACATTATTCGATTTTAATCGAATTATTTAGCTAATTTATATACTATATTTCAAGCTGAGCTGATCTCAGAATTTTACATTTTTAGTTTGTTACATTTTAATCTATCATTGCCCGAATAATAGCACACTTATACTAAATGATATGATGGATAGTAGCTTGGTATAAAAGTGGAACGGATAATGAACCATCATTAAAGTAGTGGGTTATAAAGATAGGTGGTATGAAGATAAAGATAGATAGTAGAGATAATAAAGATAATAGCATGGATAACGATACATCATTAAATTTGTGCGCTCCTGCAACCGGGGTTAAGACCAGTTTTACAATTTCAAAACAAACAGTTCTTGACTATGTATTTCTCATTAAATTGTTAAGAGAATCAAAGATTAAATTGATGAACCACGATCTTCCTTTTTGAAATATATTGTTGTTTACAATATCTGGCAACCAGATAATGTTTTTCGGCTCAAAAGTTTTTATAAAAATTTAATATTATCAACTATTTTTAACTGTTTTAGTGTTTCAAGTGAACTTTTAAATTAATAGTGGTAAAGTGAGAAGATTAATTTCATTATTTTTTGAGTGGTTTTCAGCATATCTTAAATTTTTAGTCTGTGTTAACCTCAATGTTTTGGACAATGTAAAATATTCAAAATTTGTGAAGGGAGCATTTTTGGACTAGAGTCTGTTGCACCTTCACATTCGTTGTAAATTTGTCACAATAAATAAATAAATAATTGTCTAAAAACACACATCATTCTGTAAAACTCGATATGGTATTTATTAAAAGTTAAAAGAAGCGTTGTATAGCTTCAGATATTTATTTGATTTATTTTTTTCAACAGAGAGGCGATTACGGTACAGTGAGTGAGGTAGCCGGAGATATGAACATTATGTTCGAAAATGCAAAGAAGTACAACCGACAGGATTCAAAATTGTACAAGGTAAGGTATATTACTAGTTGAATAATATTATAAATAAAAAATTACCTGTGCTCTATTAATCAATCAAGTAATTAAAATACTGTAGTTCAATTCATGAATTGAAATAATTGTGTAATTTCTGAATAGTCAATTCACTGCTTGTTGTTTCAATTGGTTTTCATTGTGGATTTCTTGTTGAGAAAAAGTTATTCAAGTCTGGTACTTTTAAATTAACAAAAGAAATATCGACTGATTTCAGGATGCCGTCAAACTACAGAAAGTAATGCAAAGCAAAGTCCAAGAACTACTTGAGTGCGATCATCAGGTAATAATTTTTCAGTCATTACTTTTGGGAACATATTTTGAAAATATCTTCACGAATCTTGAACCTCAACTGAGCATGCATACCAAATTTCGCCCGATTTAGTCTCATAGTTTTAATCTTGAAAAACTATCAGAACTTGAACTTTCAAGTTTCTTCTTCTCATTCTCCTACTCTTCTTCCTCCTTCTTCTTCTCCTGTCTCTTTTCCTTGTTTTTTCACTTCTTTTTCTCCTTTTTCTTTCACTTCTTTTTCTACTCTTCTTCCTCCTTCTCCTCCTCCTCCTACTCCTCCTCCTTCTCCACCATCTTCTTACTCTTAATTTTTCTTCTCATTCTTCTTCCTCTCCTCTTTCATTCGCTTATTCTTCAGTGTTGGAGTTTTCGACAGATAAATATTATAAATGATTTCTTGGACAGTTTTGTATTATTCAATTATTATAAATGGGCTAATCAGTATTTAACTTGAAATAACGTTAACATTGACATGTTTGTGTAGAAGCTTTGTTTGAATTTTTTAGAGCCATTTCAGTCGCCGTCGCGTGCGACTTTTATGGCTAAGGCCCCATCCTAGCTGGACGACGAAAAATCGCTCGGTCGTCCGTGCGAGCGAATCTTGTCTGACGATGGAATAGAGTGTCCACAGTGGACCGTGAAGTCGTCGCAGCGACTGAAGACAGTTCCCTCTTCATTCGACCATTGTCACCATGCTATCGGTTGAGAAAAGACTAGTCGCACTAGTCGGTCTGACGATCCGCACGACCAAAGATAAACTTGTTTGTCTTTGATCATTCGCCCGGCGCCGTCGGTCGCCCAACTAGGACGCTCTCACGCTTATCCACATGTTTGAAATCTTTTGGTGCGACGGATTCGGTCGCACGGACGACCGACCGATTTTTCGTCGTCCAGCTAGGACTGGGCCTAAGGCCGGTTATAGAGCCCTGCCGACCATTGATGCATACGTCAGTCGCGCTTGTCATTTATATGACAATTTATTACATGTATCGTTACAGAGCAGGACTGACCGTGCGCTTTCGTACCATCGGTCGACCGAGGCGCTATGGAAACAAACAAAAGCATCCAGTGGACCGACCGCATGGAAGATCGGCCTCTATTACAGAGATCTGTATCATAATGTCGAAAATTGTTGACACTGAAGTTCGTCTTCGTGAACCATTGTGCAACTCAAGCTATATGTTGTATAAATACCTTTAAATGCCAAATTAAAGGCTGATAATTCATCAAAACTTCTGATGGATATTCTGAAGTAGTTGAAAAATTTATCCTCATTCTCACGCTATAATGAATATATTTATAGTTGTGAATTCCCCTTGAAATGCTCTTTGGGCGACGATTGGGCGTACTTATCTACGTCTACGTCTTCTGTTCCTACGTTTACAAAGATAATAAGCTGCAATTAAAAAATTCGCAAACGCGTCCATTTTGTGTGATTACCGGTCAGATCTGTTCAGGAGAGCACCGAATCTGACAAACTGTTAGACGGTTGCATACGGTCAGGATGGAACGGTCGGCAGAGCTGTGTAACCGGCCTAAATTACACCAACTGGGCGTTTGCCGAACTCAACAATGCCAACGTTACGAAGTCATACACGCGTTTAGAGCCCTCGGCTCAGAAACAGCTATTTTTCTAATCAAATAAAGTTGACTGGTGTAATTTAGCCATAAAAGTTGCGCACGACGAGGACTAAAGTGGCTCTGTATAATAAGGCTCTTAGGTGTTTAATTTTGTTGAGTGTTTATTGCCGTATGCCCGTTTTGTACCAACTGGTTTAGGTCATTTTAACATTAACTTTTCATGTGAAATTTAACGACATGCAGTCAAATATTTGTTAAGAATAAGTATAATAACTCACTTAAACTGGCCGAGTACTTTCGAATCTATGAGATCCATCTTCAGAGGCTCCTAGATCATCATGTCAGTTTTTTTTATACAAACACACCACACACAATAAACAAAACATTCTCAATGAACAACTAAATTTTAAATCTCACAAACTTTTTGATCATATTTTACAAAAACCACAACACTTCTAACCAAAAAACTGACATGATGATCTAGGAGCCTCTGAAGATGGATCTCATAGATTCGAAAGTACTCGGCCAGTTTAAGTGAGTTATTATACTTATTCTTAACAAATATTTGACTGCATGTCGTTAAATTTCACATGAAAAGTTAATATTAACAACGCAGTTCGTCATGGAACAAGAAATCCAGAAGTCATTTTAACCCTGCGCACTAATGGAAAGATCTTGGTTCCATACAATAAAGGAGATACCAAAAAATATTCAGATTTGCATCAGGAAACTACTCTAGCAATTCAATATACGAACTTGCATTACATTCTCATTTATTTCTGTGGCATTTGCAACCTTGCCACTAAAAATTAAAAATTTGCATTTAAACATATAACAAGAAAATAAATTCTTAAGTTAATCATCAAAATAAGTAACATAAAGAAATAAACAAGAAACAAATCAACTTAGATCTAAATACTTAGCTTAATTTCATTCATAATTTTCATCGTAATCGTTACAAAGTTTCATTCGCCATTCGGATGATTAACTCGTACAATTTTTTACATCATTAATAAAAACTAGACATTGAAAATTAATACAATTATTACGATCACATTCCAATTATCCAACCATTCTTCCGAGAGCCTCCTAAAAAAACTTCCCTCTTCTCTCAAAACCCTTGGTTAACGCCCTACAATGTACCGACAGTGTGTCTGTAAAATACGTTTACATTATTAAACTGTACTTTGAAATAAGTGTGATACAATATACTGACATTGTTATTAAAAGAAATTATCTTTTATTATATTACCAGTTTTCTTTTTTATAATAATAACCTTCCTTCAAAAAATGTAATACATAACATTGATCTTATTTGATTCAGTATCGATTCACAGCAAAATCGATGTATCGATACATTAGAATGATATTAACTTTTCATGTGAAATTTAACGACTTGCAGTCAAATATTTGTTAAGAATAAGTATAATAACTCACTTAATCTGGCCGAGCGCTTTCGAATCTATGAGATCCATCTTCAGAGGCCTCTGAGGATGGATCTCATAGATTCGAAAGCGCTCGGCCAGATTAAGTGAGTTATTATACTTATTCTTAACAAATATTTGACTGCAAGTCGTTAAATTTCACATGAAAAGTTAATATTAACAACGCAGTTCGTCATGGAACAAGAAATCCAGGAATTAGAATGATACCTTTAAACAAAAGAAGCGGTAAGTTTAGAATTATAGGCTGAGCTGTAAATTGTAATACTAAATTAGTGATTGATGTTATTATTTTTTTTTAGTATTCTGAAAGCGAAGACGATTCTGCCGATTCAGCAGAAGTGGCGGAACAGCAGCAACCACCATCTAAAAAGAAGAGCAGTGCAGGGGCGGGGGCGGGGGCCAAGAGTGATACGCCACATCGCTGCATTACGCGCGGCAAATACATGCACAACATTCCACTCAAGCGACGACTCTACTCGCTCTGCAAGTGTCTCATCGACTATGTGGTGAGTCTCTCACTCATTAAACAATTTATTTACTTGTAACACCATTGAATATTCCATTGGTTGTTTTATCCACGGTAGCATGGACGACCTATGGTCGATAATGATTCATTATCCGTTCCACTTTTGTACCAAGATGTTATAATACCATGCTCATTTTAAACCATCACACCATTCAGTTTAAAAGTTTTCCATTATTTGAGCAATGATAGCTAGATTACAATGCAGCCAACTAACAATTTTAAATTCCGAGATCAGCTGAGCATGAAATATAGTATATAAATCAGTTGAATAATTCGTTATAAATTGAATAATGTGAATGAATCATATTATCATATGGTTTGGAGAGTAAATAAGCTTTTTTGTTTATATAATAAAGTCATTTATTTATAACACAAAACACAATCAAGTAAAGGTACAACAGGCACAGCCCACTGCTGCTTTCTTTACAAATTTTCAAATGAAAAATCCAAATTTTAGGTCATGTTCAAGTTGAACTAGAAATTTCTCTCTGAAGTACATGTTACTGATTCTTTCCAAAACAAAAATATAAATTTAGAAGTTCACTACTAAAAACGTAGAACTAAAACAGTCTAATAGTCCAAAGAAAGTAGAAAATGATATAATTTTGAATTTCATTAAAAGTTTTAAAACAGAAAATATAGTAATCATGCATTAGTGACTAGTATTGACCATTAATTTAAGGCTTGTTTTAGATTATGTTGACTTATAACAAGATGACGCATGTGCGTAAATGATTGTACCACTTTTATACATTTTAAACTGGGTATATGCTCCACCATTCTGAATTGAACCAAGAGCAAACTTATAAAACAAGTCTCAAGAATCTTGAATCGTCCTTTTGAAAGATATCGCCCGGATGGACGAACAGAAATAGAACAATCCCAATAATGCATTCTATTTCTATTTTCGACTGTTCTTTTTCCTTCTCTTTCTACTGTTCTCCTTCCTTCTCTTTCTTTCTACTGTTATTCTACCTTCTCTTTTTACTGTTTTCCTTCCTTCTCTTTCTTTCTACTGTTATTCTATCTACCTTCTACTGTTCTTTTCCTTCTTTTTCTTTCTACTGCTCTTCCTTCTCTTTCTTTCTAGTGCTCTTCTTTCTACCTTCTACTGTTCTTTTTCCTTCTCTTTCTACCTTTTCTTTACTTTTCTTTCTACCTACTGTTCTTCTTCCATATGTTTCTACTTTTCTTCTTCCTTCTCTTTCTACCTTCTTTCTACTGTTCTTCTTCCTTATCTTTCTTCCTTCCTTTTTCACTTCTTTTTTCCCTTCTTCCTTCTCTTTCTACCATTTACTGTTCTTTTTCCTACTCTTTCTACTGTTCTTCTTCCTTCTCTTTCTACTGTTCATCTTCTTTCTATCAGAAATAGCAATAATTAATAATTTCTTTAATTTTCCTGCTAGTCTAGGTATCCTAGGTGCTGATGAATTCAGATTTGAATGTAGCCGTAACTTTATTGTTTTTAATTATCTGTTTTTTGCAGTGTGAAGATGGTAGACAGCCGATGCTGATGTTCATGGAGAAGCCTTCGAAAAAGCTCTATCCAGACTACTATGAAGTGATTGAGAATCCCATTGATATGCTGACTATTGAAGCTAACATCAAAGCCGAAAAGTACACGAATCAGGAAGAAATTCTCAATGATTTTAAGGTAAGCTACAAAATGATTAACGTATACTGCTTATAGATTATACTCTAGGGTTGAACGCCTAGTGTAGAGTAAACTTGCTAGCCGGTATTTAAATGATCGTGAGTCAGCTAGTGCGATAGAATTTAATTTTATTGTACAAGACAAAGAGCCGTATTTATGAACGTAACGATGATTTTATTTTACTTTGATAAAAAAGTAAATGCTTATGGCTTTTATTGATGGGGAGACCCGTACACCTCGCCGCTTGAGCCATGTTATTGGAAACATGGTGGACCTACAATTTTAGGTGAGTTCCGAACCACCGGGAAGTGATTTTACAGCAGACAACAGTGCCTTTTTCGATGGCCATTCTAATCGGCCACTTTTACAAAGATGGTCCAGGAGATCGTAGCTTATCTCTATCTGAATGAACAGATACCTGCTACGGCTCACGGCTATCACTTCCCACCATTAATAATAATAATGATCGCTGGCAAGTCAGCTTGTGAACACGTTCAATATAATAAAAGCATTTCAAGAGCTCCTCGATACTGAAGGAAGTTCATAAATACGGCCCTTAAACTCGACAATAAACCTTGTATTTTTATTTGATAATGTTATTGATAATTTTGGAGAATATATTCATCTTCGCCCATCTATCTATATATTCGTTTATATTGTTTTGAAATATAAATGAATTAATGAGTGGTTCGGTTTGGTTTGCAGCTGATGTTCAGGAATTGTCGCCAATACAACGAGGAGCACTCTATGATCTACGAGGACGCCAGCAGGCTGGAGAAGGTGCTCATGGAACGAGTCAAAGAACTGGGACCGCAGCCCGAACCGCCCACCCCACCTCCCGCACCCACTCCCACCCCAAAGAAGGTCAACAAAATGTGAGTAATAATTAATCAATTAACCGGTATAACGGAGTACCCGGCGAGTTCACCTGAAATAATTAAGGATCCGACAGCGCCTTATTGAAATCATGCCGTTGTCCGCTTGAATCAAAGATTATAGACACTTGAAACTGGTTATATAGCTTCCTCATAGTTCAAGTGAGATCACTAGTGATTTTGAAGTTTGGAGACCGAATATAAAAATAATTATGATGTAAAACAGATTCCCACTTGAGGCTCCAGGTTAGTTTTGGCTAGTGAAAATCAAAACATTGGCAGTTATTGCTGTTTACATTTGAAAATCAAAACATTGGAAATTATGATGGCTGATGTTCAGCTCAATTATCCACTTTATAGGTTTACAGTGCAAGCATTGACGTTTTCATTTTTGATTGTGTTTAAATCTTTTCTTAAAATATTTTAATTATTCCAATTGAAAAACAAAACAAAGAGAAAATATTGATTCATGATATTTTATGAGATCTGTTGAACAAGAAGAAACAAAACATTTTTCAAGATCTACCAGTGTGCATTTTTTGTGATGTTAATAGAAACCGAATCAGTTGAATGGCAAGTTTAGTTGGGAGATTAGTATGCACCTTGGTTGATTGGTACATATATGCATATTGTAGCACAATTGATGATAATAATAATTATTTAATTTGTCGGGTCCTTGGATACTCCGTTGAATCGGTTTATTAATATTATTTTTTTTTCGAATCACCCACTTTCGGATACGTTGAATCAATTATTTTTTCATGGATGCTTCTTTCCGCTTTTTCCAGTACTCCTTCATTCTCTCTACAGTACCTCTTCTAGATTTAGGATTATTATTTTTATCGCCAATATTATTATTATTATTATTATTAGTAGTAGTAGTAGTAGTATTAGTAGTAGAGTAGTAGTAGTAGTAGTAGTAGTAGTAGTAGTAGTTGTGCTGATAGTAGTCATGCACCATTTTACTTCTATGATTCTGTAAATATCATAATAATTATGCTTCCCGATTCACAAAAAAAAGAACATCAGCGGTTCTTAATAAATAACAGTTCTTTTTCTTGATTCACAGATCTCATAAACTCATAAAATAAGGTACTCCTCAATATCTTCTGTTTTTTTTTTTTTAATTTGATGATTTAAAATTTAAGAAAGGTTTTCAATATATTCAAAAATAAAACAACCACACTGTAAGAATAAAAGGGAATAATTTGGATGAGCAGTAATCTTCAAAATATGCCATATCAAATTTTTGTTATCTAAGTGCAATGTAATGATTTGGATGAGCCTAAACCTAACCTAGTTACTATAGTGTCGGCCTATTTTTCATCATGATTATTTTTATACTTGATCCCCAAAGTCCAAAATCAATATCAAATCAATCTCCCCGGACTATGAAGAAGCTGTAGGCTATACCAAAGTTCAAGAGTATAAAATTTTTCTTCAAAGAGCTAGAGCACAGACAGACGGATAACGACACGGTTTCAAAATTTCGAAATTCCTCTAAATGGTATAAATGAATTATGCCGAAGACTTCTCCGTGCACGAACTTATTAATATTATATAACTAATTAACGTATGTCCGGAAACGCTTCGCTACAGAAATAAGAATTGCTGAAGTTGGCAGCTATCCCTATCAATTTATTCAATTTATTATTTATTCAACCCGTAACATGGCTCAAACGGCGAGGTGGAAGTACCCGTCTCCCCACCATTAATAGCCATTAGAAGGGTCTCCCCACCATTAAAAGCCATACGCTTATTATTATTATTATTATTATTATTATTATTATTATTATTATTATTATTCAATCAAAGATCTCTAGGGTTTTCATGTAGGTAGTAAATGGCAAATGTTTAATGTAAAATAAGCTGAAAATCGAATATAATATACTAAGAGTCTGTAATTGCCATGTACCATGTCTGGAATTATTGCGACATTCCACAAAAAAGCCAAAACAGTTGAAGTTTTTCAAGTTTTTAGTGTATTAACTTGGTTTGTGGTCGATAAACCAATATTTTTTCTCAAGAAACTTTTAGAAAATTCAGTTTTGAAAATGAAATGTTGAATCACTTAATAGCCTAATTTGTACACAGAGCCCATAAAATCTGGGTTAAATGGAACAAAACACACAATAAGAACAAGTTGAAAGCAACCGTACCTTTAAACCCTGATTTCACATTTTTAATTGATTTTAACTTTGGGCTGTTTTTGATTGTTGGGTAATTCGACATTTCATTTTCAGAATTTGTGAGAACTCTACAAATTTCGTTTCGAAAAAATATTGGTTTGAGGACAATTTACGAAGTTATTCTACTTCAAACTTTAAAAAACATGTATTTGTAGCTGTTTTAGCTAATTTTGTGGGATATCTCAATAATCTTGGTAATTACAGACTGTTTGTACATGTTATACTTTATCCGATTTTCAGCTTATTTCCATTGAACCTTTGCAATGTATAACCTAGATCAGAGATGGGCAAACTTTTCAAGGAGAGGGCCAGTTGAAATGAGAAATTATGTGAGCGGGCCAAAAAAAATTGATCAATTATCATTAAACTCGTTTGTTTACATTTCAGTCATCAATTCAAATTTTTTACCTCAATTATGATTATCCTTAATAATTGAAAATATAGTAGGTACTCTTGTTTAGCTGACGAAGAGAGGCAATGATCCAACTGAGATCAGTTTTTCAGCAATCTAATTCTTAAACTCATTCTTATCAAAGTGGAGGGGGGTTGGTTCGGGGGTACTCCCCCCGGAAATGCTTGGATAATTGACACTATATAAATTTACTCATTTTGACGCAGATTGGAATTTTAAATCTCACCCAAAGTGGATGAAATTAATTACTTGCTCATATTATATTGAATGTCTCACTAATAATCATGATAGTTATTTCAATAGATACATTTTTATATTTAGTTTAAAAACAAACCAATAAGATTGTTTTCGTTGTTTTGACTTTCACTGACGTCTGGTATTTTTTTTACTAAAAAATTTAAAAGCTTAATTACTTCCTTTTTGTTCTGGATAAGAATAATTCCACAATTCCATTCAGACCAAACAATCAAGTTGAACATTTTTTAATTAAAATAATAATACTAATAATTTTCAATGTGCGGGCCTTTTAGTATTGAATGATCAATAATGAAACTAGTTTATGTTTGTAATTTTTGACCAATTTGAAGCATGTATTGGTTTCAACATATGACAACTTATCCACTGACAACAGTGAACAGAGGCGCGAAACTTGTTATGACAATAAATAATGCCTCCGTCATCATAACTCAACAGCGAAAATTCAATTCAAATAAAATTTGAGTCCTTCTCCCTGTCGATTTTCCGTTGTAAGCTGTACCTACCCCAATTCATTAATAACACATTTTAAACTCTCAACGCAAACTCAGAAGCGATAATATATTTTTCAATTCAGCAACGCAAAATGTATATCTCGCATTATATTATATATATTTTTTAATATATAAATACGAGATTTTAGTGTGTACTCAAAAGCATGTTGCGGGCCGGATTAAACCAGCTCGCGGGCCGCACTTGGCCCGCGGGCCGTAGTTTGCCCATCACTGACTTAGATGAATGTTGAAATTTGTTAAAATGTTTGTCTTTCTCTCTGAATTGCAGTGTAAAGCAGACGGCAGACACAACACCGCGCTCAGTAGCGAAAACCAAACGCGTAATGGCACAGAACAACATGTCGCTCAACATGTCGGCCGACAAACAGCTCCCTCCGCCACCACCGCCAGCCACATTGCAAAAGATGCGTACCCTGTATAACACGCTGCGGGACTACAGGGATCCCAGAGGTCGGCAGTTGTCGCTCATCTTTTTGAAATTGCCGTCGAAAATCGAGTATCCCGATTATTACGAAGTTATCAAAAGACCCATCAATTTGGAACAGATATCGCAGAAATTGAAGTCGAACGCCTACGAAGGACTCGACGAAATTGTGTCTGATTTTGTGCTGATGTTTGATAATGCGTGCAAATACAACGAGCCTGACTCGCAGATCTACAAGGACGCGCTTATGCTGCAAAGGGTGAGTTTGTTTTTTTATTCAATTACACGGTGTTGGGTCCTGTTCTATTCCTTCTATATATTTTTTTTATTTTTTATTCAATAAAATACATCACGGGTCCCACTGAACCGGCAGGTTTTTAAGTAGGTGCCCATACAAAATAATTATTGGTACAACAAAAACATAAATTTTTCAATAATTACATAAAAAAAGAATTAACTTATAAAAATAAGAAATTGTACAGTATAGAAAGTAATAAAGTATTACAGTAAAAAACAGAAATATAAATGACTTGCCTCTTTATCTTGATCCGGGTCATAGTATATTATATGCTGATGATATCAGTGTGTTGTTGAATAGTGATAGTCAGCCTAGAACCAAGGTTGATAGAAACTTGTTTTTAATAAATCTTGGCCTAGAACGTAATTAGAATGTAGAAACTCCCTCAAACTGGATGAATGGCTTACAGCCAACTTGCTGAACCTGAACTACAAAAAAACTAAGATAATAACATTTAGGTCAGCTGATGATGTTGAATTAGAAGTGAGAAACAATAATATCGGATGTGTGAATGATATAAAGGTTCTTGGTGTAACTATTGATAGCAAGCTCTCTTGGAAACCACATTTGGAATATCTTGAGAAGAAATTAAATTCTGCAGTATATGTACTAAGAAGCATGAAAAATTTACTAGATTTTTCTATGCTGAAAGAGGTTTATTATGCGATATTCCATTCACGGATTACCTATGGCATAGCTTTTTGGGGTAGTTCCAGCGAAGTAGGTCAAATCTTAAAATTGCAAAAATGGGCAATAAGAGTTATTGTGGGTGAGTCTATTCGGTCGAGCTGTGGTTATGGTTGTATAGTTGAATGTTACTAATTTTTAGTTACTATGGTCTCTACTGGGACTTCCAGAAGTTTGAGGAGGTCCAGACTGATGGATACCCTGATCAGTAAAGCCAATTAAACATTCAGTTTTTTTCAAAAATAATTTTTTTAAACGACATTTTTCAAGAAATAAAAAATGTGTTTTGAAAAAAAAACTAAATGTTTTTTTGGAATAGAAAACATGCCATTATATTCCCTAAGGTGTGTTTTAGTTATAAAAACTTCAAGATGACTTGCAGGGGAGATGATCTGCCCCCAAAAACAGAAAAATGTCAACTTCGAGCCCCCATAACTCACAAAATAATTGATGAACACTTTTCTTATGCAATAGATACCTTAACATCCAATACAAGAAACTTGGAAAAAACAATTACCCTTGAACACAGCCTTAAGTGGTTGTGACAACATCTGTATTGTTTATTTTGCATAATTATCTACCAGTAATCTGTAATTCGCTTTTCAAAAATTATTTTGAGAGAACTAATAGTTTGATTTGAATAAAAATATTTCATTTTATTCCCTTCGGTTTCTTTTATTTATAAAAAATTATGAAAGTTATAAATAACTCAAAGGTGTGATCAATTGCCCACAAAACCGAAACATTTCCACTTTCAGTCCCCATATTTCACAAAATAATTGATTAAAAAAAAAAAAACATTTCAATATCTTAATATTATCATCCAACTTAACTCACGCACAAGCCCCATAATAATGTGTGCGTCATCCAAAAAAAATTATCCAATTCAAGAAACTTATGAAAATTATGATTCAAAACCCTGCAAAACGTAATGCTACAATAAGTTATTACCATCACCATTATCCAACTCATTAGGCACGCATAGGTCCCGGACCTATGTGGGCTTCATCCTCAAAATAAAATATCCTACATAAGAAACTTAGAAACAAATTATGATCAAATAATACTCTCCACATAACCTTAAACGTAATGCTACAATATGTTACTAAACATTCTAGAGTCAATTGAATCGTGCAACCTGCTAATATATCAATAAATGTAAGGCTGACCGATTGGATCGGCCAGCAAAACGTACTCTGTTTTCTGCTGTAAATCACTTCCTGGTGGTTCGGAATCACCTAAAACTGTCGATCAAGATTAATTTCAATAATTTTTTATACATTCAAGATTCAAAGTAAATTTTTACAGTTCAATTTATTTCAGTTTCTTTATATTTATTTAGTTTGTTTCATTTTCTTGTTTCTTTGATTATTACAGTTATATTTTCTCAAGTTTTGGTTTAAATAAACGTTCTTATTGTATAATTCTTTTGACTATGATTTTCCAACTCATCAATCACCATCATCCAATTCACTGCCAAATCTCAGACGTATGTGGGCTTCATCCTCCAAAAAAATGTGAAATTTAAATAAATAAATGGATTATTATCATTTTATTTGTTTCGAACATTAGTTCATACAGATAAAGTTGCTATTAACAGAGAAAATTGTATACACACATTGCAGACACACAAATAAATACGAACAGGTAGCAGGTATCTGTTTAATCAGAGATAAGCTTCGAAACTCCTGGGCGCTCTTTGTAAGGGTGACCGATTGGACTAGCCAGCAAAAAGGTCTGTTCTCTGCTGTAATATCACTTCCTGGTGGTTCAGAACCAACCTGAAACTGTAGGTCACACTCCTCAATCACCATCATCCAATTCATTACCCACGCACAGGTCTCAGACCTATGTGGGCTTCATCGTCCCGAAAAAAAATCAATTGAACTATATAGAAATACAAAAAAATATTGCCTATCAAGTTCTCACATCAACCTGTGGTTTCCAAAATATATGCTCGTTAACCATATATCTATATACATCTTTCATCTTATTTACAGAAACATTTGAAAGGAGAACCATAACTCTGTCATCAAAGTTGACAATGTTTAGAATATATTTAGTAGAAAATTGTCGCCTCAAATCTGAATACAGTACAGTCTCTATAATCCGGCCTTGCGCCAGTACTCCAGTAATCCGGCACTGTGCGGGCGCCGGCGATCGGGTCAATGCCCTTTGTTTTCATGTCTCTGCAGGCGGTTTTACTATCATTTTGAATTGTTAATCTTACTGTATCCATTTTATTGTTACTTTTAATTCAAATTCAAAATTCTTTATTGCCAAACTCTTGTAAATAACAATCAATCACACACAATTAATACATTTTTTTTGCGCCATCAGCAAAGCATAGCTTGTTCGCTAACGACGAGTTCTCCTTTATTACAAATGAAAATTTTTCCTCTTTACTACCCAAAATTACACTGGAATGTTCATCAATAATTCACTAAATCAAGCATCCAACCAATCAAAAAAAAAAAAACAGTCCAAAACAAAAAAAAAACAGTAGAACAAAAAAGAAAATCTATCATCACTATCTTTAGCAAAACAACAGTAGAACGAAAAAGAAAACTTATCAAATACAATAAATAGGCAACTATTACTCAACCTTAACGTTACTATAACTTAAAATATATGTTACTTTTGACCCATTCCTCTACATTTCTCAATAGAGTTTGTGTAAAACTTTGTGTTAAAAAGTGTGCAGGAATCTTGTTTATTAGCACCATGCAATAATTGGTGAACTATAATAATTTCATAATTGTACAGTACTGTTGTACTGTAGAGTACAGTACTGTAATGTTCTACTATATTTACTTTAACTTTTTTTTATTAAATTTCAACTTACATTTGTATGTGTTTTGAAGTTTTTTACCCATACATTCACAAATCCGGCAATTTCGGTAATCCGACAACACCAATCCCGATATAGTGCTGGATTAGCGAGATTGCACTGTACATAGGGCAGCGGATCAGAATATGAGTAGGGGTTTCATATTGCAAATCGAAGTGCAATTTGAATTTTAGCCTTTGTGAATTGTGTCGTCATGAAATGAATAAAAATAATTGAATGAAATAATGACAGGTGTGCCTGCAAACAAAACTGCAGCTGCGAGAAGACGAGGAAGCTGTTCCCGATGTGATATCAGCTGTTCAAGAGCTGCTCACCTCGCTGTTCACGGCCGTCTACAACCACCAGGACGAAGAGGGGAGGTGCTTCTCGGACTCGATGGCCGAACTGCCCGAACACGACGAAGTGGAGGGGAAGCGGCAGCGCGCTCTGTCGCTGGACCTGATCAAGCGACGCCTGGACGGAATGCAGTATCGACGCCTCGATCTCTTCCAGGAGGATCTCTTCTCGTGCATGGAACGTGCACGCCGCCTCTCGCCCACCGACTCGCAGGTGTTTGAGGATTCTGTCGAGTTGCAGTCGTTCTTCATCAGGCAAAGGTTGGTTGGTAGTCGACAGTAGATTAGTGGAAATCTATTGAATGTTAGGCCCGGTTTGCACGGTATAAGTTCAACTTCGATTACACGGGGGGGGGGGGGGGGGGGGGGAGTTTAGTCATTTTTAGGCTGTGCGCAGGGTTTTTGGTCATAATTTATCTTCGGAGTCCCTTGCATTGGATATTATTAGGGCTTTAAAATATTTTAAAATAGCTGTGGGGGAAAAAATTCCTCCAATTATTTTGTGAAATATGGGGGTTCAAAGTTGAAATTTTCCGTTTTTTTGGGGGCAATTAATTTATTCTATTAGTGATTTTGAACATTTGATAAATTTTCTATTACTAAAAGACATATTGAGGATTAAAGTGACATAATTTTCATTTCCATGTAACAAATAGTTTTTCAAAATAAATATCTAAAAACTCAATTTTTAGAAATTTATTTCGAAAAAACCAATTGTTTCATTGCAGTAAAAAATATGTAAATTTATTTCTCAATGTGTCTTAGTTGTAGAAAATTTGTCAAAAGTTTAAAATGTAGGTGAGATCAATTGCCCCCAAAAACCGAAAAATTTGAACATTGAACCCCCATATTTTACAAAATAATTGATGAAAAAACTTTTTCTCACAACAATAGATAACATTTCAAAGCCCTAATAATTTTCCAATGCTTGAAACTTTGGAAAAAATTATGACCAAAAACCCTGCGCACAGCCTTAAAATATTGAGCTATTATTTTTCTGCTCTTCTCAAGTAATACACAAACGAAAAACTTGAAATTTTATGTAGCCTACATGTTTGGTTGTGGACCCAGACACGTGGTGAAAGGAGATTTAAAAATGTTTCCCTAAATTATGTTAAATACTTACGTTTTCTTACCCCTTCTTCAGTGAATTTCCAATTTTGGGGGATTATAACCCCATGAACCCCCTGGGGTCGCCATTGGACATCAAAGTCCAATAAATGGCGGGATTTTTGCTGGGTCAGGTCCTCAAATCAGCTATATTGTTATTTAAAAAATTGGAGAAAAGGGAATGCACCATTGTCTCTGCAGGCGCCTAGTGTGTCTATATAATTCCGATAAAATTCATTAATTCAAAAATTACTAAAGCACTAATCAGAGAAATAAATTTATGGGTTGAGCAAAATATATATTCTACATTACCTAAATGTTAGTAAGTCTGTTCGTGATTCATTTGAGTTTTGAATGTCTTTCTGTCTTCTATATTATATATATTTTTTAATATGATTAAGCACTGGGATGTGCTCATAACTGAGAATTTCATTTTTTGTATTTTCTTCACTAATTTTCATTAGATGAATAAATTGGGGCTATATGATTTGTTTTGGTTGTCACCTGTTTTTTTGATTTTTCGAAAAATTATTCAAATTTTACCATTGTATTTTTTTTAAGAAGCATTATTATTGCAATTATCTTCACTTATTTTTGTCTTGTTTCGTTTCGTTTGTCGCATTTGTATTGCTTTGCTCTTTACTGTTTGCTTTATGAACTCACAGCTAGCGCACAAGTTTAACTTTGCTGGCTGTGCCAAATCATTTGGATCTATTTTAATTGACATTTTTATTATGAAATTTGTATGAAATTTGTATGTATTTAATTTTATATGTAATGTAAATGTAAAGTGTATTAGGTTATCATGCATATTTTGTAATTAACTACAGTATCTAATTTTTTTTGGCGAATAAAAATATTATTATTATTATTATTATTATTATTATATGATCTATCTCAGTAGCAAACACAGCCATTTAGCAATTAGTAGTGAGAATATCTTTGTCGCCAAGTTGTAAGAAGCTAAGAATAGCATTATTTAATTTACTCAATGCACTCAATCTTTATATAAAATAGGCGAACATGTTTTTTTGTGATGACAACTCCTCCGTGGTTTCTGCTTCCGATTTTGTTCGTTCACGTCTCATTTGAAAGATCTCATCGAGTAGATGTTTGATAAGGTGTTACATTTTGAAAAAAGTCATCAAAGTGGACATGAGCAATGAACGATCAAAGTTTCAATTTTTGCCATTGCTTTAACATAGGGATCGGTGAGCTGAAAATTTTCACATTTCAACTTATGATTTGATGATCAGCTGTTTTGAAACAAAAAGTTTATTTTTCATTGTTCATTCAGAGAGAGAGGGTATAGGGGAGGATAGGATAAAGAGGAAGAGAGAGAGGAAAGAAGAAGAAGGGGAAGAAGAAAGAGAAGGAAGAGGAGAAGATGAAGAAGACGAAGAAGAAGAAGAAGAAGAAGAAAGAGGAGAAAAAGAAGAAGGAGAAGTCTGAGAAGAAGTAGAAGAAGATGAAGAAGAAAAAGAAGAAGGAGAAAAAGAAAAAGAAGAAGAGGGAGAAAAAGAAGAAGACTAAAAAGAAGAGGAAAGAGAAGAAGGAGAAAAAGAAGAAGAAGAAGTATGTTGAAAATCTACATTTGGAATGTATTTTTCATCATACTTGTAGGTTATGGACAGTTTACCAGTCAAGCAATCAATGTGGTAAACAGCTGTTTACAGAAATCAAAAACAGCTGATGTAATTTGATGATTATTACTGTACACTGTGTGGTAAAAATCATCAAATGATAATTACCGCACTCTATGGGTGGTTGTGGCTACCACTTCACTGAAAAACCATTTGGTCGAAAGCTAGATCAGCTGATCTAGAACCATTATTGCCACATTCCACCTTGAGTTGGTGTGTTGAGGTTATGTTTGTATAATAATGATTTATAGTTTCTTATTTCAACTTATCTGCTATTTTAGACTTGTATGACGAAAAATATCGTACGTAACTCGTCCGGGAAGATGTTTACCATACTCGTATGATAATACCGCACTCGACTTCGTCTCGTGCGTTAACTTATCATACTCGTATGTTAAACACCATTTCCCGCACTTGTAACGTAATATACTATTACAAAGTTTAATAAAGCGCACATTCAAGTTTACAAGTTTAACAAGTGCACCCGGGATAACCTAGTTTACTCAAATTGCTCATGCATTAGTCAATGACAGCTTTATCCAGTTATATGAGAAAAATAATAGGGGAAAAATAATCACCTCTGTCAACTAGAATGCATTGAAACTTGATGGGTGATAGAAAGATCAAATGTCTGCAGTCATTGTGAAGAAATGCATAATTAACAGAACTTTGACTTTGACTAATAGCATAACATTTATAATTATGAATGCCATGACAGAAATATCAACCATAAAATTATTAGCATCCCTTTATTAGAGTTCAATTTCCTTGACATAGATGCCTGTGACCATGTGATCACGCATGGTGCTAAAGGGTAGAGCAAAAAAGAGTAATTTTATCTTTTGTGTGGACTAACCTCGATGTTTTGAACAATATCGCATATCAACATTTGTCAAGAGAGCAGTTTTGGACTCTGGCTGTCGCTTCTTTGCATTTTTTATTTAGTCTAAAGAAATAAATTTTGCTTCCCTCCATCCAATGCCTGTGAACATTTACTCCAGAAATACTTAGTTGATGAGATAACAAGGATTAAACAGCAGCAACTTGCTCTCAAAGTCAGTTGATATGACAAAGGGTTACTCATGACTCGCTGGCAAGTCAGCTTGAAAACACGTTCAATCTAATCTGTGTGCGCTTTGTTGACAGGGACGAGCTGTGCAGGAATGGCGACCTGCTGCACTCTCCGGCGCTGAACTACACGCTGATGGATCTGTCGACGGCGGTGGACACGACGCGAAGGCAGAAGCTGGCCAAGGAGCAGGCGGAGCAGGCGGAGCAGGCGGAGCAAGCGGAGCAAGAGCCAGCAGAGCAGGAGCCAGCCGAGGAGGCCGACGAAAATGAAACGCGCAGCTCCGAAGATGCCAGCAAGGTAAGCTGTAAAACAAATATTTTATCAAGTCGATTCTTCTTCTCTTCCTCCTCCTTCTGTCTCCCTCTTCATTTTTCTCCTGATCCTCTTTTTCTCTTTCATTTTCATCTATTCATCTCTTTCCTCTTTTCTTTAATTTATTCTTTTATTTAATCCTGTAAGTTGAAATTGTTATCTTGAATGTCATTTGAATCGGACTTTTTGCGGCTCCCACCAGCGGTGAAAGTCTTTTCTTTTGCTGGTGGTGCCTGAACCAAAATTTCAGATTTTTTTATTTCTGGTTAGTTAGGTTTCTTTTATTTCCATTATGTAAAATTGTAACCATTAAATTATTTTGTTGTAAAGTTGTGGCAATAAACAATTGAATTGAAATTGAACAAAAATTGAATTCTTTCAATTATATTTAAAAAAATTTGTATGTTCACTGTTCAGATAATTTCAACCAGTTCATCTTCACAACTCTTATATCTTTTTACTGAACAGATTCATCCATTTCTTCGCCGTAACATCCTTCTTTACATTTTTTAAAATTCCCTTTCTCTTACAGATTTATTACAGTGAATTCAATTACTAAGAGACATTTTATTTTCAATTTTTTTTCTATATTGGACATTTATTTTTATATATGGTTGATTAGATTCATTTTTGTTTATAACTTACCTAAATATTTTGTTCTGTTTGTATTGTTTTGTTCTCGACGTGGTTAAGTGCTAGAGTGGATATTACTGTTCAAACTTCGCCACGTCAACAAATTTCATAAAAAAAGTCATTATATTCTTTTCTATTCTTCTTCCTCTCCTCCCCATTCTCCTCTTATCCCTCACAATCCATACGTTCATATAATAGGTTCTCCTATTTCACAATTGACTGTTTATTCAAAAACCTAGGATATTCTAGAATTTTCTTTCAAAAATATTTCATTAACCCTTTGCGTTTAGTCCTCGCCAGTCTGGAAAAGGTTTCTAGACTAGTTTTTTCACATTTGAAAACATACATAGTCTATATCTATATAACAAGAGTGAGTCGGGGGGTATTTGTGTGTGTATGTCACTCTTGCGGCTTTCACAAAAACGGCAACGAGTTGGAACACTAAATATTAATTTTTTTATTGCTGATGATGCCAACATGAATTTCAGACTTGTGCGTGTGTGAATGATAATATATAGATGCCAGAAGGTGGAGCGGGATTCGAACCCCCGACTGCTGAAACGACAGTAAGCAGAAGTTGCGACGTCTCAACCAACTGCGCTAAACGGCCCGCCAAAGGGCACAAAGTTTCTCCTTAACTCGATTCAGTGCACTTCAAAGCCCAATTTCTTATTTTTCTTTCAGACTTTTCAAAATGAATGCTCAAATTTCACGTTTAGGTACTATTAATGTTTCAAAACATGTTTAGATGCAGGAAGCTCATTGAGGAAGCTCAACTGATACATGATACGTCACTATGATGCAAATAAGCTTCAATTCACAAGCTATAGCAACATTTGTTTCATATCAATATTGCAGTTCCTGATTCCCTTTTTGGAATTGTATTAGCATTGGCGGTTGAAATCCATATATTGTTTATTTTTTGTACCTTAAATCCCGTTGCAAAGCACGGCTAAACCACTAGTTGTGTACGAAATCTTATAGTGATATGAAGAAGAAGAAGAAGAAGAAGAAGAAGAAGAAAAAAAAGAACAATATAGGTTATAGGAAGAGTTCAGCTTGAAAACTAGCTAAAAACGTGTCATGTTCATCGCAAATTAACATTAATGTGTAAAAGTGCTCATTTACACGTTATCAAATTTTTTCCTTCCAAAGTACAAATAAAGTTGATAATTGTTTAATAAAATAAGCAAATATGTAATAAAATTCCAGTAATATTTCCTTCCTCAAACGTTCAGGAAGGAAATTTTGTATTTCTCAGTACAGTACAGTCTCTATGATTCGGCCGTGCGCCAGTACGGCACGTCCAGTAATCCGGCACTGTGCGGGCGCCGGCGATCGGGCCAATGCCCTTTGTTTTCATGTCTCTGCAGGCGGTTTTACTATCATTTTGAA